>JACTOM010000909.1:7612207-7727898 GCA_015832385.1 Elymnias hypermnestra | reverse complement strand
GCTCTAGTAACTGCCTCATTGGTATAATAACTGTCTCATTGATCTAGTAACTGCCTCATTGGTCTAGTAACTGTCTCATTGCTCTAGTAACTGCCTCATTGGTCTAATAACTGCCTTATTGGTCTAGTAACTGCTTCATTGGTCTAGTAACTGTCTCATTGGTCTAGTAACTGCCTCATTGGTCTAGTGGTTAGCATGTTCGACAACAGACATGAGGTCCTGGGTTCGAGTCCCAGGTCGGGCCAATTCGAAATCGATATTGAGTTTTCTATTAAGATTTTCTGAATATTTGCCCGAAGTTGGGAAGTTAGCGGTGTGATCCATCCCCGTGCCTTGGAGAGCACGTTAAGCCGTCGGTCCTGCGCCTAATCTCTCTAAGGTCGTGTCGGATTTCCGTCACACCGGACTATGAGAGTGAAGGAATAGAGAGTGTACTTGTGTACTATGCCTGCCAACCCGCAGTGGAGCAGCGTGGTGGTCTATGCTCTAAAAACCCTCTCTCATAAGAGGGAGGAGGCTTGTGCCCAGCAGTGGGACGTTAATGGGCTGCTACTTACTTTTTTTTTACAATAAATATGTTAAGAATAATCAATTCAATAAGAATAATGTATTATTCGCTCGAAGTCAAAATTTCAAGAGGTGCGATTTTTTATAAGGGCTTGAAGCTAATAATTTATTACTCAACGGGAAAAAAACAAAATGTAAATTCACGTTGCCAAATGAAAACCATTGTTAAACTTAATAATCGAGAACTTGATCTAGCAGACAGTACCGTCCTTATAGGTAATTTACTCCCTGACCTGTATTACTTAATACAAATTTTAACTGAGTGTCATACGCCAAATACCAACTGTAATTATTAGCGGAAGTGTTTATGAGATAGGAATTTATGGCATGCGAATACTAAACAGCTTGGAACGCCATTAGCCTAAGATGTGTATAAGAGACCGGCGCAGTGTAGGTAGACCCCCCACAAGGTGGACCGATGACATAAAGAGGGTCGCCGGTAGCCGCTGGAGCCAGGCGGCGCAAGATCGGGCCTTGTGGGTATCATTTCGTGAGACCTATGTCCAGCAGTGGACGTCCATCGGTTGAAGCGACGACGACGACTTTTATGTTATCAAAAATATACTCCAATTAATAGTAAAAGTGCCATCAAAATCGATCTATCGTAGATTTGTCGTAGACTTAAATGTTATTGTAGGTATATTACATACGTATAATTGAGTTTAATTTCTCTAATTTATAATAAATAGTAATATAATAACAAAATGTATATCCAAATTTCTTATTAGGTATAAGCATCCCGTGTAATACGCCACAAGAAGTAACATTGAAAGACTTGGGAATGGACAGTTCTAATTCACAAATTGTTCGTGGATACTTACGCTCTGTTCATAAAGTATTTGTAGACGAGAATATCGTTCCATCATTAACAGTTAAGAAGTAAGTTTTCACCATAACTCTTTAAAGTAGACTCGTACAACGCTTTTGAATTTGAAATGAACTATTTTGTATTATTTTTTTGTTACCTACGTTATTTCAATTTAGGTTAGAATAATTTATTCAGTCCTAAACTTTTTAGAGTAATTACATTAACACCTTCTCATTAAATATGATAACGATAAAGACTTATTTTAAATTTTTAAATAGTGTTGCGTATATGAGAATATTGGGGAGAAGATCAAACACCTTGCCACAGCAGCCGTTGCGAAGTTCGTTTATTGAATAGAATAAAGGTTAACAGAAAGTTATTGGAGGCGCGAATAGGCTTTAAAGATAACAGATTTATTATTTTCGTCTATTAACAATATTCATACGTTGTCTGTTGTTTGCGATATAGTGCCGTGAATATTGCATAGATGGCGTATTTCATGCAACTCTTGCTCCGCTAGATGGTGCGAACAAATTAATTTTCAAAATTAAAACATTATTCGCCGAAAATGGTATACACTTTTTATATTATAGTTATACATGTATCATATTCTACTCAAAAAGCTATCCACAAAAACAAACTAATTTCGAAATTCTAGAATAAAGGGAATTTAAAAATTGAAATTACTTTTACAGAATACTGGAAATACAAGAAGATTATTCATCACCAGAATTGATGGAAAGTAATCCATTAAAGACATTTTTTTCTTATATTGATAAAGATGAACTTCGCGCTACAACGGAAATGTTAATTATGAATACCCTGACTTCATTCGCTAGTTTTGTGAGTATTTTAGGTATATATTTTCATTGCTAAAATTTCATCGCATTTGAAGACATCTGAGGATACATGGTAGGCTGATAGTGCGTTAACCTGAAAAAAGGTAATACAATACTAAAATACTTTATTGCACAAAATAAGGTATAACATATAAAACAACCACTTAGAAATTAAGTTATAATAAGTTCTATACCGGAAAACTAATATTTAATCAACAAACATCTTATTAATAATTAGGTAGGAAATAAAAATAGAAGAATAAAGATAAATGTTAGTTTTAGAAAATTGTAAAATAATAGAATGGTGATAATAAAGATAAAATTGTACCCAATACATTTTAAAGGTATAGGTTTATACGCCAAAAAATCATAAAATCCCATCAAACCCTTTCGGAGGAATTTGATAACTAACAAGGTTTGTTCATATGATATTAAACGAGCTATTTAATTTGCTAATAAAGCAATAAATTTTGCAGGAAGAGGGGCCAGATATAACTGAAAAATATCTGTTTATTTTACCAGGTGTAGAAGGACTACACCTTCGATTCCAAGAATTGTGTAAACGGCTGAAATTAAGCGCACTAGTGTTACAGCCAGGTTTTGAAAGAGCAGAGGAATCTGTGAAAGAAATGGCACAAAGAAACGCTCAGGTTTGTTCTAAATATCCATTTATGCGTCCATTTCAACACACACCGGCATATCAAGCGGAACACAAAAAACTCCATAATTTAAAAATATGGTTTTATTTTAAAATCTAATTACTACACTGCTTTTGTTATTTAAGGTTTCATTTGTTTTAATTAAAATGAGATCACATTAAGAACACTGTTTTGCGAATAAAGGCTATTTATGAAAAATGGTACATTTTTGAACTTTATGTAACCGGGAAAAGTGAAAATTAATATTAAAATAACAATTAATTAAACTAGAAAAATGGCGATTAATATCACGAATTTCCTCCACATGCTCTTATTAAAGTTTCTACCCGTCTAGACATACTGAGAATGATGTTATCGATGGTCGCCTGGAATAGTCAACTACGGCGATTCGCAGTTCACCTACCTTGATAGGAGCTGAAATTCTGGATTTAACTTTTCTTTTCAGCAAGTCGCAAACGTGCTCTATTGAGTTCATATCCAGTGATCTCGTCGGCCATTCCATAACAGTGATATTCATATCATTAAGATATGCTTGAGTCACTCGAGCGGTATGCGACCGAGCATTATCCTGCATAAAAACAAAATCGTCACAAATATATGGTGCAAACGGTACGACACTTTCTTCTCAAACTGCTCTGATATAGCAGTCTGCAGTCAGACTTCCTCTGTCAATCACTACCCAGTCTGTGCGAGCTCCCAAGCAAATGCTCGCCCAAACCTATATTGATCCACCACCGTATGCAACTGTAGTTTCAAAATTTGTCTGAATGTATCGTTCTCCTCTGCATCTGTATTTTCTTTGATTGCCTTCAATTTGATTTAAGAGAATTCTGCACTCATCACTAAACAATACCTTACCCCATTGAAATGTGTTCCAAAGTCGATGTTCCTGAGCAAAAGTTAATCTGTTTTTACGATGCTTTACCTCGAGCTTTGGTGCCTTGGTTGACACAAATGAACCCAAACCAGCTTCTTCGAACCTTCTTCGTACCATAGGCTTACTTACGGTTACACCCCGCACTGTTACTCTATTACTGTAACTCATGTCGGGCTTGGACGGCCGTCAAACGGGGGCTCCTACGCACACGAAGCCAAATGAAACGATCATTCCTACTCGAAGTGCGTCTTTTCCTGCCTTGTTCTGCTCTTCTCATATAAGTATCGGTCTCCCTGAACCATTGGATACTACGATGGATCGTTGAAACTAGTCGAAGAAGATCTCTGGATATCACTCTGTAGGTTTGACCATTTCTTCGCATTTCGAGTGACCTGGCAATCTCCGTTCGGGCTAAGTTAGGCATAATTCAGTCCTCAACTCTTAAAAGATACGCGATTAAAAAAAACTACCAAAAAATCAGTACTTTAACGAAATTTTAAATCAAACTCAGAAGGAAGAAATATTCGAAGTTCGCTCCAGATAAGGTGTATTTGAATAAAATTAAAACAATAGCATAAAATGTGATGTTCAGTTGTTTCTTAATTTGAAATAATTTTTTTTTAAATTAAATGACGTATAAACCACCCAGCAACCTTATATGATACCAAATCTCTTTTTATGTTCCGCTATATATGACGCGGTACGTTTATATTATTTTCCAAAGACCTGTCTTATATCCCTTAAAAAACTTGTGTTTCCACTGCGGTCTGATTTTGAAATAGCGTATTAATAGGTAGTTTAATAATTTGCAGATAAAACATCAAATATCGACGATTAACCCATCTATGGCTTTTACGTACCTTATATATTATTTCAACTATTATATTTTAAATAATTGACTAACCAAACTGTATCTTTTAGATTCTTTTGAAAGATATGAAATTGAAGGAGCATTTTTATCTCCTTGGATATGAAAGTGGAGTATTTGTAGCGCTGGAAGTGGCTGCAATTTTAGAAGATCACGGTAATATAAACTTCAAAACAGTAATATTATTTCTAGTATCTACTGCCTTCAACATACATATCATTATATACTATTACCCATTTATTCTTACGTATTCCTATTTTTTTTGGTATTGGAGTATCAATTTGTATTATCAAATTATCAGCTTTTCCTATATGTATATTGAAATTAATATACATTTGAAGAGAATACTATGAGTTGATATACGGTATTTACATTTTTTTTATTTTCGCCTGAATGTTTGATCCGTCTTATCTTTGAAAGGCTGGCTGAAAATGTCATCAAAATCAGTACAGCCTTTAAGAAAGATTTCTATCACATATAATAATTGATATTGAGGTTTTTATTAAGATTTCTCAATATTTGCCTGAAGTTGGGTAGTTGACGGTGTGCTCCGCCCTCGTACCCCGGAGAGCACGTAAAGCCGTCGGTCCTGCGCCTGATCTCTCTCCGGCGGTGTCGGATTCCCATCACATCGGACTATGAGAGTGAAGGAATAGAGAGTCCACTTATGTACTATGTCTGTCAACCCGCAGTAGAGCTACGTGGTGATGAGTGCCCAGCAGTGGCACATTAGTAGGCTGCTACTATCTTATATCCTTACACAGAGATATATATTTATTTATTTATAAGACTTATAATTACATGCAAACTTGTGGTACCAGTTCAAGCTAATATTTGAAATTATATTTGCAGGGTTAACTGGTACAGTGTTCTGTCTCGGTGGAGGACCAGATGAAATTCGAGCACAATTTGATGACAAATTAATCAACTTGGACAGTGAGGAAGCCCTGCAAGTTGCTGTTGTTAGTTACATGTATGATTTAATTACAAATGATAATAGTGAAGATAATCTGAAGGAAGAGTTTAAAAAACAGACTACATGGAAAGAAAAAATGTCGTTATTTGTTCGAATGTTGAAAGGAAGCGTTGATCATTCGTTGCAGTATGCCCAAGAAATCGTTGAAACGGCATACTTAAAACTATTACAAATACGGCATTACAAGCCTAAGCCATACCCTCTGCGTTCTTTGATCATTTCTATTAGATGTTGTTCGCCCAAAATGAATCAGGTTAATTCCCAATTGCTTCAAAATTACTCTCTTCAGCCGATATTAGTTTATGAACTAGGAACTCCTCTAGCTTATCTAGCACAAGACATGCGTTGCGCTTCGATCGTCAATCGCCATTTAGATAACAATATTATTCAAGAGTTCGAAAAGAAAAATCTTTGCATACCTGAAATTAAACATTATGTCAGGATGTAAACAAAATTAAATTTTATCATTTATATGTACGTTAACAGACCAACTATTCTTCGGTATGACTCGATGTGTCTTTACATTTACTGATTCCCAGAAAATCACAAATTTTTCCAAAAAAAGATATACATCAACATCATTCCTCATTAATTCCCTTGTCTAATGAATGTAATTACTTACAAATTAAACATTCTCAATATTTCAAATCAAACATGTATTGCATATAGATATTTCAAGAAATAATTAAACGTAAATCAGGAACCTAAAGGTTCCATTTTTACTACTTTCCTCTCAGTTTCCTTCGAACGTGGATCAATTCTGACGGGAAGTTTTATTATTTATTAAAGGATAATAATTATAGGTTACATATTAAATCGATCTATTAATATTAGACAATTTTCATAACAACTTGGATTGTATAATATGCTGAATAAAGAGTAATATTAAACTGCATCGTTTCTTCAGTACTCCTATATGGTACTAGTACGTACTAGTGTATTAAAAAAGTAGTGTTAATTAAAATGGGTTATGGTGTAAAGAATCCGGTTTTTTTTCATATAAATAAAAAAAAATGTTTACCCTTATTGAATTTTATTTTACTTGGAAGCTATATGTTGTGTAATTTATTGAGCATGAACTATTACTAAGGACAAAATATGTATGTTGCGGATCATCTTGTACAGCATCTGCATCTGCAATCACCTGCACCGTTATCTTTACATATCTGAAATAAACTTTTGATTTCCATGGGGTTGTACCCATAAAGTGATTATTGAGAAATGTTTAGTTATATAATATGTCAAGGTTTTGTGAAAACTATTTCGTAAAATGATGACAGAACAAGAATGTTGTAAATATGTTACTATAACTACTATTTTACACTTAAATTTAAAATTTATAAACATGACCGTATTACCAATTCCTTTGTAATAATCCTTATCCAAATAAATTATTTCCTATTAAGATTAAGCCTGTTTCAATACCTATCGATATTTCTTGCGTATTCAAAATATGTTACGATGTTATGAATTTAAAACTACAATCTAAACAAAATCATAGGCCTTAGTTAGTATTACTTATATGTCACACTGTGTGTTATACTGTCACACCTAAACCGTCTATGATAAAATTTGGCAGCAGAGATAACCTTAACCTTGTGATAAGATACAGGCTACCTTTTATAGCAGAATAAAGGCTTGGAGAGGTTGAAATAAGAGATGAATTTTTATACGGAAATTCATAATAACCAAAATTAAAACCATAAAACTTTGTATTTGCGTACTTGTCTAAATTATTATTATAAAGAGGAAACATTTCTGTTTTTTAGGTGTGTTGGTAAGGTTTTCACACAAAAACTACGGGATTGATTTCAAAAAAATTTTCACCAATAGAGAGCTGCATTTTCACTTAACGACACGGGCTATATTACTTTCTCATAAAAATAGGTATAATCCAAAGGCATTAATATAACCCAAGGTGTGAAAAAATTTATCACAAATATCGGCACGGTTTATCGGCAGACACGCTCTCTAAATTAATTATTCCATGATATAAGTAAAAAAGTAAGTAAGTAGCAGCCCATTAACGTCCCACTGCTGAGCTCAGGCCTCCTCGCTCCTCGGAGCGAGGGATTTTGGAGCATAGACCCACCACGCTGCTCCACTGCGGATTGGCAGGCATAGTACACAAGTGCACTCTCTATTCCTTCACTCTCATAGTCCGATGTGACGCGAATCCGACACGAACGGAGAGAGATCGGGCGCAGGACCGACGGCTTAACGTGCTCTCCAAGGTACGGGGGTGGATCACACCGCCAACTTCGCAACTTCGGGCAAATATTGAGATAATCTTAATAGAAAACTCAATATTGATATTTGAATTGGCCCTACCCGGGACTCGAACCCAGGACCTCACGTCTGTAGTCGAACATGCTAACCACTAGACCAATGAGGCAGTTATAAGTAATGTATAAAAATTACAAATTAAAAATACAAGCAAAAAAGATAGTTAACTACGAGGTTAAAACAGAAATGTTCACATAAGACCTCGTGAGGGTATTACCATAATTTTATTCCTACGACGTTCGAGTTGCTTCCTTGTTTGGTGTCCGTCGCAAGACCTTGAATTTAGTATTGAATATGAGTAGGTACACATAAAACAGCTTATAATAATTATCACAGTCTAATCACTTATCGTGTTGCATTTGTTAGATAGGAAAAACAGTTATATTTTATTTAAAACCGTTTTCCGTGAATATTTTGTTTCCTTTAAACTTCGAGGCAGCGAATTAAAATATTTTGGAACAATTCACTCTTTTGTCCGTTCCGTAAAAATCACTTTCGGTACCTTATACATATGATGAAAGTTTTGTCGTGTCATATAATTATGACTTACTAATTCTTTATTAGTCTAGTGGTTAACATGTACGACTACAGATATGAGGTCCTGGGTTCGAGTCCCGGGTCGGGCCAAATCAAAAATCAATATTGAGTTTTCTATTAAGAATTTCTCAATATTTGCCCGAAGTTGGGAAGTTGGCGGTGTGATCCACCTCCCTGGCTCGGAGAGCATGTTAAGCCGTCGGTCCTACTCCTGATCTCTCTCCGGTCATGTCGGATTCCCATTACATCGGACTACGAGAGTTACAATACAATACAATACAATTATGAGAGTGAAGGAATAGAGAGTGCACTTGTGTACTGTGCCTGCCAATCCGCAGTGGAGCAGCGTGGTGGGCCTATGCTCTAAAAACCCTCGCTCCTTACAGTAGGGAAGCCTATGCCCAGCAGTGGGACGTTAATAAGCATACTTACTTATAATTATTATTACAAAATTCGGAAAGTACTATCATTAAAAAACATTTCTACTGACAAAAAATTAGGTTATTAAAATCTGTTTACAAATTAGTTTCTATTAGCTCTTCATCTTTTCCCGCATTCATAATACAAGTATCATCAGCGTACATATATTTTTTACATTCAGCGATTACTGCCGGCATGCTGTTTACGTAAATAATATAAGAGAGTAATATGAGTTGCAGCTATGTCTTTTAAATAATTTTCAATCCAACCCAGTAGTGGCCCGCATATTTCCGCATTATTTAATGCGCCTTTTAGTTAACAATGATCGAATTACAGGTATCGAAAGCCTTCCTAAAACCTATAAACAGGACGGCCACTAACATTTTTTATTCAAATAATTATTTATATCATTAGCAAATTTTGAGAGTAACTGTTGAGTATTTTTACCTTTTTGAACACCAAACTGCGTTGAGTTTATAATGCCGTTTTGCTAGAATTTCTGATACCTGATTAACTATTACTTTTTCTACTATTTTATTTATGATTGGCAGTGCTGCTATGTAATTGTTGAAATCTTTGCGATTTCCTCCTTTAAAAAGCGGTCTTATTATAGAGAGTTTTAACTTATTCGGATATAGTTCTTTCTGCACACAAATGTTGATGAATCTATTGATGATAGAACAATATCTACAAAAAAGTCCGCGATACCATATATCCATATGTGTTATGCCACTATAACTACTTTATTATATTTTAGAAGTTCAAGACCGTGCCAATACCTGTAAAATATTAAAAAAATATAACGAAATTAAAAATATCAATGCAAAGAAAATTGTAGCTACTTTATAACTGGGACTGCGACAGGTTAGGTCATGAGCTCACTCACCAGTCGTTGGAATATGTTCCAAGGATACCAATGACATACATCGATATACCTGTTTTTATTTTTGTCAAGCTCAAAAATTACTAATCAAGAATTTTTGAATACTTGTAGAGTATTTTTAAAACCACTAATGTCGGGCAGTTTACTAAAATGATGTTACGAATTTAAAAATGTATTAGTTAGATTTATAATCGTTGTAAAGTAAAATCTGTACATTGATTACTTTATGAATGTAAGTGGATATAATCTGTAAGCGAGTAATTAAAAGTTAAGTGAAATAAAACTTTTATGTTAACGAAAATAAGTCTAGCCCGACTTAGATTTTCCACTGCCACGAGATTAGTATCTACGAAGATGAAACTGCGGGGCATTACTAGTTTAGAAATAAAATTATATTTAAAAGGAAACTACAACTATTTCTGATTCTGATTGAATATATTTAAAGATATAACTTCATTAGAACTCACTTTATTTAATTTACTTAAAAGAATTTATTAAGTTTCACAAATTAACTATGTATTTGATTACAAATCTAAATTTATATTATGGCTATAAGTTTATGTGTTTGAAAGTTGTCATGAATAACGGAGTATACAACTAATTGCTGAGTTACGTAATCGTTGCGTTTGCGCTGAATATTACTGATCTGATTCAATATCTAACTAAAATTTGTAAATAATATTGCATTTTTATCGAACTTTCGATACCGATCTGATGAAAACTTGTATACGCACCACGGGAGGAAAGTAGTACATGGCAACCCAAGTTTTTATCGCCCTCGCTTTCGGCTCTAATAATATTCTGCAGTATATGTACATTTAAACAACGCAAAACGGTAAAAATCTGTTTGCTAAATTTTTTTGATGCTATAATTTGAATTAAAATCGCTTTCTAAATAACAGCAATCAAAAAGTCACAGTTATTTTATAAATGTACCAGTCCTTAGGGAATATTATTTCATTTTATATTTTATTTTTATGAATTAATATATATGCAGGTGTATTCAGACCTTTTTAAATGACACCAAATATAATAATAGTTACATACGTCTTTAATATACTCAACCGTTCTAGCTTCCTCTTTACGACCAAAAAACTTGCAAGCAATTTGCTCACATCTTTACCCGCTTCCTTGCAGTAATTAAATTTACAACGTTAGATGTTCTTAATCTAGAAGGTTTGGAAGCACCAAATTATATGAATTTTGTCTTTTTAATCATGTAAATCGCATTTGATAGATTTTCCACATTAATAGGCGATATTTTCGTCTACTTCTTCACGTCTAGGCATAATTGTTAAAAAACTAAGTAATATTCTCTATAATAAATGCGATAGAAATATAAATATATCTTTGATTACTAAAGTACCTCGTCCATATTACGCCTGGTCTATTAACTAGTGCGATAGTGATTAACAGAGGGAGTTTGACTGCAGACTGCTATATTAGAGAAATTTTATAAGAAAATGTCGTACCGTTTACCCTATATATCGGTGATGATTTTGTTTTTATGCAGGATAATGTTCGGCCGCATACCGCTCGAGTAACTCAAGCATATCTTAATTATATGAATGTCACTGTTATGGAGTGGCCGGCGAGATAACCGGATATGACCTAATAGCGCACGTTTGGGACTTGCTGAAAAGAAAAGTTAAGTCCAGAATTCCAGCTTTTGCCAACATGGATGAACTGCGAATCGCCGTAGTTGAGGGATGGCGGAGGCCATCGATAAAATCATTCTCGGTATGCCTAGACGGGTAGAAACTTTAATAAGAGAACGTAGAGGAAATATACGATATTAATCACAATTTTTCTAATTTAATTAATTATTATTTTAATATTAATTTTCACATTTCCCGGTTACATAAAAGGTTTAAAAATGTACCATTTTTCACAAATAGCAAATATTCGCAAAATGTTTTCTTAATGTGATCGCATTTTAACAAAAACAAATGAAACTTTAAATAACAAAAGAATTGTAATCAGTAGATTTTAAAATAAAACCAATTTCTTTTTAATTATAGACTTTTTCTGTTCCGTTTAATATGCCGGTGTGTGTATTAAAATTCTGTTAATGGTAATTTCGTATGACATTGTCAGGCCTGTTTTTTTGTATTAGACATACAATGTAGTCGATTTACATTATTGTAATACATTTTTTGTCACATTGATATTTATAGTAATTAAGCGTTTATCAGGAACTTTACAAATTTGTTTTATTAAGGAGCCTTACTATTTATTGATTTATTTAGCAATACTTTATAATTTAATTACTACTTTTCAATATTTTAATTACATTTAACTGTTAAGTCTTTGAAGTCGCGGCCGATAAGGCTGAGTTTGTTAAGGGTTTAAAATTTCCGTCAAATACACTGTTTTATTCTTTTTGTAAAGTCGAAATATAAAGTTTTGAGTAACAACAAAAATAAAATTTTTAGAATTGGGATAGTTATAAGAAGCCCCTTGTAATTAACAACTGAAGACTCAAAGAAAATCAGAAATACTATTTTGACAACCTTACCTGGTGGAGCTATTACTCACTTCTGTAACTGTATCGACCTCACTCATCAATACATACATACATACATAGCATCACGCCTCATTCCCATAGGGGTAGGCAGAGACAACATCCTTCTACTGGCCACGATCCTTGCATATCTCCTTCGCTTCTTTCAATCTCATTAAACCTTTCATACAAGTTCGTCGGTTTAGAGTACTCTTGACCTGGCCGTTATTTAAAATGTCCTGGATTTGGTCCAGGAACGTTCGCCTCGGTCTTCCCCTTCCAACTTTCGCATTCACTCTTGACTCATAAATCCTTTTTGTCAGTCTCCTTTCATTCATTCTCTCTACATGCCCAAACCATCTAAGCATACCTTTTTCAATTTTAGTCACTATGTGTTCTTTTATACCACAACGTTCTCTTATCACACTATTTCTCACTCAGTTTTAATCCACTCATGCTTCTCAACGCTCTCATCTCTACTGCATTTGTTTTACTTTTGTGATTCTTCTGCCATACCCAACTTTCACTACCATACATAAGTGTTGGCACCAAGGCACCAACACTCCCTGCCAGTCTAGCCCTTTGAGACACCATCTGGCTATTCATAAAAGCATGCAGAGCACCATTTACCATATTCCCTGCATTCACTCTCCTTTCGATATCACTTTCACATGTTCCATCTTTTGTAAATTTAGATCCCAAGTATACAAATTCTTTCACCTCTTCCACTTGTTCCCCATCTATCAAAATATTGCCATTCATCATAGATTCATCTCGTTCAAAAAGCATAACTTTCGTTTTGTTTACATTCACTTTCATTCCTTTCCCTTTCAAAGCTTCATTCATAATATTTAGCATCTCCTGAAGCTCGTTAGCGGATGACGCAAGTATTACTTGATCATCAGCGTAGAGTAAACATTTGATGAGTAATTCATTCATTCTTAACCCATACATACATTCTTTTAAATCTGTCAAACATTTATCCATGAAAAGGTTGAACAGCCATGGTGACGCAACACATCCCTGTCGAACACCTCTTTCGACAGGAAACCACTCCGTGTACGCTCCGTTTATTCTGACACAGGCACTAGAACCCTCATAGAGAGACTTCAATGCTTGGATCAGACAACCGCTCACCCCATACGTAGATAACGTTGACCACAGCTCATTCCTCACCACTCGATCATAGGCCTTTTCTAAATCTACGAACGCGCAATAAACTTTTTGGTGTTTAGCCAAACATTTTTCAGTTATGCACCGTAAAGAAAAGACCTGATCCGTACATCCCATTCCTCTTCTAAATCCCGCTTGCACGTCCCATATTTTCCCATCAGTTTCATTAATCACCCTTTCAATTAATATCTTTGCATACAATTTGCCGACGACACTAAGAAGGCTGATACCGCGGTAATTTTTGCACTCCTGCTGTGACCCTTTTCCTTTATATAGAGGGACAATTACGGCCTTGCTCCAATCTCTTGGGACTTGACCTTTCTCCCAGCATATATTGAAAAGGCAGTACAGCTGAGCTACCACAATCCCGCGGCCAGCCTTCAGCATCTCGACTGACACTCTGTCATACCCAGCAGCCTTACCTGATTTCATACCTTTTATCGCTTTCATGATGTCATCCATACTAATCTCGCTATCACTTGTCTTACATTCATTGCTATCCGCAGAGGCCATATTTACCTCTGCTTCATTTCTTTCAAACAAACTTTCAAAATGATCCTTCCATCTCTTCAATATCCATTCTTCTCCTTTTATTAAACTTCCATCTAAACTTCTGATTTTACAAAGCTCCGAGGAAGTAGATCTCCCTCGGGCAAATTGTATTGATTTCCAGAAAAACTTTTTGTTTGACTGAAAATCATCAGAAAGTCTCCTATCATACATATCACTGTATTCTTCTTTTTTCTTTCTTACAGCTTCTTTCACGATTACTTTCACCCTTTTGTATTCCATTCTTGCCTTTTTTACGTCATCATTCGTTGCCTTTTGCATTCGTTGGTTCGCTTTTGTAGCCAACCAATCGGACCAAGCTTTCTTCTTTTCACACACAGCTGCTTGAACATTTTTGTCCATCCACAAATTCTTCTCTTTCTTACCTTTCCTCCTTTTAGACACGCCATATACATCAATAGCAGCACCAACCACTCCATCTTTAAATTTATTCCATAATAACTCATCAATGTTCAATATAATTTTTTATTATATATATATATAAACCATCCTCTCACATCTGGCATATATAATATATGGTATAATAAATATTTATATTTGGCAACGTATGATGGTCCAGCTAGTTAGAACCCATTAATATGTTGTATTCATAGTAATCCAAATCCTTTTAGAGCGTCAGAGGTAAAGAGAATATAAGCTTCGATAATCTTAATATTATTTTATTATATCCATAAGGCGTTACAAATAGTAATTTTAGGGAATATTAATTATATTTTTAATAATATCCATTGGAGCAGTAGTTTTTGTTTTAATAAAATAAATCACAGTCATCTCACGGATGACTCGGATCGCACATTATATAATATGAATAAGGTACCCAAGTGATCCAAAGACTGGCTCCACACCCGCCAGGGATAATGAACTCCAACCCATGCTATAAGTTCCCCTCCCTGGATAGGGATTCCTGTTTATAATGCGCTTGCGGCGTATCATCGGGACTAAAGCCCGGATATGTTTTGTCAATATGCAGAGACAAGTCTCTAAGGTATATTCAACCGAAGATCGAAATCCATACATTTTGTCAGCCATAGCTGTGATGAGGCAATAGCCATGTTTGTAATGCGCAAAGCGCGATTTCGTTATAATGGGATATATAAATCACCAATGCATCTTGTCAGATCAATTACACAGATCAGGAGTATCTGGCAGGCGGACCACACCGCATATATTACACATGTTTTAAGTCCAGTGTTAGACTAGATCAATGTATGTATCCCCACCTTGGTGGAATTCGTGATATAATAATAATATTCACATATTTTAAGTCTTGTGATCGACTCCATAGATGTATAATATAATATGTCGTTGATCTGCGTGTGTATATGCGAGGCCTCACAGCCACACAGAGTGTCCAGTCGCTAAGTTCTCAACCCAACAAAAGCATTGATTCATTATATATTCGTGGTAAGCCACTGAAAGCAAAGGGATATACAGGCCACACTGTCTATAAGCTAGCCCGCAGCCTTGATAATAAAGGCCCGACCAGCGGCCCTATATCTATGACATGCTACAATGTCATTTTTATTACATTTAATAGTAAGCTAAGAGATGTCCCTAACAGGCAAACACTTCACATGTGAGCAAGCCCAAAAGATCGGTGTTCATTTGTCCATCACTGCTACGCAGAAGCTAACGCAACGCCTAGCAACATTGGGTCATGGCTCTAGCACTACCGATTAACGATGACGATGTATAGTATACGACTTACAGCGCCGGATCATAAATCAGTAACATTTCAGAAACCACAATGTACTAGCACTACTCTAGTGTCCTAAGCGTCCAAAGTTATGCGAGGCACACTGCTCTAACCGAGGTTATCACAGACCTAAAACACAACTCGTATCACCTAAAACAACTACAGTAACTTTGATTGTCTGCCTTCAAGGAGGAGCGAAGCTCGCTGTAACACAATGGCCACAGGCTTGAAACCCCGCCCTAACAATGAACAGCCTGGGGAAGCCCTCGAGCGAGGCTCGCTACAAAGATCGAAATCAGTACAAGCCTGAAACGCAAGACGACCCCAGTACGCACCAAAGTAATATTCAGTACGATATCTTACACTACTTCGTGGAGTCACCCCCATATCATTCGAACTCCACTGGGACCGATTCGCACTTGCGCTACGGGAGTTGAAGCTCGCCGGGCAAGTAGTCACAGCCGAAGAGGTGGAAAAGGCAGCAACTGTCATCACACGGGCAATACAAAAGGCGAAAGATGAAGCCTCCACCGAAACCTCACCTAGCAACATCAGGGATAGGCTGCCAAGCTCTCTCCGGGACAAGCTTGAGAAAAAACGCGCCCTACGTAAATTATGGGCGCGGACTCGCTGTCCCAGGATCAAGCGTAACTTGAATAGGCTTGCAGAGGAAGTGTCAAGAGAGGTGTTAGCCCTGGATGCCGATAGATGGGAGCGGGACGTCGAAGAGGCCAATGAAGAAGACACCAAACTCTACAGCCTCTGCAAGAAAATCACTGGACAGATAACTCCCGTCTGCCCTTTATTTGACAGCGAGGGTAGACGGAGATACTCGGCCAAAGATAGAGCAGAGATCTTGGCTGAGTATTTGGAACAACAATTTACGACAAATGCCACTGCCACCAACAAAGATGTCATCGAGCACCATCGGAAGCAAGAAGAGATGGTGCGAGAATTCCTCTCGACTGAGATGCCGATGCTCCGGGAAGAGGACTACATCTCCCCGTCTGAGCTACGGTGTACTATTCTAAGGCTTCCGAGGAGAAAAGCCCCGGGAGTTGACGGAATCCCTATAGCCGCGTTACAACAGCTGCCCAAGAGGAGCCTCGGAGCGCTCACGAGGCTCTTCAATGGAATCCTCCGCACGGGTCACTTCCCATCGACGTGGAAGATGGGGAAGGTTATTACCATACCAAAACCCGGCAAGGACCGCAGATATCCAGGAAGCTATCGCCCAATCACGCTATTGCCGCACGTAGCTAAGCTGTTCGAGCGTCTACTGCTGCGAAGACTAATGCCACACCTCCCACTGCGCGAGGAGCAGTTCGGCTTCCGTAGTAGTCACTCATCGACGCTCCAGCTGACGAGAACTTTACACCACATCGCCAGTGAGATGAACGGCGGCAGACGGGTGGTCGGGGTCTTCTTGGACATGGAGAAGGCCTTCGACCGCGTCTGGCACGCCGGCCTACTGGCGAAATTGCTTAGCACATCATTACCGCCTGCCTACGTGCGTATTGTGGCGTCCTTCCTGGATTGTCGCCGCTTTTACGTCGCCGTGGAAGAAGCCAAATCGCAACCCCGCCCGATCTGTGCGGGAGTTCCCCAGGGCAGCTGTTTATCACCAAGCCTATACGCGGCGTATACTGATGACATACCGACCCTGCACCATCCTGATCAAGGTGACAGAGGGGGAGACGTGCTGTTGTCACTCTATGCTGATGACAGCGCGTACATCGCGTCGTCAAATACAAAGGAACAAGCCGTTATCAAGCTTCAACGTCTGCTGGATCTGTTGCCGGATTGGCTAGACAAGTGGAAGATGTCGGTTAACGTCGGCAAGACATCGGCCATCATGTTCGGCCGCCACACGCCGCAGTGTCAGCTAAACATCAGGGGGCAGGACGTGGAGTGGCAGACCACAGTACGCTACTTGGGGTGCCGCATTGACCGCGGGCTGCGCCTGGCAGACACGGTGACTCACGCCGTGGGCCAGGCTGCGGCGGCCCGGTCGATGCTATGGCCGCTCTTTACCTCAAGTCTCCCAACAAAAGCGAAGCTGAAGGTCTATGGAGCCTACGTCCGCTCCAGACTGACATATGCAGCCCCTGCCTGGTACTCCTTCTGCTCAGGGTACCAAAGGCGAAGGCTGCAGATCCAGCAGAACAAGAGCCTACGTATGATAGTAGGAGCTCCGAGGTACGTCAGGAATGACGTAATACACCGCGACACCAGGACGCCCACCGTGGAGGTGTTTGTCCGCCAGCTGGCAAGGAGGATGTTCCGCCTAGCCGATAACTCCCCGCACACACACCTCCATGGGATTGCCAGCCACCATCCTAGAGTGGCAAACACTGGGCGCCCCTTACCTCGTGAGCTTCTGCTGTCCCTACGATCAGACGTGGGTGATGACGGTACAGACGACGCGCCGGCAGTGGCTACACCCGGACTGACCTCACTAGACTAGACCTGGATGGGCCCGCTGGCGTCACCGGCGGGAACCAGCCCAATTGCCACTACGGGCAAAAATAAATTACCGAGCATCCGCGCGATGCTCGAGGCTTAGCCCGGGTAATGGGACAAAAGTCCCGAGGCCTGTAATCCTCAATGCAAGTTGAGACGTACCCGAGGAAGATATCGTTCGAAATAGTCAAGATAAACTCAACTAATATGTGTATCGCCCCAGTAGTATGTATGACATTTATTTTATTTATAATTTAAATATTGTTATAATATTTTAATTCGGTCCCTCTATTCACTAGGCGCATTATTTTATACAATACATGCAGTCATACCTTCGCGACATCTTCGTGCCGCGTCGCGCCGCTCACCATCCCCTATATAGCCGCGGAAGCTGTCGTGACATTCGGCTCAGTTCAATACACGAACGCGCTCCGTACATACATGAACCCGGCTTGAATAATATTTTGTTATGATTAGCTATTTAATAGTTTTAATATACTAATTTTATTTTATGATTAATAAATAATATATTTTTATAATCTTTTTTACGTCTGTATGAAAGTATGAGAAATCCATAAATATAATTATTTATATGCGGACGAGTCCGTTACACTTCATAATCAGAAGTCCTGGGATCGAATTTTGGCAGGACTTAGCATATTTATTTTTCTAGCAATCCTTTTACCTTACTAACTTAGATTATGTCATCAATCGCCATGAGATATGCTAACCGGTACACAATAGAAAAATATATTTATCTTTGAAACTGTTAAAACGACATAGGTCTACTATTACTATACTGTTAAAACGCTAGACTACGATCTCGCATGATAGAAAGTAAAGACACAGTGTAACATAGCCCGCTTGCCTAGTAATAGATAATTTACCTCTATGATTTCTACAGGGCATCCTACAGCAATGCAATTTTTTACTTGCCGGGTCTTTGTTAATAGGAGGGTAACTAGTCAAAGAAACATTGAAAGAAACTTTTAAACCTTTATTGAAATACTATCTGAATAACCTGTCTTAACTTCAACTGTCGTCCAATTCCAATTGAAAAAGGATTTAACAGGACAGTGAACAGTTGAAAAAAATATCTATATATATTTGCTAAATGTATTTCAATTAATGCTATTAAAGCAACTTAAATAGTTCAAATTTCATGCAAATCAAAGTCGAAAATATGTTAAAATACGACGACAGGTCTTAAACACTACAATAACAACTTTATTTAAAGAAAATGTAACGGAAAATCTTTGTACTAATAAATTATTTAACAATAATTTACATATATGGCAATATATTTAAAATGTTTCACATTTGAAAATATTTTAGTTGAATACGTACTGAACGGCTTCAAGCAGGTAAAACAAATATTGTTTAAATATTTTGAACTATATTAAATTTATTTTATGCGTTACACAACAATTCAGTCGCTATCAGTCCTTAAGAAATTTTGTTCAACTTAATCGCTTCTCGTAGGATATAGCCCGGTATGCTAAATTTGTAGTTACTCGTGCGCTATAGGGACTTATAGAATTTTGAAGAATAGATTCTAAAACTAAAAAAGTATTTGTAAAGTTTTCCATTTTAGGAAAGGGGAGAGTGTTGGAGTTTAAAAAAAACAGTTACATGAAATACTCGCGTCAGAAATTCATAGGATATACGCTCTTGGTGTTTCTGACCATCAATACACATTAATCTGATGATTAACTAGTGGAAGGGCTGCGATATAGGATGATAAAAGGACACAAAGTTATTCGAGCGTGTCAGATATTCAATGTGAATGTCAAGTACCCTCAAAAAAGTGCCCATTTAAATCTTTGAAGTTTTATCTGGCGCGTTCGAGCTACATCAATCTGGCTGGCTACCCTCAACGAATCCCCCTAAATTAAGGGTCCATATTTAGTAGTACTAATGCACTCCTTCTAAATATACTCCTACTAAGCTTGGACCAGGTAATCTGGGTGTAAAATTTCTCCCCATATGATTTTATGACGCGCTCGAGCAACGCGCAAATTCTTGGGCTCCCCTACTATATTATAATAATTTTGTCACGCGTTATAGGTGAAATTTGTACCTGTGAACTATTTCAGTAATATTTAGTATTTTTAGTAATTACATTAAACTTCGATCGGCAGTAATCCAGTCGAAATCAATTTTATTCATCCTGTAATCATTTTCTAGTTATTTGGTTGGTGATACAATGATTTTTCCACAATAAGCCTTTATGAACGGTTTCAATCATTTTAAATTTTATCGGAAATAATTGACATAGATCAAAAGAAATTAATTAAACTATCAAAGATTTACACTTTATATCTCTACCAATGTCCCTGTGCCATTTATAGCATTTTTAATAATGACAACAACCCTCTTATTATTCAAAATAGGTTAATAACAAATTTTACTCAACTTAATCGTTTCTATCATATTCCGAAACGACTTTTATAAAAGAAAATTAATTTATCTTAGCGTTTGTAGTATAATAATTAACTTTGTATTATAATTGTGAATACAAACCGAATATGTAATGTGAATCATAAATGTAAAAGTGCTTGGGAAACTAAATTCATAAATAAAATGGATTTACATAATATAAAAAGTATAATAAAATATTTGAGTGCTTCTTATCAACTTCTCTTCCACAAAATGAGTTCGTCTATTACTTGCCTCTGCTGGATACTCGGAAGATAAACGTTGGCCGGTTTTTTTTCTTCATATCGATTTTGACAAGTATTTCAGGGGCAAAAAGTTGATAGAACTATACTATTTGATTGTTATCATTTATTGTAGAAATATATCATTAATTTTTAAGTGATATTATGCTTTCCACGGATACCAATATGTATATAAATAGAAGAATACCGAAACACCATATTTAGTTTTTTTTAATTATCACATTTATTTTAGTGAATATGGCACAATCAAAACCTTTGATAAAAAGTGAGAATGGCATATACGATGGTATATCCGATGAGAGCATTGTAATATCTGGAATGTCAGGATTATTCCCAGAATGCCACAACATCAACGAGCTGTCAAATATTCTTTATAATAAGGTAAAATACTTTACTTATAAAATGTATATTATGTGTATAAGTAGATCGTTAAACTAACAAACCATCATTTGGGAACCCAAATGTGGATTTTATCAAAGCTCTACTTTGCGAAGCTTTTCGTGTCAAGCGATATTTCAGGGAGTGTGCGCAGGAGCTATATGAACTTGTTCCTTCGTGGCCCTTTTATTATAGAACATCAAGACACAGAAATGATTGGCACCCGTACATAGTGGACATGCACCAATCCGCACCAAACCGCGTAGTCTTGAAATATGTATGATTTTATTACAACGACTTTTTTGGAATCGTATCGTAATCTATATATCATCGTCGTCGCTTCAACCGATGGACGTCCACTGCTGGACATAGGTCTCAAGTAATGACGTCCACAATGCCCGATTTTGCGCCGCCTGACCCCAGCGGCTTTGTGGGGGGTCTCCCTACACTGCGCCGTCTGGTGCGGGGTCTCCATTTCAGCACCTTTAGCCCCCAACATCCATCGGTCTTTCGAACTATGTGCACCGCTCATTGCCACTTCAGGTTCGCTATTCGTAGGACGATGTCGGTGACTTTGGTTCTACTATGGATCTCTTCATTTCTGATTCGATCACGTAGAGAAACTCCGAGCATAGCCCTCTCCATCGCACGATGAGTAACTCTAAGCTTCCGCATGAAGCCCATAGTCAGCGACCACGTCTCAGAACCGTAGGTCATCACTGGCAATATCGGAATCTATATATAAGAAACATTTATTCCTATTACCCTTTGTATGCGGTACATCACGCGTGAACAGCAGGGCCAATTTTGCTAATCCTTTTTGTGTTGTGCTTAGTCAGGAGAAGGTTCTTTTGAAAGAAAAAATTAACAAAGTTACGTAGAAAATCAAAAATTTGTAGAAAACTTGACCGCAATAGTTTCTTATCTAATATAACCACCTTAGTACTATTGACAATATAAACTCTTTTTAAACTAACTATCAGTGTTTGACAAATACTCTTTATATACTCTACGATTTACGAGTGCGTCTGACATATATATGGTAGTATGTGTTTTTTTTTATTTAATGTATGTTTTATCTATAGTTAAAAAAAAATTTGCATTGTGCACTCTTTCTCTAGATAAACTATAAGCGTGGGAAATTTCGTACTCTTCCGTCCGCACAATTTTCGTAAAAAAGGGGTACAAAGTTTTTGCTTCACGTTTTTATATATAGGATAATTATTGTAATATTCTATTTATAAAATAAAGAACAATAGATAACGCACATTTCATCTGATCTGTTTAAATTATTAGATAAATCCAATTAACAAGAAAAACACCCGCTGGTCCAGTGATCATCCAGAATTTGACCAACATACAGGTATAATACCTGATATTGACTTGTTTGATGCGCAGTTTTTTAAAGTTAGTGAACGGTATGGCCAAAAAATGGATCCAATGGCACGCAAATTGTTAGAGCAAGCATATCAAGCAATTTATGATGCTGGTAAGATAGTTTTTTGGAGCTTTAACATTTTCCAGCGTCTATTTTATATACTATTTTTAAAGGCCTAATGTATTCAAATAAAGTTTTTCAATAAATATCTCATGAAAAAAATATACACGTTATATTTAATTTTACCTAATGTTATGAATCCTATTTTTGTTTGCTAATTTAATTGCATTACAAATATGTAGTTGATAAACATTTTTTTTTAAATGCACAGGTATTACTCCTCAAGAACTTTATGGAAAAAATGTTGGCGTTTTCATTGGACTCGACTTATCAGAAACAAAATGTTTCTTGTTCCAAGACCATAA
Source organism: Elymnias hypermnestra (assembly GCA_015832385.1). Classification (NCBI taxonomy): domain Eukaryota; kingdom Metazoa; phylum Arthropoda; class Insecta; order Lepidoptera; family Nymphalidae; genus Elymnias; species Elymnias hypermnestra. The sequence continues at coordinate 7,704,911 of JACTOM010000909.1, read as the reverse complement.
ATCCAGGTGTTCCATAGTAGGGTATGTAATAATCATTTCGACGATTAAGTGTCACGGAAAAAACAATACTATTTATTAAATTGAGTGCATCTAAACCTTAACCCTTAACCTTACATAAAACAAAACAAAATCCTCCACCGCCTTGGTTTTCAGCAATTGATAAAATAATTTATGAGGTTAAGATATATTATTAGTGAAGCTCTTTTGTAAATAATACTAATGGAATATATCGATAACAATTAGAAGTATTGGACAAAATCATTTATTTTATCTTATAAAGAAAACTCACAAAGTAAATTGTAACATTAAAAAAAACGTGTGGTGTCGAGGGCCACCAGATAGGAACGAAGTTCCTTATTATAAAAATATTAATTTTAAGTTCTATTCGAGGTATGGAGGATGGACTTTTTTTTACAAAAAACTACTTAACAAAGTTACCATACAACATAAATAATAAAAATCGTTTCAAAATATATAAGATCGCACTTACGCCACTTCGGTATTATTTATCTAATATAGAAAAAAAGCACTTCCGCCACTTCGGTATTATTTATCTAATATAGAAAAAAACTCACTTGCGCCACTTCGGTATTATTGATCTAATATAGAAAAAAAGCACTTCCGCCACTTCGTTATTATTGATCTTATATAGAAAAAAAGCACTTCCGCCACTTCGGTATTATTGATCTAATATAGAAAAAAAGCACTTCCACCACTTCGTTATTATTGATCTTATATAGAAAAAAAGCACTTCCGCCACTTCGGTATTATTGATCTAATATAGAAAAAAAACGCACTTGCGCCACTTTGGTATTATTGATCTAATGCAGAACAAAACGTTTTTGCGCCACTTCGGTATTATTTATCTAATATAGAAAAAAAAGACACTTGCGCCACTTCGGTATTATTGATGTAATATAGAATAAAACGCGCATCACTTTGGTATTGTCAACCGTAAATATAGAAAAACACATTTAGGTCACTTTGGTATTGTCAACCGAAAACATAGAAAATCATACTTACCCCACTTCGGTATATAAAAAGTGTCGTTACAACTTTTAGTCTTAATTTTAGTATGTCTCTTCAACTTTTGGTCTTATTTTTTTCCGTCTAGCGCCCTTTCGCAACGCGCGATAGGGACTTCGTTTCAATAGTCACGTTGAACACGATAATATGAAATTTTGATCAAGCGAAATACGTTAGTTACTTAGTGCATTTCATGTCATTTTATATCTTTCTCACCATAAAGTTTTTATTAAAATATCATAGAAGTTATCGCAAAATATTGACACAAGCAAAAATAAAATCGACCACCAATACCAATCAGCCCTGCTCCTTAGTAGCAAAAATTATCAATGTCGAATATTTTTGATTGTTTTATGTTTAGAATTTCTACATAATGATTGCTTCGCGACATCATCGCCGTGTTTTATGTTTAGAATATCTGCATAATGATTGCTGCCGTTGTAACGCGTCGGATATGATTGTGGATGCTCGTGTTGATGGTTTTCATACCATAATAAAAACTAGAATAGCACCCATGATGCGCCGTGTGAAAGACAGTTCCAACAACCTCCTTAACTCTGTCGTACACGTAGAAGATGGTCCAAGAGTGAGCTACTGGGATTTAAATCAACAAATTAGTTTATCTACGATAAACAAAACATTATATGCGTAAAGAATCATTCTAGCCGTCATATAACAACTAAATATTGTTTAATAATAATTTAATTAGCCAAATTCCTTCCTTTATGTATAATGAAACGCTAGCACAGCTTTATTGACCGTCACTTACAGGTGCAATAAAACAATGTATGCAAACCGCATATCATTTTGGTTAAACATCAAAGGGCCTTCTTACACCGTCACTAGTGGTTGTAGTAGTTCGATATCAGCCTTGGAACGCGGATTACATGCTATTAATACTGGACAATGTGACTCTGTTATTGTCGGGGGGTCAAGCATTAGCCTGCATCCAGTTTCTCACATTCAATTCGGGAGGTATTATTTAAAATTTTTATTTCATTGATTAACATCAACTTTGTCCTTCTAAAATTTATTCGTTTATAGAATCCTGTACCAATTTTATATCTGTATGTACTTAATCCAATCAAATCTTTAACTTCTACCCCAAAATCTCAAGTTAAAGTAATTTATTTGGTTTCACTTAGGACAATAAAATTAAGTAAGGATGGGAAAACCAAATCTTTCGACAGCCATGCTAGGGGATGCGTTAAATCTGAAGCAATCAGCGTACTTTATCTTCAAAAAGCGAAGGATGCACTCAGGTATGCTATAAAAAAGCAACTACTAGTTATAATGTTGCAATTAGTATACAATAAGAAACACAAGCGATTATTTTTTTATTACAGAATTTACGCTGAAGTTGTTCATGTAGAATGTACGTACAACTGTTTTCTACAATGTAAAACTGGTCAAAAATTCGGTTTCAGTCGACAGCCTGAAACTTTGGCAAATTTTTGGAAAAGTTTCTATGAAAAAATAAGAGTATCGCCTGAAGCAATTGAATACGTAGAAGCTTTCGGTTCAGGTTATAGTCCAATTTAATATTTTTCACTTACCTAGGTTTAAAATTGGCGTACGATATTATATAAGTTGATTAATAAAATGTATATTTCTTTGAAAAAATGGAAAGATATATAATTAATTCATCCCAAGTTCAAAACTTGGTTATACATAAAATAGAGAGGGAAAATGTGTAGAACGCAAGTCTGGAAAGAATATTGCATTCCCTCGTATGAGTGAGGTAGACTGTGCACAGCATGTGGGATTATAATGAGCTCCTACTTACAGTACTTTTTAAATCTTCAATATGTTGTTTATAAAAAAGGCACCTTTCATTGGAGTCTTTGTGAAACGGTTTAATTTACAAACAATTATGTGGTTTATTAATCCTTATTTATAGCAATGTCATTTAACACATAAACGGTGTAGGAATTAACTCTTTTTTGTCTAACGATACATGCACTTGCATCAGCTAAATATCTCAATGCACTACTCTATTTCACTTTCTTGATCAACTACCTAAATATATATTAAGGGTTAAATATTAAATAAATAATACCAAAACAATTCTATCGTTAATCCTTGCAATTTTCTTTAACAGCTGAACCAGAAGCTGATAAAGCTGAATTAGAAGCAATTTACGAAGTTTTCTGTAAAAACAGAAATTCTCCGTTATTGGTGGGCAGTGTTATGTCAAATATTGGTTATAGTCACAGTGCATCAGGGCTATCAGCTATTATAAAGGTAAACAACACAATTGATTCTTATGTGATTTTGCAATTATCTCTTGATTAATTTTTAATTGCTCAAAAGTATTACTCTATTTACCCATTCAAGTTCAAATTCAATTTTTTAACCTTTTAATGGATAACACTTGGACAATAAAGGTGTCTCAGATATGAATTATTATTTATACTTAATTAATAATTACGCCATATGCGAAATTTGTTCTGGAGCTCACACAAACTTTAAAAGTTTATCTCTAAGTAATGTGTTTTGTGTTGTTCTAGGTGGCGTAGAATATTTTTTTATTATTCGTTTTAAAAACAAGTCTTTTGGATTATAGAACAAAGATTATATATTGAAATTTCATTAACAGGTTCTCTTAGGTTATCATAACGGGAATTTAGCTGGAAATTTGCATTTTGATGAGCTTCCACATGATATAGCAGCATTAAACGATGGACGTATGCAAATATTATCAGATAATCGAAGTTTTAACAGGTCTTATGCTGCTGTTAACAATCTTACCTTCCTCGGAAATAACTCACATGTTCTATTACGTGGTTTTTTCAAGCCTAAGGTAAATTTAACTGTTATAGATTACATTTTTAATACATAAAATATATTATTTACTGAAATAGCGAGTATAATAATAGGGGAAAAGGATAGGGGAAAAGTCGCTTAAGCAAAAACTCTAATAAAATTTTAAACATAAACGAAAAATTTATTGCAACTGCCTATAAACAACTTAATTAACTATCATTAGAAACAATCAGTCTGTTTGACAATTAACTTTGAATAATATAAATTTAAAAAAAAAACATCTTTAACTTTCATTGCACCAACGTCCGGGTAATGGTGGTCACCCCAGGGGGACAATCGGAGTTAAAGAAAATCTAGCACGTATCGCAGATATAACCTTGCCACAGCCCACATAAGGTGTATTTGAATCAAATCTCGTTATTACTTGTACTAGGCATCTGTTTCCTGCATCTTCTGCTTTGTCATCCGCATCGTGCTGGAATAAGCCGTCAGTGCCAACATCTGATATAGAAATTTCGTTTGTTTCTTGTAGCATTTCGCACTTTATCTTTTAAGGACCTTTCTTCTGTATTGTATGCTTTTTCCATGACATTTACTCTTCCATTTGTTTTATTTTTTATACCCCTATATTTCTTCATCTTCTTATTTTTACTTTTCTCACTTGATTAGCAGTGCAACCATATAAAATATTTGCCTTTTTCTTCATCAAATTTGCTAGTACGGCTTCAGTCTCAAGACTAAAGGATAATGAAGCGTCCTAGGTGAGGTATTTTCTGATGTAGAACCTTTCTTATCCTCTTTTGAAGACTTAAAAATGTGATCCCCATATCATCATTTATAGCTTTTTTCAAGCTATCAGAAGACAGTTGTCCTGACTCGTACTTTATTTAAATCCTGCACCTAAAAACAAATAAAAATAATGTATTTCAACATGCAAAGAAATGAAAGTCACCCGACTCTCATTTCCCGCAATCGCCCTAACAAGAAAAATAGTTCATTAAAAAACATCTATAAAAAACTAATACAATCCAAACTGCATATCACATTTTCGAAAGTGTAACCAAGTCCGTATAAAAGTCTTAATCGCATACTGCAAGATATTCCGCACTTAACTTTTAATTTGCGTTGACGTAAAATTACATCGTCGTCGTCGTCGTCGCTTCAACCGATGGACGTCCACTGCTGGACATAGGTCTCACGAAATGATGCCCACAAGACCCGATCTTGTGCCGCCTGGCTCCAGCGGCTACCGGCGATCCTCCTTATATCGTCGGTCCACCTTGTGGGGGGTCTTCCTACACTGCGTCGTCCAGTGCGGGGTCGCCATTCCAGCACTTTCCGACCCCAACGTCCATCGGTTCGTCGGACTATGTGCCCCGCCCATTGCCACTTCAGGTTCGCGATTCGTAGAGCTATGTCGGTGACTTTGGTTCTGCTACGGATCTCCTCATTTCTGATTTGATCGCGTAGAGAAACTCCGAGCATAGCCCTCTCCATCGCACGCTGAGTGACTCTGAGCTTCCGCATGAGGCCCATAGTCAGCGACCACGTCTCAGAACCGTAGGTCATCACTGGCAACACGCACTGTTCGAAGACTTTGGTCTTCAGGCACTGAGGGATATTGGACGAAAAAGTCTTCCGGAACTTCCCGAACGCTGCCCAACCGAGTTGGATTCGGCGGTTGACCTCTTTCTCGAAATTGGACCTACCTAGCATTTAATTACATCAGCGTAGCACAAAACCAAAAAACCGACGTAACTTAGTAACGTGTGCGCTGACTAGAGCGAGCCATTCCAAGTGGTGCTGGAGAGCCAGCGTGGTGATGGGAATGTCATTTATGCATCGCTCGCTAGTGCTGTTTTGTGGATATGAGGGTGACTCCCATTGCTCACCGACTCTAATAATCCCATTGTCCCCTACTCATTATACATACAAATTATCTCTAAATTTTAGGATCCTTCGAGATATAAGTCGAATATTCCATATTTAGTTAACGTATCTGGTAGACATGAATCTGCTGTAAAGAAAATAATGGATCATTTGAAATCTAAGCCAATTGATCCGGAAGAACTCGGACTTCTCCATAAATTTCACAACACAGACAGTCCTGGACATTTAGGCAAGGGATTTGTTATACTTGGCATGTTTCTTTCATGAATATTCTTTAATATAATTAATATTTACAACTATATATTATATTTATACATCCGTAATTGAAAAACAGGAGGATTTGCCATATTCCATTTATCATTAGCAATGTTACTAGTCTTTAATTTATCAGCTAACACGTAATGTAAAAAAAAATACAATAATGAAAATAAATTCACCACCAAACATGAGCTTTAGTAACTAATTGCATTGAAAGAAACCTAGGCCTTTAATGTGAACTTTGACAAGATATTTCACAAACAACATATTTTATGTCTTAATAATTGGAAAAACTGTATTAACATCAAATATCATCTCGTCGTCGTTGTCGTCGCTTCAACCGATAGACGTCCACTGCTGGACATAGGTCTCACGTAATGACCGCCACAAGGCCCGATCTTGCGCCGCCTGGCTCCAATGGCTACCGGCGACCCTCTTTATATCATCGGTCCACCTTGTGGGGGGTCTGCCTACACTGGGCCGTCCGGTGCGGGGTCGCCACTCCAGCACTTTCGGTCCCCAACGTCCATCGGTCCTTCGGACTATGTGCCCCGCCCATTGCCACTTCAGGTTCGCGATTCGTTGGGCTATGTCGGTGACTTTACTTCTGCTACGGATCTTCTCATTTCTGATTTGATTGCGTAGAGAAACTCCGAGCATAGCCCTCTCCATCGCACGCTGAGTGACTCTGACCTTTCGTATGAGGCCCTTAATCAGCGATCATGTTTCGGAACCTCAGGTCATCACTGGCAACAGGCACTGTTCGAAGAGCTTTGTATTCACGCACTGAAGGACATCGGACGAAAATATCTGGCGTAGTTTTCCGAACGCTGCCCAACCGAGTCGGATTCAGCGGTTGACCTACTTGTCGAAATTGGACCTATCTAGCTGGACTATGTGTCCCATATGTATATTCGTCTACAATTTCAAGTGCTGAGTTCTCAACGTCAACTGGGAGGAGCGGAATATGAGCATTGCATTGAGATCTTCCAGAGTCTCTGCCATAATGACCACGTCGTCAGCAAACCGTAGATGAGTGATATACTCGCCATTGATATTAATGCCCAGTCCGTTCCAATCCATAAGCTTAAAGAGGTCCTCCAATACCGCAGTAAATAGCTTCGGGGAGATGACATCTCCCTTTCGCACTCCATGCTGCAGTTGGATAGACTCTGTGCTATGGTCCTGTATACGGACTGACATGGTGGCATTTTCGTACAAGCACTTCGACACGTGTATATACCGGTGGTCAATTCGGCATCTCTGCAAAGATCTCAACACAGCCCAAGTTTTCACCGAATTGAAGGCTTTCTTATAGTCCACGAACGCCAAGCAAAGTGGCCGATTATACTCCTCGGTCTTCTGTATATTCTGCCGCAGCGTAAAGATGTGGTCTTTGATACTGAAGCCTTTTCGGAATCCAGCTTGTTCGGAAGGCTAGAAGTCGTCAAACTTGCGAGCGAAACGATACGTATTGACCCTCGAGAACAATTTATAGACATGACTTAGCAGCGCAATAAGTCTATAGTTCTTCAATAAGGTGTTGTCACCTTTCTTGAAGAACAGAACTACCACGCTCCTATGCCATGCCTTTGGCACCGTGCCTTCCAGGATGACGGAATTGAACATTCGCTTTGCAGGTCGATGTGTATAACTGCCCATAGAAACTCTCAACCTCCCTCAGAATCTCAGGTCTAGATGCAATGAGTTCGCCGTTACTGGTCCTTAGCCGCGTCAACTGGCTCTGACCGATAAACAGATCTTTTGCGAATACTTTAGTGCCTTTGTTGCGTTCGATTGTATTTCGTATACGCTCGGCATTAAAGTGACGGACATCATGCATTTGCGATTTAGAGTACTTCCGGTATGCGGACGCGTCTGCTGTAGACTGCAAGCTCAATGCATGTCTTTGTTGCATGAGATTAAAAGTATGGTCTGAGAATCTGTTAGTTTGCTTTGTACGGGATTTATAAAATTTCATCCAAACCGTTTGCACAATTTCCACTAGCCTATCGATTAGCTTATCTACAGATTCGCATTCCTCGAGGCAGGCGAAGCGGTTTTGCAGCTCTATTTGCAAGCTCTCGGAGTGTTGGGGAGGGATTCAGGTTCAGACGAATCCCTCCGGGTTCAGTGGACTGTATTGGTTCAGGTGCTTCGATCTTGCGGGTTCAGTTCTTGAGCGCTTCGGTCTTGCAATTTCGGATCTTCAGTTCTTGTTGCTTGAGGGTTCGGGTCTTCGGTTCTTCAAGGTTCAGATCTTAAGAGCTTCGGTCTTCAGTTCTTCGTGACTTGGGTCTTCAAGGTTCGGTCGTCCGTGTTCGTGCTTGGGTCGTTCAGTTCTTGCGGGTTCGGATGTTCAGTTGTTCGTGGTTCGTGCTTGGGTCGTTCAGTTCTTGCGGGTTCGGATGTTCAGTTGTTCGTGGTTCGCAGAGTTCTGGTTCGATGGTCACAAGTCGCGCTTAGTACTGGGATCTACTCCGCTCGGGAGTCTAAGGCGAAATGTGACCGATCGAATCATAGGAGTGCCCTTTTATACAAATTTCCCACCCGATAACCACATGCGGTCGGGCGAGCGGGAGAAAGGGCAATCGCGGGTGCTGAGGTAGGTGCGGGAGGGGGGTCGCCGGCGGTTGACCAATCAGAATTAGTCACCGCCGGCGACTTGCTAGGCTCGCTGCTCCCGTCCGCAACACGGAGTTTTGGATATCAGCGCGAGTGGGTCGGAACGTAGACTTCACCAGTCTGTACCATTCTCGGTATACGTTAATATTCAATATACCTCTTACCAGATGGCGCTGTCTCCCAGTTTTCACTTTATTGATCACAGAGGCATCATTGAGTATATTCCGTTTCGTAGACACGATGAAGTCAATCTCGTTTCGCGTGGAACCTTCGGAACCCAGCCAGGTCCATTTTAGGAGCGCACTGTTTTTTGAAAAGGGAGGTCACCATGTAGAGTCGCTCGTTTTCCATGAAGTCAGCTAGCATCTGTCCCTTCTAGTTCCATTGGCCATAGCGAAATTGCCCCACTCTCAACTCGGCCCCGCTTCGTTCCCCGAGTTTTGCGTTGAAGTCACCCATCACAATGTTTTAGAAGGTCCTAGAGGTATGTATGGCGCCGGATATGTCCTCATACATAACCTCTACATCATCGTCTGGATGCAATGATGTGGGTAGGTAAACCTGGATGACCTTCAACGAATACCGTTTAGTGATTCTGAGTATCAGGTACGCTACCCTGTTGGACACGCTGTTAACTTCTACAACGTTGTTGACGAGGGTTTTGTGGACGAGGAACCCGACAACACCTATTGATAACTCAGCTGCCCATTATCGGTCTATGGTATTTTGGCCAGCAGGGAGCAGCAAGTGTCGGTATTTCAAGTAAGAGAATTTACGGAGGGGTATTTTGGTTGGGATTAGGACATTACTGCCACGGAGAGGATAGTGTAGAGCGGCAGTAACAGCTCGAGGCACCCGGGGTCGCTTACCCGTGAGCTTAGTTAGTAACCGGACATATTATCTGACTAAGCACACTCTGGATTCTAATATATATCATCTACAAGTTTTAAAAATGACTTTTGAATGACTTGTAACTTTTAAACTAGATACTAACGAGAAGAACGAAACAACATGTCTGTTTGAGAGCATAAAGCACTCCAATGATGGTAAAGGACCACTATGGTTCGTATACAGTGGTATGGGCTCCCAGTGGCCAGGTATGGGGACACAACTTATGAAAATTCCCATATTTGCCGCAGCAATTGAGCGGTATGTAAAAAATTACTTGAATAATTTATAAATTTTAAGGTTCGAACAAATTTCTTCATAAGCAAATAGGTATAGAATTGATATCATATTAGCCTTCCGCTTGACGTGTGTGTAAGATCTTGCCCACAAAATTCTTTTAGACTTACATTGAATAGATTGCGGTTTTGAATGACAGAAAACAACAGTTGGGTATAAGATTATTATACATTCAGAAAGCTGCAAACGGTCTAAAAATTACACTTAGGTGATCATTTGTATAATTATCAAAACCCTGAGACCAATAGAAGAAGACCTAGTTGTATAAAATTGAAGTTAAAATAACGTCATTTCGATTCCTGAGGACAATGAAAAAAATCGATAAAAGACACGTTACTGTTACTGTTTAGAAATAATAATGCAGGTGTTGTTCTCCATACTAGATCAATGAAAATTATTAATCTTTATTTCTTATTATTTGCAGTTTTGGTAACCAAGACAAAATGTCAGCTTTTTGTAGTATCAAAGCACACAGGGTGTGCCAGGTCAAACAACGGCTTTGAGGAGTTTTTGCATATTTACACTGAATATTTCGCACTATGTTCGGGCCTTCTTATATCAGCCTCACGTCGCAATAAGAATATGAAATCTAAAACAATACTTGTGAATATGCGTAAACCTTGCAAATACCACATTTCTAAATGGAGGGGTTTCTTAGACAAAAATTCTTTTTTACATTGATAAACCAACAATATCTGCTAGATTTGCCTTATTTTGACGTTGACTTATCTGCCCCAATAGATGCCGACGGGTTCTGGAACCTAAAGGAGTAGATATCGTTGAAATAATAACATCTCCAGATACAGCTGTATTTAATAAAGTCCCTAACGGCTTTGTTGGTATCACCGCGATTCAAATTGGACTTACTGATATTTTACGTGCACTGGAAATTTTTCCTGATAACATAATTGGTAAAAACTTGTTACCCTTCATTTGTTTTATATATATCTTTATACTTTTTATATGATGATAAGTATAGTTACTAGTCACTTTGTAAGCTATCAAAAACATGTGTCATAAAAAATAGATAACGATTTTTTGAATACACATTTTGTACAATTATTAATCGGTCTAGTATCTATCACTGAGAAATCTTGATTAATATGTATTTTTTATTGTCAGAGGTATATTTTCTCTGTGGTTGATATACATAATGAAACAAATAAAACACAATATAGCAACCTTTTTAATACATAACACTTACTAATTAAATAACCTAATCATTCATAAAGAAATCACAGAAAGTTTTGGTCCAAAAACCCGTTTGTAGTATGCTGCCGTAATGCCTTTTTCAGCTATTGGTTATCTCGTTCGGCTACAGATCATGAGGTACTGTAAAATTAGTCCAAAAATTAAATTTGCTTTTCCGTTAAGTAATTCTTCAGGCGTAATGTTTGTAGTAGCAACACTAGATATTTATATTTATTCACTTTCATATTGTAAAGTAGTTTTATACCTTCTATTTACTCAGAAATATTGTATCATCTAAAAAAAATAAAAAGACTAGAAGATATATTATGACATAAATGTATAATAAATATTGTAAATTAATTTTCAAAGGACGGACAGATACGTACATCTAATTTTTATATACGTAGCAATGTGTAGGCGCCGGCACAGTCTCAAGTACCTAGCACGACTGTTAAAAGAGACTGCATACAAACACACATCTTGCCCCAGGTAGCTAAAGCAACCACGTCTCAAAATCACGCTCTGGTCATATTTGTTTTTTCATTAAAATCAACTCGCGTTGCTATATAATTATCAACATAATAGTTATAAAAGTGTCTCCTCTATCTTGACAACCAGCATACCCTAATAACCTTCCAACCCCTTTCAGTACAACCCTTCTGTCTCAACAATAAAAATGAAATTGCTTTATTGGTGCAGTATCATACATACAAAGTAATTAAAATAAATGCGGTAGAGATGAGTACGTTGAGAAGTATGAGTGGATAGAAACTGAGTGACAGAGTAAGAAATAGTGTGATAAGAGAACGTTGTGGTATAAAAGAAGATGTAGTGCTTAGATGGTTTGGACATGTAGAGAGAATAAATTAAAGGAGACTGACAAAAAGGATTTATGAGTCAAGAGTGAATGCGAAAGTTGGAAGGGAAGACCAAGGCGAACGTTTCTGGATCAAATCCAGGACATTTTAAATAAGGGCCAAGTCAAGATTACTCTTAACCGACGAACTTGTCTGAAAGGTTTAATGAGAATGAAGGAAGCGAAGGAAATATCCAAGGATAGTGGCAAGTGGAAGGACGTGGTCCCTACCTACCCCTATGGGAATACGGCGTGCACTAGTGACCCACTTCGCTTTATGTTCATGCATACATTGCAGCACTATAACATATCCTACTCAAAATCTTTATTTCTGAATGAGACCACCGTGGCCAAAATTTAATTAGCTGGATAATTGTCATTTTCACATATGTATAATTTTATTTATATACATCTAAATCTAATATTCTTCTATTTATCAAAATCTAAAGAAAATGTATACGCTATTAGATATCAACACAAAAAAGAAAATCTGGTTACAGAATTTAAACAAATCATTTGATCTTTTACATTTATTGCTTGACTTGCAGGTCACAGTACTGGTGAAGTGGCCTGCGCTTATGCAGATGGTGGTCTTACAGCCGAGCAAACAATATTGTGTGCATATAACCGTGGCCTCATCATTGAAGAGACTCCTTCCATTACTGGCTCCATGGCTGCTGTCGGGCTGGGCTATCAAAAGGTGTACTATTTACTCTATTGTTACTAGATAATTTAATAGATTTATAACTAAAAAAAGAGCACCTCAATATCCGTAGTGAAATACGAGTACGTGGTTAATTATTATGAAAGTAAGTGTAACTCATCATTAATCGTACTATATTTAAAATTAAAAATAAATAAATTTAATTAGTTATTTTTATAAGGACTCAACAGATAAACAAATGAGCCTACACAACATTGATCACAGTGATATAACCTAGCTGTAGTCAGCCATTGACTATAGGAAAATTTTCATTACTGCGTTTCGTTAAATAAGATATCCAGAGGCTAAGGAAACTAGACTGGGAAAGGGTGGTTAAATATTTTAACCATTTAAAATGGTAATATATAAGCAGTTTCATTTACCAATATATTTTAATAAAATAAAACATGGACGTGTATATACAGACACAGGGCGGCAAGCGGATTGTCAATGTGTGGTATTCTTTATGTTCGCTGCTATAATTATGTATAAATTAATATGTTAATAGATATCTAAAATTGCTCCACCTGAGATCGTTGTGGCCTGTCACAATGGTCCGGACTCTAGCACAATATCTGGGCCCGCTGATGTTATGAAGAAGTTCGTGGCACATTTAGTAGAGAATAATATATTTGCTAAAGAAGTGCCTTGCTCGAATATTGCCTATCATTCGCATTACATTAATGACGCAGGTAATATTTTCATTATAAGTACGTACCTATATTTTTTTATAATACACTTCCTCAGTATTTTAAAAATTTGAACTCTTGAGGAGCAAAAAATTCGATTTTATTATATCTACCCGTTTTATGCCAATAAACAGGCAAACAAGCATATTTCACCTACAGACATATATATAAAAAACCTAGAAAAGTGTAATACAACAAATTGTTATTATCATCGATTCTATTTATTTGGCGATTTGTAACTGAATGTAATATCGAAATTATTATAATGAAGCTCCATTGTAAGTTTATACTTACTTGCCTTTGAATGTATAAGTAAAATATTAATTTACATTCTATATTTTTGTTTAAAGCTCCTGGACTGCTCAAATATTTACGTGAAGTTATCACCAATCCAAAAGAACGCAGTAATCGCTGGATTTCTACATCAATCCCACAAGAAAAATGGGACGAGCCTATCGCTAAATATTCCTCAGCGGAATATTATTCAAATAATTTACTGGTAAATATTCTCCTTCCTAAAATGTATTTAAATCTGCAAATGACGCTTTCCGTAATCGTTTTCCTTACAAACGAAAAAGACTAATTACTTGTATGTACTAAAACCCCATGTTATTGATGTTTATCGAAAAGATCTAATCTAGTTACTTTATAATGTCTCCCACATCATCATCCACATCTAATATGGGAACCAATGTAGAAAAAGGCGTAAGAAACAAATATCATGGACTGGGAAGAAAACTTGGTGGCTATGGAACCAGAACTTATGAAACACAAAAAAGAGACGGCACAAGTAACTTATCTCACCAAGAACTCCTCGAATAAAACAATGCAACTGCATAAAAACCTGCAAAATTAATTAACCAGGAGTATTTATTAAAAATAAGAAACTTATTACAAGAGGAAAATTTAATAATTATAATATTTTTTATTTCAGGCCGTCAATGTGGCCATAACATTTTACATCATATATATTATACAAACACAAAGATCAAAAAGGTTAATATCCAACTCACCCAAGGATTTACATACACGACCGCATTCAATACAGAGAAAAATATTATAGCGCCATCTAAGACAATTAAACAGATGGATTTACATAAAATCAATCAAAAATCAAAATATTCTTTATTCAAAAAGCACTTCTGAATCGTCAGTAGTCTGTCCGTTGGTAACAAATCTACCACCGGTTAGGAAAGTTGATTCCGCTGAGAAGAAGCCGGCAAGAAACTCAACGGTTACTCTTTTTAACATACGAGTAGCTTTTTTGTAGGTTACAATGTGTTTAGCTTTCATATGCAACTGGAATCATGTCCAAACATCTTTGTCATCATATAAATAAAAAAATAATGAATTTTATTTATTCAAAATCTATATATATAAAAGAGATATCCAGGTATCTATTACGATATTTCTGGAACCGTAAGTCGTAGAGACTCGAAATTTAGTAGGAATATTCCTTTGCCGAGTAGAGGTCAACTATGAACGGATTATAAATACTACCCATTCAAACCAATGAGAAAAACATTCAACGCAGACGAAATCGCGGGTTCAGCTTGTACCTTATATTCGTGAAGTAATCTATATTAGGTACAATATTATATTAGGTACTATTATATACCACTAAAATAATGTATGAAAAAAATCTGCCTCTAACCTGTATTTTAGACGACAAATTAGGCGACAAATAGTTTCATAAACAAAGTATCAGCTAAAAACTAAGCCTTAATTTAAATGAGTTGGTGCATGTGAGTGAGTGAGTGTATGGTATGCGTGTGTGACTACGTGTGTATGTTCTATAAAGAAGGTAAGGTAAGTAGCAGCCCAATACCGTCCCACAGCTGGGCACAGGCCTCCTCACTCATATGAGAGAGGGTTTTAAAGGCATAGACCCGCCACGCTGCTGGAGGCATAGTACTCAATTGACTCTCTATTCCTTTACTCTCATAGTCCGACGTGACGGAAATCCGACACGACCGGAGAGAGATCATGCGCAGGACAGACGGCTCAACGTGCTCTCCGAGTTACGGGGGTGAATCACACCGTCAAATTTTTCCCAACTTCGGGCAAATATTGAGAAAATCTTAAAAGTCAATATCGATTTCGAATTGGCCCGACCCGGAACTCGAACTCATCTCTGTAGTCGAACATGATAACCATTAGATCAGTGAGGCAGTCAGACCAGAGAGGTAGACGAATGTTTTATAAATTATATTGTATTTAGTTATATATGTGGGAAAGATCTTTCTCCCTCTTGGAGAAAAACAAATAACAAAACACTACATTACAAATATTAGACAACTGAAACGCGAATTTTGATATGAATGTTAGATTAAGCAAAGTGCGTGCGTACAAATGTGCTGTATTACGTAAGCACTACGGATCTTTGTTTTGCTTATTTTGGAGGACATGGGGGTAAAGGAGTCTAGATGATGATTACATCATCGGTAGTTATTTACTTTTTTACATAATTTTAAAATAAGTTTGTAATATTCGTAAGATTATAATATTTTTGTCCCTTACTCTATGAATTGAATACTATATTAGTAAAATCTTATCTCTATTTTCTTATTTTTTAAATTATGATTATAACATTATAAATGTAATATATAAAACACACATTTATAATTGAAAAATGTTTACTTAAGCATGGGTGGAGGGGGTAAGAGCTTTGCTTACTTAGCGTAGCTGAAAAGGGGGATGTGAATTATGAGGGATAAATAATTGTAATAAATCTGCTTACGTAATATTTGAACGACCCCAAAGTACACATGTCAGTAGTGAAACTTCTTTGGCAATCTAATCTTGTATATAATTATACAAAGCTAAAACCTAAGATTTCCGATAATTAGAGGGAGGGAAACAGGAATGTATGTTAGGAATTTAATTAATTTAATTGTCATTAAAATATTAAGTGTCGAAAATTAATACAAATAATTTATTGAAATCTCAAATGACGTAAATAAAAATGCCATGTGTTTTTTTGTCAATATTAGAAATTATTAATTAAATTTTGTTTTTGAATTGAAAATTTAGAAGAAGAATTTCAATATTTTTATTGTATATTTTATGAAAGATATTATATTGTGTTATTAAATGACTAGTGGCAAACTAAAATGCCACATGTTATTTGTAAATATTACATCTACCTAACCTTCAAACGAAGTAGCATAAAAAACGCTGCACATCTTCGTGACGCTATTCACGCGTTTCATCCGTTAATGTTTTACCCTCATGCGCCTAAAGAAGTTTCATTTCAATAGCAACGGAGTACTGTCGAGACTTATTCGCCTAGTATGAATAGATTACGATATATCCAACGAAAACTAGTAGAAACATCTTTAGTAACAGCAAACAGAATAACAATTTATTAAAAAAAAAATATTCTGAACAGAATAGGTACTTCATTAATGGATTTCGTCAATGATAATGTTAATGGATAAAAAGGAAAATGATATAGTCAATTACAAACCCATCGGTCAGATGGCCAATATACGTGTATACAAAGTGTTTTACTCGATCATATGACAAAAATTTTGAACAACGAACAAAATTATAAATACGCTATAATAATAATTTCCTAAATTTGTCCTGCCGGGATTTAAACTCGAACTGTTTTAGCTATTGTTTACTGCTTTATGAAAAATAATAGAATAAAATAAATTTTTGCATATCATATTTAAAATTAAATAATAATATGTTTATATTTTACATTAGAAGCCAGTTCTTTTCGAAGAAGGATGTCGACTCATCCCAGAAAATGCAACTGTAATAGAGATAGCTCCCCATAGTCTGTTGATGGCTATTTTAAAGCGATCTTTGCACAAAAGCTGTAAACTTGTACCACTTACAAAGCGCGGACACTCTGAGAATGTTCAATTCTTACTGCAAGCCATTGGAACGTGAGTTTTTAAAGCATAATATTTAATTAAACCAAAATTAATGTTTTTAACCCATAAGAACTACATTCAATACGAAGTACTATGTTTATAGTCATAGATATACATTTGATTAATAACAATTAAATTGGTCTACGCTGTTAACTTTGTGTAAATTGCTGGTTTCTTAGTTTTTGCTGACTTATTATTATACTTTATTTATTAATATTATTCCTCATGTAAAAATCATTTATTAAAACGGAGAACAAAGAATTTACGTTTTTTTACAAGACCATACAAAAAAGCGGTCAAACATAATTTAAATTACATTTCACTTAATAATAAGTGTTTGGCTTGTTAATGTCAAAAATGATTCATGGCGGGATCTCTATAACTGTTCGCCTAAATGACGTGAAATTTTTGTATTGCGATGCAGATGCTCGCTAAAAACGAGTTTCACCCTATTTCACTACACCCATGGGATTAGATACTACGCGAATTATAGCCCAACAAAAAAATATTTATACATTCCCTAAAACTAAAAATTCTAGTTCTCTAAATTATAATTCTATACAAGGTTTCTTATTAATTTATTTTCGTCCCGTTAGTCTGTTCATGGAAGGATACATTCCGAAGATTCAAATACTATATCCAAAAATAGAATTTCCGGTATCGACTGGAACACCATTACTATCACATTTAGTGGAATGGTCTCATGATATGTCATGGTAAGTTAAAATTAAATTGTTAATAAATTCCGGGTGTATAAGGGTATTTGACGACTGATTTGTGATGCTATATTCCACTTAGGGGACTCAACATCCTTATGCAATATAAATAAAAATTTTAACAAAAAAAGAACCGCCTTCAAAGCAAACTGTTACAAATATATTACAGTCCGGGATCCCCGGTACTAGGTTTGCACTTGATTACTATCAAGCTAATTTTCGGTGAGTATCTTCATTTTGAGGAGACGTCCAAAAATTTCCTCTACGAAAACTCTCGATTGTAGTAGGTTATGTATATTATCCCCAAGGAAGTATTTTAGCACCGACTCTCTTTCTAATATACATGAATGAGCTATGTAGTCTACAAATACCAAATGGAAAGATAATGAGTTTCTCAGATGATACAGCTCTAATAATCTGGGGGAAAAGCTGGGAGGGTACTTTCGATAAAGCACAAATAGAATTTAATAGAACTTCAAAATAGTTAAGACGGAATCTTCTTAGTTTGAATACAAATAAAACAAAATATTTCACATTTTCCTTAAATAATCTAAGCACATATCCGATGCTTTCAACTCGAAACATGTAAATGTCCAAAACTTTCAAACGTTTCATCTATTAAATATCTTGGTATAGTAGTGGACTAAAAGTTAAATTTTAAAGAACACATATCTATATTAGCCACAAGAATCCGAAAACTAACTGTAATATTTAAAAATATTACAGATGTTATGCTACGTTATGTCAATCTTTATTGTCTTACGGTGTCGAGATATGGGGGGAGCTTCTAAAACAACTATGGTTTCTCTTGAAAGAGCATAAGGAATGTTACTAAAAGCGGGTCGTTCTTTACCTTATTATTATTCAACAAACTCACTCTATAGCGATTTCGAGGCTCTAACTGTTAGGCAATTATTCATATATAAAATAAAAATAAGATTTCACGCACAATGTGGTAATGTAAAAAGTAATGCTGGTAAAAGAAGAACGTATAGAGTTTTTGATATTGACAAATTTAAGCGAACTTTAACAAACAAATCCCCATGTTTCCTCGGGCATTACCTCTATAATAATACAAATAAAATTTTGAATTCATACAATTTAAAAAAGCACGAGTGTAAAATAAAGTTAAGAAATTGACTAAAAAGCATGGATTTCGATACAACAGAAAACCTTTTAAGAATACATCAATAATATGATACATAAGAAAATAGTAAAATATACACATAACACTACAAACAAACACACAAACAAACTCACACACATTAATATCTACATTAATAACACGTGACTATATATAGCATAATGTAAAAAAAATATAATATTGAAATGGTATAGCTTTTTTCAGTAAAAACAACATTAGTACGAAGCTAATTTTGCATACATACATACATAGCATCACGCCTAATTCCTAAAGGGGTAGGCACAGACCACGTCCTTCCACTTGCCACGATCCTTGCATATCTCCTTCGCTTCTCATTAAAACTTTCATACAAGTTCGTCGGCTTAAAGTACTCTTGACTTGGCCCTTATTTAAGATGTCCTGAAATTGACCCAGGAACGTTCGCCTTGGTCTTCCTCTTCCAACTTTCGCATTCACTCATGACTCATAAATCCTGTTTGTCAGTCTCCTTTCATTCATACTCTCTACATGCCCAAACCATCTAAGCACACTTTTCTCAGTTTTAGTCACTACATCTTCTTTTATACCACAACGTTCTCTTATCACATCATTTCTTATTCTGTCACTCAGTTTTAATCCACACATACTTCTCAACGCTCTCATCTCTACCGCATTTAATTTACTTTTGTGATTCTTCTGCCATACCCAACTTTCACTACCATACATATGTGTTGGCACCAACACTCCTGCATGCACAGCCAGTCTAGCCCTTTGAGACACCATCTGGCTATTCATAAAGGCGCGCAGGGCACCATTTACCATATTCCCTGCATTCACTCTCCTTTCAATATCATTTTCACATGTTGCATCTTTTGTAAATTTAGATCCCAAGTATACAAATTCTTTAACCTCTTCCACTTGTTCCCCAACTTTCAAAATATTGCCATTCTTCATAGATTCATCTCTTTCAAAAAGCATAACTTCCGTTTTGTTTCCGTTTTCCGTTTCATTCCTTTCCCTTTCAAAGCTTCATTCATATTATTTAGCATCTCCTTTAGCTCATTAGCGGATGACGCAAGTATTACTTGATCATCAGCGTAATGTAATTTGATAAGTAATTCATGAATTCTTAACCCATACATACTTTCTTTTAAAGCTGTCAAACAGTTATCCATGAATAGGTTGAACAGCCATGGTGAGGCAACACATCCCTGTCGAAGACCTCATTCGATAGGAACCCCCTCCGTGTACGCTCCGTTTATTCTGACACAAGCACTAGAACCCACATAAAGAGACTTCAATGCTTGAATCCGATTACCTCTCACCCCATGCGTACATAACGTTGACCACAGCTCATTCCTCACCACTCGATCACAGGCCTTTTCTAAATCTACGAAAGCGCATTAAACTTTTTGCATGATAATAAAATTTTTATTATTGCTTCTCCTATATTTAAGGTGTATAATTACAATAATACCAAGTGTTACAAACCGGGAAAGAGCCTGGTGACTTGAAGCACAGATTTAATCTAGTTCAGGCACCAGTCCCCACATTATAAACTGCACATAATTTATATTGTTATTAGTAAGATTTTTTCTATAATGTAGAGAAAATAAATATTCATTCATTCATTCATTACTAACCAGAAGATTTTTTATTTTATTAATTTAGTTAATATTTATATAATTTAACAGTCACATTGTCCTAAAAATCGCCTGGTACGTTATCCCGATCTTACGCTCAGAAAGGAATAGTCAATCAATAAATAACAATATTATTAATAGGGTACCTTGTATGTGCGAAGATTATGTTTCAAAAGATGGACTTTGGGGAACATCAAACTATTTATATTTAACATCAATTATTCATCCGAAGTATAACTTCAATTTTCCGGCAAAACAACATCTCGATATTTATGTTCATGACGGTTTGGAGTAGACAGAAAAGTTTTACAACAAAGCCAAATGACTTTATTAACTTTTTTCACTGGTCTTTTTCCTCAAAAAGTAGAATTTTCGCAAAGTAAATTACTTAAAAAGCACTCCATAATTATTTTGCACTACAAAAAGTATTTCTCTTAATTATTTTTTGAAAACACGTGGTCAACTGAAAAAATGTTTGCACGTTTATGGTCGCCACTAACGTGGGATACCTAATGTAGAGTAAACAATGTTCTGCGCATGTGTACCGGTTTGGCTCAGCGGTGGTAGCAAAACATAGTAAATAAATTCATTTTTAACATCATGAATTTCAAGTAAGTATTCCATTGAAGCACCGCAATAACGTACCACGCAATTTTAGAACAATGTATCTGTTAAATTTTATAAATATTAACTAATTAACAAAAAAAATCTGCTTGTTGGTAATAATTTCTAACGATCTTATTATCGATACATATTGATAGAAGAGGACTATGTGATCAAACTATACATTTTCTAGGACATTTTATTATTTTATTTTAATTTTGCATTTTATATTTTTACTATTATATTTTTCGAATAATTTAGATAATTATCATCGTATACAACTATAAAAACACAGTTATTAATAAATTTTTGAGAATCATCAAACCAACATATTTCATCCCCGCTATTTACGTAAATTCAGCTTTTTAGTAATTATTTTTACATCCTGGATCTATACTACAAGTTTTGAGCGTAGGACCGGGATTACGTACCACGCGATTTGTAGGACAATGTGACTGTTAAATTATATAAATATTTACTAATTAATAAAATAAAAATCAGCTGGATAGTAATCATTTTTGATGACCTCATTATCGATACATGTTTGAAGAGGGGACTGTTTAATCACGCAATACATTTTTAGGACAAATATTTGTTCAAATAATTAAGGTAATTTATCTTCGGATATAACAAAAATACCCCGTCAGTGATAAATTTTTGAGAATCGCCAAATCAACATATTTTATTCCTTCTACCCACTGTTACCTAAAATCGAGAGTTTTCGCAGAGGAAATTGTTGGGCGTCTCATTAAAATGAAGCTACTCACAGAAAATTAGCTTGATAGTAATCAAGTGCAACCTAGTACCGGGATCCTGGATATGCTCTAAAAAGTAAAAAATAATTACGTATTCTTTTTTAGAGTTCTTCGAATTCTTATATTTTATGTCGGTGTATACATAGTTTCTAATATCAATTTGATTTCCAGGGAAGTACTTTCGAGTAAAAATGTAATCATTAAAGGCACATCGAAATGCCAACATTTGGTTTCTATCAATGACGACGAGCATAATTATTTAAAAGGTCATATGATTGGAAGTGAGTGAAATTTAATTTGCTATTAGGTATTATTATAATCACTGTCAAAAAATATATTAATTTAACTGTGATGGTCTAATGTATAGACACGTTTATTCTTGTCAAGAGAAAACTAGCTTACCACGAGCGGCCTGGGCCCAGAATTGAGACGATAGTAGCCGCTATTTACATTTGTCTTACTAATATTAATTTATAAGGCTTCTCTTCTTATAAATTAATATTAGTATCTCTTCTTTTTTGAATACCTTTTCATTTCCGTAGGTGGGCCGTCTGCTTTTTTAAGGCTGATTAAGCTAAGACAAATAATTTTCAATTGATACCGATCCATTCTCTAACATTACGCCACCATGGCTTATTATTTTTTTCTGGTGCATGTTTTGCTCTCAACTTTTCCTATCATAATTTTGTTCAGGTAGTATTTTTCCGTGTGTTGATGTCGTTCGTAAGTTTCCAGGTCATCCTGACATCCTGGAGGAAACTATTTCCTCACTTTACTTGTCCAACAAAATTATACGAAGCATGCAGCGGTAGCCCTATGTCTCAGTCACTTTCTAATGTAGTGTCTAAGTGTTCGTGCTTTATAGCCACAAAACGTGACATGCTAGATATAACTCAGCAAAAACCTTAACTCAGAACGTTGTTTTTATTTGACAACAATACAGAACTGTCTTCATTTTCAAAAAGGCAACTCTACCATTCCGTTTTCTAATTTCTTGCTCTTAACCTCATGCTTCGTTTACCCAAGCCCCAACATATTTGTATTATGGCAACCACTCTAGTTTCTACCATCTACACTTATAGTGGGATATAAGTAAGGATTTCTCGATACCATATGATTTGCTAGGTTAAGCTTATCATAAGGCCTGCATAACTTTATTTTTCCAAATAATAGGGCTGCTATTTTCAATTTTTATACTTGACGTGTCTGCAAAGATTGGAAAGACTGTGTTTATAGATAGAATATATCTTCTCTACTCCTTCCAGATATCTAATGCAAACCTATGGCCTTTTCATGCATTAGATATCTAGAACGAGATGCTATCTGTATCATAAAAAGTGGTAACAGTTCTTTTTTTATTTAAGATTGGATAATGTTTTCGTTTTAGACAAGAATACTTATCCTTTTGCTGCTGCCCTAGTAGCAGTATGGGATACACTAGCAATGGGTTCGAGAAACCCAAAAAACCTTTTTTCGGTGCAGTTTCGTGAAGTACGTCTTTATATACAGCCTACGCTACACGATCAAATGGAATTAAGATTAAAAATTAATGTGCATAGAGGAACAGGTCGCTTTGAGGTAATGTACATTGGAAAACATAAACTGTTTAGGAAAGTTTAACTAAAAATATTTGTCACTTTATCTTAATTCTCTTGTTAACAATATTTTCTAATAAATTTTTTATACATTCTGCGTATTAAAACTGTACATAAGCAATATCAGAAGAAGGTCGTTAGTATAAAAAAAAAACTAAAAAAAAAAATCCGAAAAATACGGTACGTAATCTCGTTCTGAAATTGTTTTACACAGTAAGTGTCACTAAATTTAAGACTGAAAGTTTTATAAACTCATTGCGAAGATTTAGGATAGGACGGAGGGTGACCTTAATGATACGTTTAGGAAATTGCATTTACATAGCCCTAGTCGGGGGAAAGCACCGCGTACAGCTAATGACCATCCTACTAACAAACGCATGCCACCAAACGAAATTTAATACGGCTGTGTAGAATGTGCTGTGTGATTTGATGCTGTGTAGAAATCATTAAGAAGTAAATGCTTATTCATCCCTCAATGATTACCAGTGATCGGAGTGGGTAGAGCTATTTTATATACTTGCATATGATAAAATAATATAGATATTCCCAGAATCCCAGAATTTGTTTTATAAGTAGAAAAACAGTAAAAAGCTACTCTCCCTAGATTACTCCCTAAGGTATAAATAACTTTATATTATTTTTTATAATCGAATGAGACAAGGTACTTTCAGTAAACAACTGAATTCTGAAGTCAGATTGAGACAGAAACAGATGCCTCACTCTAGTCTCACCCTTAGTCGTACCACTTTTTATACCTATTGATAAAAAAGTTATAATAATTGAATCCTACAGTATTAGCTGGAGTCCCGTGGAATATCCATATTAACATCAATGTTTGAGGTCAATGATCTTAAATAGCTCTACCTTCTCCGATCATTAATGATTACTTATCCTTGTTATTTGCATATATGGGGGTTATTTTCTTAACATCGCGAGTTTGATGAGAGGATACGAGCTTCGAGCCTTATTATCCGGACTATATTGCTATGTCATCTGCGATACAATTATAAACTAACATGTACAGCATAAAAAAAAAATTATATTATTATATTCACAATTTTATCTTTACAGGTTTTAGACCAATATGTCAAAATCGCAACCGGTTTTATCACTATAATCAAAGAAACAACGCCAATATCACAGGACGAATCAAACGACACTATGGAATTGACATCTGACGATATTTATGAATTACTAAGCGCCAAAGATTATAATTATTCGTAAGTAACTTCGATGTCAAAATCACCTCGTAATAAATGATTATGAAGTGTCAATAATAAGTATTTTCTTTTAGAAATGAGTTTCGTAGTATATACAATGCAAATATGGCATTATCTAAAGCTCATTTGTTGTGGAGAAACAATTGGGTGACATTCCTCGATGGCATGCTCCAACTCAATACACTCCGGCATCTTAACGAAAACGCATTGCAACCTATCTTTATAAGAAGCATTAAAATAGACGTTGAAAAACATTTTGATAGTAAAACTATAGAGATAAAAGACAATGTTGTCTTTCCAGTTAAACTATCTCACTATACCGAGTAAGTTAATAACATTTATTTAAAAATAGGGATTTTAATTAACGGATATTTTTGGTAAGTACATAGTTTAACGTGCAAATTATATCTAACGTATTTCGATACATGTGTGTCATATAAAATAATGGTAACAAGAGCGGGGCAAATCGTGGAGAAAATAGAGTCCTGTTTTTAATATTTTTATACAGTATTAATTACATTTATCAAGTTTTAAAATATTGGTATCGTTTCAGATGTGGAGGCATATTGATTGACGATATAGAATTTTCTAATCTTCCTTCACAAAACAAAGAAGAAACGTTATTACAATGTGTTCCTCATAACTCCTCTAGTGTAAGTACCATTTTACCTCTTTATGACTGTATACAGTAATGTAAACTAAGCTTAACGGCATATTTTGTAACAGGGTTGAAAGCCTCTCATTCCAAAGCCAGATTTGTCTTATTCTTGAACACTTTTAAAAAACATTTGGATACATTGGTATAACATATAATTTCCTACCAGAAATTCGGCGCCCGGATTCGAGTCCATAAAATCTAAAAGAAGACTCGCATATGTGGCCAGTAAGATTATCAAAAGAAATTTGTTTTAAGGCAGCCCAGCCACTTATTATTGACTCCAAAGGGACTTGACGCTAGTCGAACTGATTAAACAATTATTTTGCTATGGGTGGGTGTTTGTAGTGTTTATTAGTAAATTATATATAATTTTCAGGAAAATTCGAAATAAAATAAACTTTGATATAAAATACATTTTATTTTAGTAACTTTAGTAATTTCGGTTTCAGGAATCTTTTGCACGAGACAATATGAATCTGTCGGATATTCCTGTTAAGGTAGGCGAAATATTTTTAATAGTCCTTCATCTATTCTATTTGTAGCTAATTTACTCATTTTTATATTTTAGGTACAATATTTAAGCTTAAACGATGAATGTGTTAAAAGAAAATTAGGATTGGCCGACTATGAAGGAATGGATATGTTCAGATACGACTTCAGTGGCACTACGTATAGGTATGAAAATATGTAATTATTTTTCTATATTATTATTCTAAAATGTATTGCTGAGGTTACTATAAGTGACAAAAAAACACTAGGTCCCTTTTTATTTACCCTGTATCCTAAATTGGTTATAGTAACATTTGAAATAACAGTTGTCTTAGCCCAGAGAGGTTTAAATTTTAGATTTTGAAGTAAAAAAATCTCTATCGGGAATAATTGAGTCGAAATAAAACTTATTTACTTAACGCAGTAGCTTTTAATCATTTTGTAGTAAAATATTTTTACACTGTAAATATCTCTCAGTCATTTTTCGTATTTTTAGTTATTACAGTAATCCACAAACGATAATAATAAATTTCTTTAATTTATTTTTAGCAAAGCACGTGTTATGGGTATTACCCAAGATCAATTAATAAAGTCACGTGTCAACGCTACACATGAATTATTATGGCCTGTTCCGGAACATTGGACCCTAGAGGATGCTGCTACTGTACCTTTTGCATATTGTCTTGCATTCTACTGTCTTGTAATTATATTTTGTCCCATTATTTATTAGTAATAGTCATTTTAACAAAGCTTACTAGTTTATTGACTGCCTCATTGGTCTAGTGGTTAACATGTTCGACTACAGACATGAGTTCCTGAATTCGAGTCCAGGTCGAGCCAATTCGAAATCGATATTAAGTTTTTCTCAATATTTGCCCGAAGTTGGGAAAAATTTGGCGGTGTGATCCACGTCCGTGTCTCGGAGAGCAGGTTAAGCCGTCGGTCCTGTGCCTGATTTCTTTCCGGTCGTGTCGAATTGCCGTCAAGTCAGACAATGAGAGTGAAGGAATAGAGAGTACATTTGTATACTATGCCTGCCAATCCACAGTGGAGCAGCGTGGTGGGTCTGTGCTCTAAAAACCCTCTCTCATATGAGTGAGGAGGCTTGTGCCCAGCAGTGGAACGTTAATGGGCTCCTAATTACCTTACAGGTTTATTTAAATTTCGGAAATGGTATTTTCTAATTTGTCTAAGGCTAGTTAAGACCTTATCATGAAATTTTCTATCAAACATACATTGTTAGTGAAATACTATGTAGAGATATGTAAGTATTTTTTACCAAGTTAGCACATTTGGTATAAAAAACCTTTAAAATTTAGTGACATTGTATAAAGATATGTTATGTTAAATTGTAATTCGATATCTCACAAAATGCGTGTTTTTGAAGTCAAACTTTAGGCGTATGAGGGTAAAATTTTTATGGATGAATTGCGTGATCAGCGTCATGAAGATGTGCAGCGTTTTTTATGCTAATTCGTCTGTAGGTGGTTTTAATACTTACAAATAATGCGTGACATTTTAATTTGCCACTCGTCATTTAATAATTTAATATACTATTTTTCGTAAAATATAAAATAAAAATATGTCATAAATTCTCTCTTCCAAATTTTTAATTCAAAAACAAAATTCTGTTTAATAATTTCTTGTTTTGACAAAAACACGTGGCATTTCATTTACAATTCATCATTTGAGTTTCTGAAAAATGAAATATTAAATTTGTATAAATATGAAAAAGACTTAAAAATTAGTTTGCCAAAGATATTTACTTCAGATATATGTACTTTGTACGCACGCACTTTTAATTTATTTTTTTTGTTTTTTAATTCCTTGGCTGTTAGCCCTACTGGCTTTTACAGCGTAACCGGGAAAGAGGAGTGTCAAATATCTGTCATTTTTTGAAAAGAAAGCTGTCTACGATCGCATCGATAATTAGATAAATCAATTCCAGAAACGAGGTCATATTTAATGAATAAAAGCAAATAGTAGTAATTTATACAGCATAATACTGACCCGATATATATTTTCTAATCCGTAAAACACGAATGAAATATAGAATATTTTAAATTAACATTTTTTTTACAGAATTTCAAAGGTCGGTTTTATGGTCGTCACAGTATTTTAATACATGGCGGTGCTGGAGCCTTAGGACAAGCGCTCATTTCTATTGCTCTAGCTCATGACTGCGAAGTTTATACTACAGTGAGCAATGTTAATAAGAAGAGATTTTTGCTTAAACTTTTCCCAGATTTAAAAGGTAAATCGAAATAAATTTAATAGTTTAATATAGTTCTCTAAAAATCTCTTGGGCGGAAATTCTGAATTTTATTGAACTTAGAAATAGCTTGATGAATTTATTAAAAAAATCTGTGTATTATATTTAATGAAATCTTTTTCGTATAGAGAATCATATTGGGAACTCTCGTGATGGCACTTTTAGAGATATGGTCCTTAATGGCACCGATAGAAAAGGTTGCCCCGTTGTTATAGGTTGTGTCAAAGAAGGTCTCAAACATGTAAGTATTATGTTATAAAATATAAATTCAAGTCAGCTCGCTTTGAAAATTCACTTCAAAATTAATTCTGCTTTGAAAACCATAATAATTAATACAGATATATATGTAGACGACGGTATGTCCTACTTTTGAATAAATGCATTATATGTACAGTTATCTACCGTCAGATTACGACGATCTGTATATTATATTGTCTTTTCCTTTTACAGGTTTCAGCACTTTGTTGTTCACACTTTGGTACTTTCGTTGATATATCGCACGTATTAGATAACGATGATTATGACGTACAGATGCTTTGCTTAGTCAGAGCAATATCTTATTATTCACTAAAGTTTTCATCTTTATTTAATCCTTGTAATGCAAACCTATTAAAAGTAAGTATAATTTATTGATTGACCTATATATGAAGCCACTACTTTAAAAGAAATTATCGTAAAAGCACTATTATAAAATTTAGCGTATAAGTCAGAAGAATTACATTTTATGGAAAGAAATAAAAAATGGAAAATGCATGTAGTTTAAGTAAATAAATCAAAGCACCAGATCATAATTGAGCGGGCTTGACGGAGGAGTATCACATCCTTATACTAACGTATAGTTTATATTATTATGGTGCTGGGTGACTCTGGGCTGCACAGTTCCCTCATTGATTCAATTTGTTGCATTTGAGCAACTCGGCATCGCATTGGCATGTCAACATCAAGCGAACCTTATACCAACTTGCTGGTCTGATTTTATAAAAACTTTATTGAATACAATTTTTGTGATATTCAGAAGATACACCTAGCTGTGAGTGAAGGAATCGCACGTGGTTATGTTCGGCCTCTGTCACGATTGATATATAAACCGGAAAACGTAGTCCGAGCTATGCACTTGCAAGCCGCAAGCAAACATTACGGACGAGTGCTGCTTCATCTCCAAGAAAATGAAAACCTTTCATTTTACTCAACAAAGTAAGACAATTTTTTATTATGTTTGAGTTAGCGCTAGACTATTACCTTTCTTGATTGTACATTCGCTGACGCAGTGGTGCGAGTACGGGGTGCCATGTTCGATCCCCAGTAGAGTGAATTTAAGATGTTGCATTTTCTAATTTGTCTGGGTCTGGACTGATGAGAGGTTGAAAATACGCACCTCCAAGCAAAAAAAGCGTTCTGGTACGATGCTGTGTATAAACAATAAGTGGTAAATTGCTTATTAGCAAATTCACAAAGTTTACGGTTGGGAAAAAAACACGAGTGTTATGTTTTCAGCTCTCGTGCTCGTGTGAATTTATTCCAACACAATTTTTAAATGCCTGAACAGTTTTGAATGTATGTGTTACCCAATCCCGAATAATATATACATGTAGGAGTCAAATAGTTTGCGGAACGCCGGCGCCATCGACCTTTGAAACTGTCGCGTTCCTGTTATTCTTAATATGTTCTGTTTGTGTAAATTGATATCGGGAACATTAAGTGATTGGACATTATAATCTGAGTTAATCAATAAAGTGTTTGATTGCACCAACATTACTTACGAGCGCCCACAGTTTAGAGGTTGAATTATGGACATCACTAATGGTGATCTCGGCGGTAACCCTATGCCTAAACTATGCTATCCTTCTTTTCTCTTATTATCCGACATAAATATATAATAATCATTTATGGCTACAATTTATCTTCTCACAATTTATAGCAGAAAATAAAGAATAATAGGATAAAAATTATTACCACTGTTTCAGATTAGCCTGTTCGCCTGACCGAGTGCAACTTCTGTTATTTGATAACGAAGCTTTAGGAATAAATTTAGCTGAAAGACTAATAAATCGCGGCGCAACGAAGCTCATACTGCAATGCCCGCAAAAATCAAACACACTTCTGTTTAAACTAAGGTTTATTTTCATTTCATTTTTTAATAATAACTTTTCTTTATCATAAAGCACCGGCTTTCGTCAAAGAATATAACAGAATACAGCTTAACATTTCCATAAAATTTCATTTTCTTCTATTTAGGCGCACATGATATATTGTACTTAACCGTAGAGTATGAAAACATACCGTATTTATCTGATCACATCAGTATACCACATAATCACAAATTAACATTTTTAATTACACAAAATAAGTAGCGTTCTAATTGACAAATAAAATAATGACATGCATAATATAGAAAAAAATGCAAAGCTATAAACAAATGTACAGGCAGATATGTAATACAAAAATTTATGTAAATATAAAATAAAACAGATAAAAATGAAACTATTTAAAAGAGAAACATCTTAGATGAGAAAGATTTATATAAACATTAAACTAAGAGATTTATTACACCTTAAAACTAACGACAACTTGCGCTATTCGTTTTAAATATAGTCAGTATATCTGCAAATGCATCAATGAATTATATTTTTCTAAAATTGACCGTTGTATCTTTGTATATCTTTAAGAATCCATTGAATGAATTGGCATATGAAAACGGATTTAATACTGTTTAAATATTTTTATAATGATAGTTTATCATAGGTTTTTTCGCGTAAAAGCTAGATAAGTATTGAAGAAAGCCATTCCGAATATTTGCTATATTTGGGGCAACATTAAGGCAACATTGTTTTTTTATTACTGTTATCTCACATGATGTGTAGAATTACAACGGATACGAAATTGAAGAAATTACAATACCTTTTAATTTTCTATTTAATTTACAGACAGTGGGATCAACGAGGAGTGCAATTAAAAGTTTTATATGAAAGTATATGGAATGAACACACTGTTGATTCGTTGGCGAATAAAATTGTAGAAGGAATATATTGCATAATTTTTTCGAATTCCCAAAGAAAAAATGTTTTAAAATGTTTGTTGCATTTAGACTCTGAAGCACAAAAATCAAACTGGCCTTTAAGGTAAGTTTAATTTTATTTATATAATCTCCCACGGCATCAGGTCATAAATGTCCTATTACTATTCTTGCAGTCACTGCATTTTAAAAGTTTATGAAATCAAAAATACGATAGTTCACACTGTTTTAAAAACATTTTCTATGTCCATCTCATTTTCTTAATTAATTTATTAAAAGCTTGCCTGATTTATTCTAAAGTTTTTTCACCAAATAATACAATCTTAAATTCGTTGAGATCCATTGACTTGTTTTGTAAAATTTTTCAGTTCTTATATTAGGTTCTTTGCTATCCCACCCAAATTTAAGATGAAAAACAAAAAGCCGTTTTCTAGTCTTTGCAGAAATGTTGCAGCATGTAAATAGAAGATATTATTTTTAATTTTTTCAGATACTATGCAGTAATTGAGCCGAGCGCAAACATTAGCGAACCATTTAATCTAACAAGCTCTCAAAAAGTATTTACGCACATCAGAATACCGTTTTTAAAGCAAGTATGTAAAGAAAACAATACTCTGCGTAATATTGTTGATATACATAATATCGATATAAAGTACATTACCAATCTTATTTTGTTACATTTTCTATTAATACAAAAACCTAAGTTCTTCATTTCATATAAGTTTAATGTTGGAAATAAACGACGAAGTGGATAAAGTTAACCTGAGAGACGAGTACTGAAAAATATCGTAGAAGTAAAAAGCGAAAGGGGGTCGCCAGTGAAACGATGAGGGTCGCCAGTAAAGCGAGAGAGGTCACCAGTAAAGTGATGGGAGTCACTAGTGACGCAATATGCGATGATTGGGTAATTTTAGAGTCAGATGGGTTGTACTGAAAGGGATTGGATGATTGTTACGGTATGCTAGTTGTGAGCGATATAGGAGACACTATTATAATTATTACGTTTATAAATATATAAGTAGCAACGCGAACTTACCGAGAAAACAAATATAACCAACCAGAGCGTGACTTTGGGACGTGGTTGTCTTAGCTACCTGGGGAAAGGTCTGTTTTTTGAATTTAGTCCCTTCGGTCGTGCGAGGCACTTGAGACGGTAACGGCCCTTACACATCGCTACGTATTTAAAAATGAGACTTACGGATCTGGCCGTCCGTTGATAATTAATTTAACAATAGTTGTTATGTATGTATCACATAATATATAACCTAGTATATTTATTCTATTTATATAATACAATATTTCTGAGTAAATACAATGTATAAAACTATTTGACGATATGAAAGTGTATGTAATGCTGGACAATTGGCATGGATAATAATGCACAACAAGCGGTTCAAACTGGTTACCTTAGAGATCTATACATGGCAACCCAAACCTTGGCCGCTAGGAATTGTCATAGAATAGCCTGTACGAAAAAGAGCGAACCGTCATTGAAACATTTTAGTAACGGCTAAAGCTCTGGCGTCACTATTACGAGGATAAATTTCCCATGTCAGCCTTAGAATCACTTGACACACCTTATACATACCACACCCCCGGCTAATTAGAAAACAATACAACACCAACACGAAAAAAGACAAAGTTATACCGGCTATACCCACATTGAAAAGTGAGAAAGCTCTTTTAACCATATAACCGCATAAAAATTTAAGACTGAAATCGATGTGGTGAAATGATGACACCTCTTTTAAACAAAGTGGATTGCTGAAGATGTGCCCGATGACTGAATCAACATTCAGCAAATAGCAAGTCAAAGAAAGAGGACACCTTAGTTATTGTCAAAATTGAAGGGATACAACCTTGCTTTCCGAACCATCTAAAATATTGCTGGGTAGAGTTTCCGATGCAACAAAACCATTTCTTCAACAAGACCAATCTAAAAATCACCCTAAAAAGGGCATTAGAATGGCAACATAAAATTTTGCTTTCTTTCTTAATCGACTTTGAAAAAACTAAATACAGTCCGATAGTCTAGAGGTGTGTTCAAAAAGTATCGCGAATTTTGAATTTTCGCGGGTTACGTATATTCGAATTTCGAATTTTTTGTGGCGTTATGTTGGTACTCATGTCTCTCACTTATGCCGACAAGCTCGGCCATTTTGAATGTTCATTTAATTGTTGACAGCTGCTTTGCTTGCACGTGTTTTGGATCGTCTTCGATTTTTACCTATTCAAAAAAATGGATCAAAGAACCTGTATCAAATTTTGTGTGAAAAACGAAATTAAGTGCGCGGATGCATTCCGAATGTTGACTGTGGCATACGGAGAAGCTACCTTGGACCGAAGCAACGTTTATCGGTGGTACAAAATGTTCTCAGAAGGCCGAGAAGATGTGAACGACGAAGAGCGTGCCGGACGCCCGAGCACTTCAACAACAGACGAAAAAATTAATGAAGTGGAGAAAATGGTATTGGCCAATCGTCGAATCACCGTTAGAGAAGTTGCTGAGGACCTAAACATATCGATTGGCTCGTGCCATTCGATTTTTATCAATGATTTGGGCATGAGACGGGTCGCCGCGAAATTCGTACCAAAATTGCTCAATTGTGACCAAAAACAGCATCGCATGAACATTGCTAATGAGATGTTAAACTCTGTCCGCGACGACCCAAATTTGCTCCAGAGGGTCATAACTGGTGACGAATCGTGGGTTTATGGTTATGACGTGGAAACCAAAGCTCAATCATCTCAATGGAAGCTGCCGCACGAACCAAGACCGAAAAAAGCGCGCCAAGTTCGATCGAATGTGAAAGTTTTGCTGACAGTTTTCTTTGATTGCAGGGGCGTGGTGCATCATGAGTTCTTGCCACAGGGAAGAACGGTCAATAAGGAATATTACCTGCAAGTTATGCGCAATTTGCGCGAAGCAATCCGCCAGAAACGCCCGGATTTGTGGAAGAACAAAAATTGGCTTTTGCACCACGATAACGCCCCTGCTCACACATCGTTGCTTGTGCGCGACTTTTTGGCCAAAAACAACACACTAATGATGCCGCAGCCACCGTATTCCCCAGATCTGGCCCCCTGTGACTTTTTCTTGTTCCCTAAACTGAAGAGGCCCATGAAAGGACGACGTTACTCTTCTCTTGACGAGATAAAGACGGCATCGAAGGAGGAGCTGAACAAGATAAAAAAAAATGATTTTTTGAAATGCTTCGAAGATTGGACAAACCGTTGGCACAAGTGTATAATATCTCATGGGGATTACTTTGAGGGGGACAAAATAGATATTCATGAATAAATAAATAATTTTTGAAAAAACACAAAATTCGCGATACTTTTTGAACACACAGCGTATGGACATTTCTCAAAGAATGGAAGTCCAGTGTAAAATTATAGAAGTTAAAAAAGATGATCTATAAGAAATACTCCTGCAGAGTTCTTTGCCGTTGTACGACAGAAATGGTCTTCTCGTCCTGTTCTGAGTAGATCTTCTGCTGTGCTAACCAAACGTCATTGTGTTGTTGTCCGGGGTTTTATACATATTGAACTCTGATTTCAAAATAAATTTCTATGATAATGATAATCATCATCTCATGCACACTGAGTGTATTCAAAATAACACTAGGTGTTTATTTCAGCGTAGCCAAACTCATTTGCATGTGAAAACAACCCATATACAGTGATCGTTTACACGATATGTATCGTTATTATCAACAACTCAACGATGTATGCTGAATTTCAAGTTAATCGGACTAATAGTTCTGGAGATCAGATGCTGATTGTATCTGATTTTTTCTTATATTGATATGAATACTTAAATAAAATCTATTTGTATCATTAAATCCAAAATAAAATTTATTTTAATTAAAACATCTCTTATATTTTTATGTAGACTAATAATGAAAAGAATACAGAAAATATATCCCTAAATAGTGCTGTTGACGCTATAGAAAATGCAATATGCAGTAATCAACGCTCAATTGTCGTGCAAAAAACAAAGAACGTCGAAAACAACGTATTAGAAAAAGTAGCCACTCTTGCAGGTAATTGCTGTTAAATATTATATAATATGATTATATATTTCTATTAAAATTATGAATTTTCAGTTGGAATTATCAATCTTGTTTTTAGTTTGGAACTGTAGTTATAAATACCTATTATTTTAAATATTTTGCTGATGTTGACTTATGATTAAAAATACGCGCCAGCTGATAGTGAACGCGCGGTCGAATTGTACGTGCCCTTAAGGAGAAAATAGATTAAAAGTAAGATTTTTGTCAGACCGTCAATATATATTATTGATAGCCAGAATAATGGCAGAAAAACTATAGCATAATTGAGTAATTATTTAGACGCTGTTGTTTTTCCTTGCAAAGAGAAGCTTCAGGCTTAGGAAGATTAGTGACAATTGTGAAAAAAGCTAATTATACTGTTGAAAATTAAACAATTTTTTAAAACAATTTTTTAAATCACATTGTTTATCTAAATCAGAGTGATTGAATTGGTTTAAATGATAATAAGTATTATATTGATATTTAAGATTCACATTATATAAACACTTTTTTGACTTTAGAAATACATCCCAAATATTTTAAACAAAACTTTTTTAATATTTCTTTGTTATTTATTTTTTGCGTTGTTGTTGTTAACATAATACGTTTTTTCGCATTAGATATACGCATCCCGTCTAACACACCACAAGATGTGACATTAAAAAAGTTGGGTATGGACTCTTCTAAGTCACAAATTGTTCGTGGCTACTTACGTTCTGTTCATAAAGTATTTGTAGAAGAGAATATTGTACCGTTATTAACAGTTAAAAAGTAAGTATATTTACTGTATATTGTATTTTAAACCAAACTTTTTATCGGCTTAGTAATCCTTAAACCTTGTTTAAATGCCAATCCGTCACACATCGTCATGTCCATTGAAATCATTTTTCTAATGCAAAAATTGCGCAATTTTTTACGTTATCATACATACAACAACTAAATAACATAAACGCTTTCTGATAAAAAATCTATTTCTGCTTTCTGCTATATCTAAAAAAAAAAAAAAAGCCATGTTAGATACAATAATTATGAATCAAGAAATGCTGAATCGATTTGGCTGAAAATTGATGGAGATATAGCCAAGAATCACTAGAAGAACACAGGATATTTTTTAATTGTTTTTTTTTTTACCACCGCACAATTTATAACTAAAGGTTGGCCCCTTAGTAATCATGCTATAAAACATAAACCCACCAATACTGTGCAACGGAACACGTTTGGTGATAAATAAATTGATGAACAATGTGAAAATTCGAAGATGAAAATGTTCTTATTTCGAGTATCCCAATGATCTTAACCAATATGCCGTTTGTGTTTAAACGACTTTAATTTCCGATCCGTCTAGCATTCGCCATGACCATTAACAAATTTGTGGTTTGTGTCTGAATCTTGAAAACCCATGTTTTTCTCACGGTCTATTATATGTGGGCATGTGCACAAATCGGAAGAATATCTGCGTTATTGGTTCTTGCGCCTGATAAAAAAACGATAGATGTTGTCAATCACAAGGTGTTTCACTGAAGAATCCAACCCATGCACGGATTGAAGAATCATTGAAATACTTGATTATTTTTACTTATATTTATTATTTTAATAAAAATAAAATCCAAAATTTGCTCATTTATGGCCTATAAGGCGAAACAAAGTTCGCCAGGTTACCTAATGCATCATAAAACTCAGATGGAAATAAAATTTTTAAATTGGTTTTCAAAGAAAGATAACTCAAAATAAAGTACCATAATTTCTACAGATTACTGGAGATACAAGAGGATTATTCAATAGACAAGTTGATCGAAAGTAATCCTTTAAAAACATTTTTTTCTTATATCGATAAAGATGAACTTCGCGCTACAACAGAATTGTTAATTATGAAAACTCTTACTTCATTCGCGAGTTCTGTAAGTATTTTAAGTATATTTTTATTGCTGACAGATTAGCTATGACCACACCTGATGGGGTGTAAGGGAGAAACGAGTCCCAGTCCGTTTCTCCAAACGCCAACCTCACCTGCACGCGGTGCACCCTGCTTCTACCGACGAGGCTCTGGCGACCGACAAATGGCGGTATAACCATTCTCCTTAGCTGACCTAAATGCCACAGACCGATAACGGGCAGCAGCGTTATCGGTGCGATAAGGTCAGCACTGCGATCACCAACCCGCCTGCCAAGCGTGGTGATTATTGGCAAAACCACACATGATGACGACAAGGCAGCAACGGCCCCCAGTCCCCGGCAGCCCCGCTATTCCAAGCTCTGGCAGCGGTTTCGGTAACGGCGGGGCAGGGGGTGCTAAGAATCTCCGGAAGAGATTCCGCTGCCAACCCCGACGACTTGACCTGGCAACATACAACGCACGCACTTTGAGGACCGACGAAAAAGTCTTCGAGCTGGAAGAAGCCATGAGCAAGTTACACTGGGATATTGTGGGATTATCCGAAGTCCGTAGAGAGGGGGAGGACACGATAATTCTCAAATCCGGTAACTTGCTATACTACCGGGAGGGTGAACACCAATCCCAAGGTGGTGTCGGGTTCCTCGTCCACAAATCTCTCGTTAACAATATTGTCCAAGTAAACAGTGTGTCCAGTAGGGTAGCGTACCTTATACTCAGAATTACCAAACGGTATTCGTTGAAGGTCATACAGGTTTACGCACCCACATCATCGTATCCCGATGATGATGTAGAGGTTATGTATGAGGATATATCAAGAGCCATACATACCTCTAGGACACACTACAATATTGTAATGGGAGATTTCAACGCAAAACTCGGCGAACGAAGTGGGGCAGAGTTGAGAGTGGGGCAATTTGGATACGGGCAACGGAACCAGAGAGGTCAAATGCTGGCCGATTTCATGGAAAGGGAGGGCCTCTACATGATGAACTCCTTTTTCAGGAAACGGCCACATCGAAAGTGGACTTGGCTTAGTCCCGATGGTTCCACGAGAAACGAGATTGACTTCATCATGTCTACGAAGCGAAATATATTCAATGATGTCTCTGTGATCAATAGAGTGAAAACTGGGAGCGATCACCGTATGGTAAGAGGCACATTGAATATTGACGTTGTCCGTGAACGGAACAGACTGGTGAAGTCAACGCTCCGACCCACTCGCGCTCATATCCAAGACCCCGAGAGCTTCCAACTGGAGCTGCAAAACCGCTTCGCTTGCCTCGAGAATTGCGAATCCGTGGACGAGCTAAACAATAGGCTAGTGGAAACTGTCCATACGGTTGGGATGAAATTCTATAAACCCCGTAGAAAGAAAACCAAGAGATTCTCAGACCATACTCTTAATCTCATGGAACAGAGACATGCAATGAGCTTGCAGTCTGCAGCAGACGCGTCCGCATACCGGCAGATCAATAGACAGATCTCTAAATCGCAAAAGCGTGATGTGCGACACTTTAATGCCGAGCGTATACGAGATACCATCGAACGCAACAAAGGCACTAAAGTGTTCGCAAAAGATCTGTCTATCGGTCAGAGCCAGTTGACGCGGCTGAGGACTCATAACGGCGAACTCATTGCATCTGGACCTGAGATTCGGAGGGAGGTTGAGAGTTTCTATGGGCAGTTATACACATCGACCTGCAAGCCTATTGATAGTTTGGCTAAAGATCCTCGTGCCAAACTTACTCGACATTATACCGAAGATATCCCGGACGTCAGCTTGTACGAGATTAGTATGGCCCTTAAACAGATGAAGAACAGCAAGGCACCTGGTGATGACGGAATCACAGCGGAACTCCTGAAGGCGGGTGGAAAACCCATTCTAAAAGTCCTTCAGCGAATGTTCAATTCCGTCATCCTGGAAGGTACGGTGCCAAAGGCGTGGCATAGGAGCGTGGTAGTTCTGTTCTTCAAGAAAGGTGACAACACCTTATTGAAGAACTATAGACCTATTGCGCTGCTAAGTCATGTCTATAAGCTGTTCTCGAGGGTCATTACGAATCGTCTCGCTCGCAAGTTTGACGACTTCCAGCCCCCCGAACAAGCCGGATTCCGAAAAGGCTTTAGTACCATAGACCACATCTTTACGCTGCGGCAGATTATACAGAAGACCGAGGAGTATAATCGGCCACTTTGCTTGGCGTTCGTGGACTATGAGAAAGCCTTCGATTCGGTGGAAACATGGGCCGTGTTGAGATCTTTGCAGAGATGCCGAATTGACCACCGGTACATACACGTGTTGAAGTGTTTGTACGAAAACGCC
This sequence comes from Elymnias hypermnestra, assembly GCA_015832385.1. Classification (NCBI taxonomy): domain Eukaryota; kingdom Metazoa; phylum Arthropoda; class Insecta; order Lepidoptera; family Nymphalidae; genus Elymnias; species Elymnias hypermnestra. Next base: position 7,665,476 of record JACTOM010000909.1, on the reverse strand, counting down.
ACTATGTCAGTCCGTATACAGGACCAAAGCACAGAGTCTATCCAACTGCAGCGTGGAGTGCGACAGGGAGATGTTATCTCCCCGAAGCTCTTTACTGCGGCGTTGGAGGACCTGTTTAAGCTTATGGAGTGGAACGGACTGGGCATCAACATCAACGGCGAGTACATCACTCATCTACGGTTTGCCGACGACGTGGTCATTATGGCAGAGACTCTGGAAGATCTCAATGCAATGCTCGATGACCTCAGCAGAGCTTCTCGACAGGTGGGCCTAAAAATGAACATGGATAAGACGAAAGTTATGTCCAATATCCATGTTCCGCTCCACCCAGTCATCGTTGAGAACTCTACACTCGAAATTGTTGACGAGTATACATACCTGGGACACATAGTCCAGCTAGGTAGGTCCAATTTCGAGAAAGAGGTCAACCGCCGAATCCAACTCGGTTGGGCAGCGTTCGGGAAGTTCCGGAAGACTTTTTCGTCCAATATCCCTCAGTGCCTGAAGACCAAAGTCTTCGAACAGTGCGTGTTGCCAGTGATGACCTACGGTTCTGAGACGTGGTCGCTGACTATGGGCCTCATGCGGAAGCTCAGAGTCACTCAGCGTGCGATGGAGAGGGCTATGCTCGGAGTTTCTCTACGCGATCAAATCAGAAATGAGGAGATCCGTAGCAGAACCAAAGTCACCGACATAGCTCTACGAATCGCGAACCTGAAGTGGCAATGGGCGGGGCACATAGTCCGACGAACCGATGGACGTTGGGGTCGGAAAGTGCTGGAATGGCGACCCCGCACTGGACGACGCAGTGTAGGAAGACCCCCCACAAGGTGGACCGACGATATAAGGAGGATCGCCGGTAGCCGCTGGAGCCAGGCGGCACAAGATCGGGTCTTGTGGGCATCATTTCGTGAGACCTATGTCCAGCAGTGGACGTCCATCGGTTGAAGCGACGACGACGACGACGACGACACCTGATAGTAAGTGACAATACAGTCTAACATATCTTGGATAGAGACAATTCATCACTGTATAGTTTGCGCACAGTATTGTACCTGGAGCGTAGTTTTATGCTTGGCAACACGTCTTTTCTAGTAGATCAGGTAGAAAATAGAATTTCCGAAATTTTTTCTGCCGGAAATTGAATCTAGAACTTTTACTCTGTAATGGTGCAACTTCTCGCTGAAGCAGTACTTGCACTATTATCTAAGTAGGTCTATTTCACATTTCATATTGAAAGCTATTTTATTTTATACAGATCCTATAAGAAAAGTGAAATAAAATTATACAAGCTATCTTATTTGCTATTCAAAAGTATATAACAATTTGCTGTTAATATTACAGGTAGAGGGGCCGAATATAACTAACAAATACCTTTTCATAATGCCAGGTGTAGAAGGGCTACACCTTCGATTCCAAAAATTGTGTGAACGGTTGAAGTTGGAGGCACTAGTATTACAGCCAGGTTTTGAAAGAGCAGATGAACCTATACAACAAATAGCGCAAAGAAATGCTCAGGTCAGCTCTTAATTAACATGTATCCCTTTATATTGGTTCTAAAAAAAATCGCAGTTTTTCTGATAGATGGCGTTGATTGTTGGTAACTAACCAACAATAAATTACAGCAATATTACTGAGCGCTCCTTTTTTAGGTGACATTCTTAACGTTGTTCTGAGTGTAGTAACATTGTTATGGTTGAGAAGTTGCTCGACTCAAAAATGGGGGAGAATAATGTGAAATGTCACTACATTCTACAATATTATTATAATAAGGGAGATAACGTTGCGCAGGCGTGACAACATTTGTTCTGTATACGGTAAAAGTACTGTGTCAAAATCTGTTATGCAGAACTCACAGAAGCTCTTCACCACTCCACCTGTTCTTTACACTATTCACAAACCCAATATCTTGTATTATTTCTTTAAGATGGCAAAGATCAGCGTGCCTTTTCTTAAAAATTGACATTTGGCCAACAATTAGAACCAGTCTGTTGGGGTTTTCCGGACTCATTTCACGCTGCTTACTGCCCACTTCATTGCACGAGCGTTGATCCAAAGATGGAAGAATAACCTCGGGTCCCCAGTAGCGGGTGTGGCCATAGTGGGAGTAATCTCCACCCATCTGGAGTAATGGCGGGTAAAGACCACGGACGCATCGCTTCGTATAAATTGGTACAGGCGCTGACCAGTCGTAGCTACTTCTGCAAATACCTGTTTTAAATTATTGGCTCAGTGACGTAGCGTTCGCCGATGCGAGCGCGCGTGTTTTTACAAAAGCCCTGACAATAAATAAAGATTTAAAAAAAAAATTATTGTCTGTGAGCAGACGGCTATCTGCCACGAATATTGTGCCTATAGAGATACAGCGCACCACCCAGTACCAGATTTTCCCGCCAAGGTACCTCATCGACATATTGTGAGGTTGTTGATCGGCGCTTATCGCTCTTTGACAGGTATTATAAATGCAATACTTGCAGTGAACAGGTTTGAAACTATAATCTCGCTGAAAGAGGTTCTGTAGAGGGAGAAGAGAAAACGGGAGACTGAAGTTTACACAACTCCTCTCCCAATAGAAAAACTGTGATACAACTTGATCCGGCAGTCCAGAGACGAATGCCACAACGAACCTCTGGGTTTACATTCACGGATGACGACGATCCCGCTGGGTTTTAGTTCGATATTCTTTCTACTTGTTAGTGCCAAACTCCCGTGTCACCCGGACGGAATGTCTAAATGTATTCACCTGCGGCAAAAACAAACCAGAACCAATACTAGTTTAGTCATTGCTGTGGTGATATCCGATGTTGTGGTGTGGTTAAACTAATTATGAAAGTAAAAAAAAACTTGGTGCGTGTAGACCCCAACGAAATAAATATTGCAAAAGCTACAACATGTTTTCATGTATGCTCATAAAGACTAACATTGACAATAAATAAAATTATCATTGTGTACAAATTATCTTGCGCAAGTTTGACGACTTCCAGCCTCCCGAACAAGCCGGATTCCGAAAAGGCTTTAGTACCATAGACCACATCTTTACGCTGCGGCAGATTATACAGAAGACCGAGGAGTATAATCGGCCACTTTGCTTGGCGTTCGTGGACTATGAGAAAGCCTTCGATTCGGTGGAAACATGGGCCGTGTTGAGATCTTTGCAGAGATGCCGAATTGACCACCGGTACATACACGTGTTGAAGTGTTTGTACGAAAACGCCACTATGTCAGTCCGTATACAGGACCAAAGCACAGAGTCTATCCAACTGCAGCGTGGAGTGCGACAGGGAGATGTTATCTCCCCGAAGCTCTTTACTGCGGCGTTGGAGGACCTGTTTAAGCTTATGGAGTGGAACGGACTGGGCATCAACATCAACGGCGAGTACATCACTCATCTACGGTTTGCCGACGACGTGGTCATTATGGCAGAGACTCTGGAAGATCTCAATGCAATGCTCGATGACCTCAGCAGAGCTTCTCGACAGGTGGGCCTAAAAATGAACATGGATAAGACGAAAGTTATGTCCAATATCCATGTTCCGCTCCACCCAGTCATCGTTGAGAACTCAGCACTCGAAATTGTAGACGAATATACATACCTGGGACACATAGTCCAGCTAGGTAGGTCCAATTTCGAGAAAGAGGTCAACCGCCGAATCCAACTCGGTTGGGCAGCGTTCGGGAAACTACGCCAGATATTTTCGTCCGATACTCCTCAGTGCTTGAAGACAAAGCTCTTCGAACAGTGCGTGTTGCCAGTGATGACCTACGGCTCCGAAACGTGGTCGCTGACTATGGGCCTCATACGAAAGCTCAGAGTCGCTCAGCGTGCGATGGAGAGGGCTATGCTCGGAGTTTCTCTACGTGATCAAATCAGAAATGAGGAGATCCGTAGCAGAACCAAAGTCACCGACATAGCCCTACGAATCGCGAACCTGAAGTGGCAATGGGCGGGGCACATAGTCCGACGGACCGATGGACGTTGGGGCCCGAAGGTGCTGGAGTGGCGACCCCGCACCGGGCGGCGCAGTGTAGGGAGACCCCCCACAAGGTGGACCGACGACATAAAGAGGGTCGCCGGTAGCCGCTGGAGCCAGGCGGCACAAGACCGGGCCTTGTGGACGTCATTACGTGAGACCTATGTCCAGCAGTGGACGTCCATCGGTTGAAGCGACGACGACAAATTATCTGGTATATTAAATATTTACTTAAAATATAGATGTTCCGCAGACTATGACTCTCTCGCTCCGACTTTAATGATTTCTTCAATCTCTTTCCGCTTTATTTTCTTCCTCGGTTTAAACAACGTTAACTAGATTTAATATTTTAGATTCTTTTAAAAGATATGAAATTGAAGAAACGTTTTCATCTCCTTGGTTATGAAAGTGGAGTATTTGTGGCGCTAGAAATGGCTGCAATATTAGAAGATCACGGTAAGTTTAGTTCATTATTAGAATATTACAATATTAATATTACTTCTAGAAACTACCGAATTATTTTTGACAATTATTAAAAAAAGAGATAGTTTGCTACTTCAGCGTATCCAAATATGTTTTGATATAAAATATAGAAATGCTTCTGTATTTTAAACCCACTCAAGTAGTTATAAACACTGACCTTTCTTTATATACCTGCATATAGATATATGCCTTATATCTTTATTAACCACTGAAACATTCATGGGTTTTATTTAGATCATCCATCATCATTATAACAGATAACGCGTAACAGCTTTCTCTAAATTATTTTCGCAGGTCTAACGGGTACAGTTTTCTGTCTTGGTGGAGGACCAGATGAAATTCGAGCACAATTCGATGAAAAGTTAATTAAATTAGACAACGAGGAAGACCTACAAGTTGCAGTTGCTAGTCACATGTGTGATTTAATTAGTATGAATGGTAGTGCAATCAATCTCAAGCACGAATTTAAAAATAACACCACATGGAAAGAAAAAGTGTCTTTATGTGTCAGAAAGCTTAATCGACACGTTGATCATTCTCTCCAGTATACTGAAGATATAATTGAAGCGGCTTACTTAAAACTATTACAAGTACGGCGTTACAAGGCTAAACCATACCCACTGCGTTCATTGATAATTTCTATAAGTGGTTGTTCTCCCAAGTTGAAGCAGTTCAATTCCCAATTACTACAAAATTATTCCCAACAGCCGATATTAGTTTATCAATTGGAAACTCCCCTAGCTGACCTAGCACAAGACTTGCGTTGCACTTCAATCGTCAATCGCCATTTAGATGACGATATTATTAAAGAGTTTAAAAAGAAAAATCTTTGCATACCTGAAGTTAAGCATTATGTCGGGGTGTAAAAATCTATAAAGATAAATGTACATTCGCAGACCCGCCTACTTTTTGTCGTGACTCAATATGTGATTACTTGTACTGGGTGTACTGTAAATTATGACATATAAGTTTATAACATCTGCATGACAAAGATATTGTTATAACATCTGCGAGCATTCTTAAATATTTACTTTGGCTAATAAAAATCGTACCACGCCAAGTACAAACATTCAACATTCTAAAAATTATTATATTTTTATCTAAACAAATCATTTGCATTGCTAGTGCTACATATAATTAAAAATCCATGCGTTAATCCGTGATGTCAACTTAAAAAGACATTTTGACGGAAGATCTTCTTGCACGTGACTTTACAAAGAATAACAAAGTTTTATTACTATATACATGTTTTATATAAGGGATATCAAAAGTCGCGCAATATTTCTAGTTTTGAATAATATCCATCGTGGTGGTACAAAGAATACTGGTTAAAATTGATAAAGCCGTGAGGAGTCCTCTATTTTTTATGAATAAATAATTTAATGCACCTACTGGGTTTTATTATACTTTAAATCTATATACGCTACTCACTTTTTTCCCAATTGTACGCCATCCCAACTCGACCTCATCATTACGTCTTCTAAAGACCACATCCGTGCCCATGGCCAATTACCTCTTCATACTATTGGAATATCATCGAATTGTCTCGTTGGTCTAGTAGTTAGCATGTTCGACTACAGACATGAGGCTGGCATCCTGGCTTCGAGTCCCGGGTTGGGCCAATTCAAATATCGATATTAAGTTTTCTATTGAGATCTTCTCAATATTTGCCCTAAGTTAGGAAGTTGACGGTGTGATCCAACCCCGCGCCTCAGAAAGCACGTTAAGCCGTCGGTCCTGTGCCTGATCTCTTTTCGGCCGTGTCATATTCCCGTCACGTAGGACTATGAGAGCGAAGGAATACAGTCTGCACTTGTATACAAAGCCTGCCAATCCGCAGTGGAGCACCGTGGTGGGTCTATGCTCTAAAAACCCTCTCTCGTATGAGTGAGGACAGGACATGACATTCATTTACAGACCACATGAGCCATTATAGAGGACAAAATGTATCCATCAAATGTTAACTCCACCAGATATCTACATATCAGCTTTAACATTCGAAATTTTAAATTGGTAATATGTTTAATAATATTGTATAGTAAATGATGATAGAATTTTAAAGATAATCTTCAAGTCGGTTTAAGTATTAATGAACATGGTTAGTTATTTATAGATCAAACTGGTAAATATATAATGATAATTGTTATAAATTGTAAAAATAGTCGTAAAAATTATTATCGCAAACAGTATATTACACACTTAGGGTGAAAAAAATGATTGTCGAAATAACTGTGTGTGTATGTATCCTATGCCGTCGCTATAAACGACGGTAGAGGCAAAAAATTCAACAAGCTCCTCCCAATTGTTTTTCTTTTTTTATTTTCTTTTTATAATCCGGACATTCCATGTCCCATATAGCTGGACGCTTTTGGATTTCATCGATAAATAAGTCTGTATCGCAATGCTCTTCCTCCATTTTGGTAAATATTACGAAATATAAATACACGAAAACGCGCGATCAAATGTTCAACTAAATGACGGCGCATAATCTATTCACACCGGCATATTAAGCGGAACTCGCTAGTATATACATGTATTTAATCGAAATATTTAAATAAGGATTGAAATAAACACCACTTCTGCGAATGTTAGATGCAAAATTTAAATTTTCACATTGTATTTAAAATTCTTTACATACTAATACTAATGTCTTACGACAATATCAGATTTTTCATTTCATTTTCTTATACGTATACTTTAATTATTTTATATATTTTTATACGTTATATTCGGTGTAAAATTATTAGCTTTAGTTAATTTAGTGTTCGTCTTTCAATACTTATTTTACAACGGCTCAAATTTTTCGTCACATTACAGTCACCCACGGTATAAAAGTAAAAGGTGATCGGCACTGCAGCCAAGAGCAATTTAGTGGAGTCCATGGCTGGCATCAACAGTTTCACTTGCATAGTAGTTTCATAAAACCACACAAAAGTTTATACGCTGTGGAGGTATACAAGATATTCATAATGGAATTCGGTACTTTAATAGTTAAAATAAGAAATACAAATACATCGTCGTCGTCGTCGTCGCTTCAACCGATGGACGTCCACTGCTGGACATAGGTCTCACGAAATGATGCCCACAAGACCCGATCTTGTGCCGCCTGGCTCCAGCGGCTACCGGCGATCCTCCTTATATCGTCGGTCCACCTTGTGGGGGGTCTTCCTACACTGCGTCGTCCAGTGCGGGGTCGCCATTCCAGCACTTTCCGACCCCAACGTCCATCGGTTCGTCGGACTATGTGCCCCGCCCATTGCCACTTCAGGTTCGCGATTCGTAGAGCTATGTCGGTGACTTTGGTTCTGCTACGGATCTCCTCATTTCTGATTTGATCGCGTAGAGAAACTCCGAGCATAGCCCTCTCCATCGCACGCTGAGTGACTCTGAGCTTCCGCATGAGGCCCATAGTCAGCGACCACGTCTCAGAACCGTAGGTCATCACTGGCAACACGCACTGTTCGAAGACTTTGGTCTTCAGGCACTGAGGGATATTGGACGAAAAAGTCTTCCGGAACTTCCCGAACGCTGCCCAACCGAGTTGGATTCGGCGGTTGACCTCTTTCTCGAAATTGGACCTACCTAGCTGGACTATGTGTCCCAGGTATGTATACTCGTCAACAATTTCGAGTGTAGAGTTCTCAACGATGACTGGGTGGAGCGGAACATGGATATTGGACATAACTTTCGTCTTATCCATGTTCATTTTTAGGCCCACCTGTCGAGAAGCTCTGCTGAGGTCATCGAGCATTGCATTGAGATCTTCCAGAGTCTCTGCCATAATGACCACGTCGTCGGCAAACCGTAGATGAGTGATGTACTCGCCGTTGATGTTGATGCCCAGTCCGTTCCACTCCATAAGCTTAAACAGGTCCTCCAACGCCGCAGTAAAGAGCTTCGGGGAGATAACATCTCCCTGTCGCACTCCACGCTGCAGTTGGATAGACGCTGTGCTTTGGTCCTGTATACGGACTGACATGGTGGCGTTTTCGTACAAACACTTCAACACGTGTATGTACCGGTGGTCAATTCGGCATCTCTGCAAAGATCTCAACACGGCCCATGTTTCCACCGAATCGAAGGCTTTCTCATAGTCCACGAACGCCAAGCAAAGTGGCCGATTATACTCCTCGGTCTTCTGTATAATCTGCCGCAGCGTAAAGATGTGGTCTATGGTACTAAAGCCTTTTCGGAATCCGGCTTGTTCGGGAGGCTGGAAGTCGTCAAACTTGCGAGCGAGACGATTCGTGATGACCCTCGAGAACAGTTTATAGACATGACTTAGCAGCGCAATAGGTCTATAGTTCTTCAATAAGGTGTTGTCACCTTTCTTGAAGAACAGAACTACCACGCTCCTATGCCATGCCTTGGGCACCGTGCCTTCCAGGATGACGGAATTGAACATTCGCTGAAGGACTTTAAGAATGGGTTTTCCACCCGCCTTCAGGAGTTCCGCTGTGATTCCGTCATCACCCGGTGCCTTGCCGTTCTTCATCTGTTTGAGAGCCATACTAATCTCGTACAAGCTGACGTCCGGGATATCTTCGGTATAATGCCGGGTCAGTTTGGCACGGGGATCTTTAGCCAAACTATCAATAGGCTTGCAAGTCGATGTGTACAACTGTCCATAGAAGCTCTCAACCTCCCTCCGAATCTCAGGTCCAGATGCAATGAGTTCGCCGTTATGGGTCTTCAGCCGCGTCAACTGGCTCTGACCGATAGACAAATCTTTTGCGAACACTTTAGTGCCTTTGTTGCGTTCGATGGTATCTCGTATACGCTCGGCATTAAAGTGTCGCACATCACGCTTTTGCGATTTAGAGATCTGTCTATTGATCTGCCGATATGCGGACGCGTCTGCTGTAGACTGCAAGCTCATTGCATGTCTCTGTTCCATGAGATTAAGAGTATGGTCTGAGAATCTCTTGGTTTGCTTTTTACGGGGTTTATAAAATTTCATCCCAACCGTATGGACAGTTTCCACTAGCCTATCGTTTAGCTCGTCCACAGATTCGCAATCCTCGAGGCAGGCGAAGCGGTTTTGCAGCTCTAGTTGAAAGCTCTCGGGGTTTTGGATATGCGCGCGAGTGGGTCGGAGCGTAGACTTCACCAGTCTGAACCGCTCTCGGTGTACGTTGATATTCAATGTGCCTCTTACCATACGGTGATCGCTCCCAGTTTTCACTTGATTGATCACAGAGACATCATTGAATATGTTCCGTTTCGTAGACATGATGAAGTCAATCTCGTTTCTCGTGGAACCATCAGGACTCAGCCAGGTCCATTTTCGGAGCGGCTGTTTCTTGAAAAAAGAGTTCATCATATAGAGTCCCTCCTTTTCCATGAAATCAGCGAGCATCTGTCCCCTCTGGTTCCGTTGCCCATACCCAAATTGCCCCACTCTCAACTCTGCCCCGCTTCGTTCGCCGAGTTTTGCGTTGAAATCACCCATAACAACGTTGTAGAAGGTCCTAGAGGTATGCATGGCTTTGGAAATGTCCTCATACATAACCTCTACATCATCATCTGGATGCGATGATGTGGGTGCGTAAACCTGGATGACCTTCAACGAATACCGTTTGGTAATTCTGAGTATCAGGTACGCTACCCTGTTGGACACGCTGTTAACTTCTACAACGCTGTTGACGAGAGATTTGTGGACGAGGAACCCGACACCACCTTGGGACTGGTGTTCGCCCTCCCGGTAGTAGAACAAGTTACCGGATTTGAGGATTATCGTGTCCTCCCCCTCTCTACGGACTTCCGACAATCCTATAATATCCCAGTGTAACTTGTTTACTGCTTCTTCCAGTTCGAAGATCTTTTCGTCGGTCCTCAAAGTGCGTGCGTTGTATGTTGCCAGGTCAAGTCGTCGGGGTTGGCAGCGGAATCTCTTCCGGAGATTCTTAGCACCCCCTGCCCCGCCGTTACCGTAACCGCTGCCAGAGCTAGGAATAGCGGGGCTGCCGGGGACTGGGGGCCGTTGCTGCCTTGTAACTATCATTAGTGGTTTTGCCGATAATCACCACGCTTGGCAGGCGGGTTGGTGATCGCAGTGCTGACCTTCTCGCACCGATAACGCTGCTGCCCGTTATCGGTCTGTGGTATTTAGGTCAGCTATATAGAATGGTTATACCGCCATTTGTCGGTCGCCAGAGCCTCGTCGGTAGGAGCAGGGTGCACCGCGTGCAGGTGAGGTTGACGTTTGGAGAAACGGACTGGGACGCGTTTCCCCCTTACACCCCACAAATACATGTCTTTTTGGAAATAATTTAATATATTTATATGCTAACTTCAAAGGGATTCTTAATAATCGATGTGATATCGTTTTTTGTAGATAAATAATCGTTTATCTCTACCATCTTAGCGGCACACGGTCTCAACTGTGCTCGCGTAAAAAGTAAGAAAATATAGTTATACTCGTATTTGAGACTATGGGTCATCATCTACATTTACATTTTTTATTACCTACGAAGAATTGCAAAAAACTATACAATTTTAGAACGTCCCAGACCGTGATCTTTATCTACTGGTCATTTGTATACATCCGGTCACGTCTTTCAAGTTCCTATTCAATCGACGCTCGTGTTTTGCATTACTTGTGTGTGTATATATATATATATATATATATACACACATATATATATATATATATATATATATATACAAGTATATATATATATATATATATATATTTTTAGCGACAGCACAACAAAGCTCGTCCGATGCCGTGCGAGAAGTGAGTCAACCCCGCACGACCATCCACCGACGCGGGCCATTCCCGCTCGCTGACGTCATCGATCGCACGGTCATGTCGCGACAGGTCTCGGCGCTGTGAAACCACGCCCCGAGACTTGCAAAAGGCGATAATTCGGCTTCTCCTGACGGGTGGACGTCCTCGTCCCTTTACATGGTGTTGGTGGACACCCTGGTCTGGTCTCTTCGGGATCTACCTGGACGTCATCAGTGGTAGCGCCCACGTCTTCTGCGTCTACAAGTTAAGTGTAAAATGCATTAGTTACACTACCATTTGAAATGATTACTAGAGACAACCATATAAACTATCGTGGCGCTGCATATATACTTCCACCGTGAACTTGAAAACCAATCAATCGTAAATTTATACGACTTCGACGCGTTATAGTCCCCAGCGTAGGCACACGAGTTCGCTAACTGGCTTCAGCATACATGTATATTCATACATGTACACCGGATTACGTCATAGGCCCAGAGTTCGCATAACATCTTCAGCATAGCCACAGCAATTCGCATACTGGCTTCAGCAAACATGTATATTCATACATGTACACCGGATTATGTCATAGGCCCACAGTTCGCATAACATCTTCAGCATAGGCCCACAGTTCGCATACTGGCATCTGTTGATGTATCCCAACTTACCACTGTTACCTTCCCTTGAAGAGTGAGCGTTACCGTGGCTTGTCCAACTATAACACAAAATTTGGTATGGTGTGTCAGTCAGTAAGTCGGCAGATACGCAAGAGAGCATGGCCTTTTTGATTAAGGGGGAGAAAACCTCTGGAGGATACAGTTAGTCAAACCACGATTTTTAACTTCACTGCCACAAGGTAGTCAACCGACTGAAGTAACACTCGAAGAAAGCTTAATCCTTGAATCCTTAGTCGGACTCATCTGAGGCACAAGGGAAGAATGCGCAAGCTGAACCTCTGGTGTCTCACATACGGATGAAGAGGGTTCCGCTGGGTTTTAGTGGGTATTGCGAAGTATCCTCCCTCGCTGAGTCCCACACTCCTGACCCATTCAAATCAGGGAAAGTGCGTAAAAGCAATTCTCAGCGCAATAGACTCACCATGCTCTCCACTGCTGATTGGCAGGCATAGTACACAAGTGATCTTTCTTTATTCCTTCACTCTCATAGTCTGATGTGACGGAAATCCGACACGACTGGAGAGTGATCAGGAGCACGATCGACTGCTTAACGTGCTCTCCAAGGCAAGGGGGCTGATCACCGCCAACTTCCCAACTTCAGGCAAATATTGAGAAAGTTTGAATAGAAACCTCAATATCATTACTGAATTAGTTCGACCCGGGGACTCAAACCCAGGCCATCATGTCTGCAGTCGAACATGCTAACTACTCGAGCAACCAGGCAGTCAATTTAATGTATGCGAAAGCCGATATCAGTACAAAGAAAATTATATTCAACAGGGGCGCGTCTAATATATTTTTTTTATTTTCTCATCAACTACATACTACATTGATGATTCTACCACAATAAGCCTTCAATAGTTTTTGTGTCTGATAATTGCACTTATTACTATTGGAACTAATTAGTCTACATACTTGATTACGTCTAATCACTATCCGATCCACTAAAAGCGGTGATTATTTCACTACAAGCCGGTATGAATATATTTCAGTCTTTTTTAGCGTTTGCAATTATTGCAATAAACCGAAATTATTCAGTCAAAATCAATAAAAAAAATTTAATACAGAAATGATGAAAGTATAAGTAACACAATATTGAAACACAAATGCATAATCCCCTATGTAATTATATTCCTTATTCCAGAGACTATGGCACAATCGAAAACTTTATTAATGAATGAGAAAGGCACACAGATTTTTATATCTGACGAGAGCATTGTAATATCTGGTATATCAGGATTATTCCTTTCGTCCCATAATGTCAACAAACTATCAAATATTCTCTGAAGAAAATATTTTTAACCAACTTCAAAAAAAGGAGGAGGTTATCAATATAAAAAAAACTCATCAAGATCGATCCACCCAGGCCAAAGATATGAGGTAAAAAACATAAAAAAATAAAGACGAATTGACAACCTCCTCCTTTGTTTGAAGTCGGTTAAAAATAGGATATTAGGACGAATTTTAAAATGTCAGTCTAAGAAAATAAGTTCGACTTTCCATTGCCACGAGAACTAAAATTCTATATTATACAATATTTCAATTCCTAAGTTTAATTAAAATTATATGCAACTATAAAAAAAAAGTATATTTGACAATTCTAGGAGTGAAGCAAAATAGTTTAGTGTGATTATTTATACTTCCGACATACATAGTAGGAACGAAAAAATAGGCCCTTTAATAGGTATACATTGGTTGTTCTGTTCGTTCTTCAAAACTTGCGTGACGAAATTGAAGAAGTTGACAATGTCACTAACAAAAATATGTGTTAGATTTAAAAAATAATCATTTCACCGAATGTGATATAAAGAAGAATATCTCGATGAATACTTTCGGTGCTGATAATGTCAGCCGAAACATGAAAATTCTTATTCTTGATATACTTCGTCCTATCCTTACTCATATTCTAGAGTTAACTCTAATCATCCTTTTCTCTGGATGAATTTCCAGCAGCTTGGAAATTTGCTCAAATAACACCTATTCCTAAGAAACTACTACTTTCTTTCTAAAATCCTCGAAAAACTCGTTCTCCAGCAGCTATCCCTTTACCTCAATACAAATAACCTTTTACATCCACTCCAGTCAGGTTTCCGGCCTAAGCATAGTACATCGACTGCTTTAATCAAGGTCACTGATGAATTTCGATGGGGAATGGACAATAAAAAACTCCCAGTGCTGACGTTACTAGACTTATTAACGCATTTGGTACTGGTGATTTTGATATTGACTTTAGCAAGTGTGCTAATTCTTATTATAATATATACAAAGATAGGTTCCACCTATCTAATTATTTTAAACGACAGATTGCTGTTTCACTATCATATTTGTTCACAACTTTAGCCAAGGACTTGGCTAGTAGACATGCTCCTATTGAGCATAATAATAATATTGACATACCCTTGGATATCAATCCAAGTAATTTTGTTTTGAACATGTAATAAAGACAATAGAGAATTCCTCTTGCTTAAAAAAGCAAATTTGTTATAAGGATTGCCACACGTTAGATTCAGTGAATGCAAATTTAGATAATAAAGTATGAAACATTCTCTGATTTAAACCACATTTTAAAAAATAACGTTATTTAACCATTATCACATAAGAAAAATATTTCCGTAGATGTATTAGTAATAGTCGGTATACATGTATATATATATCAGTTAAGGCATGATTAAAATGTGATATATGCTAAGATATTCTGTCAATGTCGGTCACGTTTCGTTTTGTTATACATCAAATAAACATTGTTATACAACATTGTTAATAAATATAATCTAAGCTTATTACATTTAGTTTTGGGAAGATTCATGCATTCCTCATATATATATTTCATACATGTCTTATGATTGAAACTAACACTTGACTTTTGAAAATCAGTTTTTCATATACTTCACAATTTTAATAATACTGAAGCGCGAATACTTTATAATGAAAATGATGTTGCATAAAATACTGAAATTTATTACATTAAAGTAATTATTAATCTTGTAACCACATGCGAGTCCAAAATACTTTCTCATATACCGTTATTATTGTTAATGTTCACACAATATTTGTACCACATATGTACAGTTTTAAAATTGCGTTTGTTCTACAGATACCCCATATAAATAAAAAATAGAGTTCTTAGTACAGACGAATGTCTTTAAGAAAATCGCAAACGATATTTTTATGACCTTGACGAAGTAGTGGTGCGAGTTCTAAGTTTGTAAGAAGAGGTCACAGTATCAGAAAATATGTTAAAATCCGACCGTAAAAAAACTTAATTGAAAAACGTGTAACTATAAAAAGTCGTAAATTTTTCAACATATATTTAAATATATTGCTTCATATTGTATTTAAAATGGAGCACGATGGACAAAATTTTTAGTCAACAACGGTTTTTCTAATTTACACTACATCAGCTACTCACAAACAAACAGGTAAAATAAAATTATTTTTTGAGATTTAAAACCTCATCTTCACTTCAACCTATGGACGTCCACTACTGGATAATTGTCTCACTTTAAAATGCCAACAAGACCCGATCTTGCGCCGCTCAGCTCGAGCGCTTACCGGTGACATTCTTGAGTCTTCGGTCCATCAATTTTTATTATTCATCTAGTATTATCTGCTATGAAAGAAGATTCTACTCTTAAAAATTTCAATGAATATTATCTAGTAATTAGAATGTCTCTTTATCCGTAGTATTTAGACAACATCGATGTGAAATAAGTTTATTAACACTTATTTGCTTCGAATTACTTTTTGATTTTGATTACTGCAACAAAAATAGAAATGATGTAGTAAATGATTTCCCGATCTAGAATAACCGAAGATTCTTACATACTTAGCATCACTCCTCATACCCATAGGGGTAGGCAGTGACCACGTCCTTCCAATGGCCACGATCCTGGCATATCTCCTTCGCTTCTTTTCATTCTCATTAAACGTTTCATACAAGTTCGTTGGTTTAGAGTACTCATGATCTGGCTTTTATTTAAAATGTCTCGAATTTGGTCCAGTAACGTTCGCTTGGTCTTCCCCTTTCAACTTCTTCTTCTTCTTCGAAGATTCTTGCACTACAAATATCTAATAACACTTTAAATGTTCAATTTATCGTTTGCGGTAATTATAATAATAAAGTCGATATTACCCCGAAATAAGTTTTGCTCAATTTGACTGCTTCTATCGACTTCTGCTCCATAGATTAAGTTCACTATTTAAGTCTAACGAAACCTCAAAGGACAAATATAGCCGTTTGCAGGCGTGGTTCTATAAAAAATCCTTATCAATTTGTGTTATGATTTTCATGAGAACTTCATTGAAAAATAGTTATTTTTTAACATATATACATTTATTTATTAAAAAAATAGTACAGAGGTATCTTAAAAACATGGGTACGTTGATCTTGCAGAAATATACACTGTGTTGCAATGAGCAACGCCCTTTTATATAAAACACACATTATTCCTAAGACTGAAACAGTTTGTTACAGTTTATTTGAGAACTTTATTTAAGGATTCAGGTTTCATTTTAACTTTCCATGGAAACGGGACGTGTATACATAACATGAAACTGCAACATCGGAGCATGACTGGATTGAGTATGTATAATCATCTCTTGTTTCAGAGACCATGGCACAATCAAAAACTTTGTTAACAAGTGAGAATGTAATAAAAAATAGTATATCTGATGATAGCATTGTTATATCTGGCATGTCAGGATTATTCCCGTCGTCCCATAATATCAACGAACTATCGCATATTCTTTATAACAAGGTAAATGCGACGTTCGTATCCATCTGCTTGTCTTTATTGCTTGTACTCTTGATAGTTTATACACTTGACTGTGATCTTATCTGAGGGTAGGATAACGATATGTCTTTTTTGCTTAGTGGCACGTTTCCTAGAGCCACACCTGAAGCCTCTCACCAATCCATATCAAAACCATTAAAAAATAGAATCTCATAATTTGGTCCTGCAAGCCTGCCTCGTGCCTGGATTCTCTGGTAGGGAAGATGGTATTAACACAAAAATATTATCTACTCACGTTGTAACGCATTTAAAACTTTGTTTTATATATCTGGACACATGAAATTTTACCCTTTTTATATAAAGTAGTTACGAAGAAGCTAGGATTAAATTGTCTCACCCGAATTTTTTTTCGGTAATCACGGTTTATATAAAATTTAACGATTTTTTTTTAAGCTTTTGAACTCGAAGAAGGAAAATATCTTAATAATATTTAGCGTGTCTTCAGGTATTTAGTCAGCTGGTATTTTATCGCTAATTTACAAAATTCTGTGGGCACAACTTGATGTTCAACTCGGAGTCCACTATTCTACAACCTGCAGGATTGCATACAATTTAATATACATAATCAACCAGCATACCATCTTTAACCGTTTATTGGCTAAAGATGGTAAAAGAAAAACATACAAAGTTACACACTTTCCGTTTTTTAACTATATAAAGAAGAATACCGGGTAAGACACATTAAACCCCATTTACTTATATTATTAGATAAATCCAATTAACAAGGAAAACAACCGCTGGTCCAGTAATCACCCTGAAGTCGACCAATACAGCGGTAATGTGCCTAAAATTGACTTGTTTGATGCGCAATTTTTTAAAGTTAATAAACGCTTTGCCCAAAAAATGGATCCAATGGCTCGCAAGTTATTAGAGCAAACATATCAAGCCATTTATGATGCTGGTAAGATCTGTTTTTGTATTGTAATATTGTAAATTATTTTAATAGTCTAAAGAATAAACAATTTATACCTCAAGAAACTAATATTAAATTACACATATCAGACAACAAACAATTTCACTTCAAAACTTGAAAATACTGTTTGTCCTAAGATCGTAATTTTTTTTTAACATCAATTAGAGAAAATAGAAATATTCTAGGGTGATTATTTATAATTTACAAAAATACTATTTAACTTAAAACATGACCGAAATCACTTAGAATTTATTGGACTGTATGCTACTTTGCGAATGTAAATGATAAAAATAAGTAATTATTATAAACGTGCAGGCATTGCTCCGCAAGAACTTGAAGGGAAGAATGTTGGAGTTTTTATTGGATTAGATTTAACAGAAACAAAAAGTTTTGTACTCCACGGCGATAATACGAAGTCTCCTTTTTCCTTAGCAGGGTATGTAAATGTGGCCGTGGCTTCTTCAGAAGCTATACCATGCTTCCTTATTTAATTTAATTTTTTCACAATATTCACAAAACAACTATCAACTATTTACAGCGATCTGAAAATACAAATTAATGCCCCAATTATATAAAGATTTCTTAGGGCTTGCACTTGATACGTCCGATATATTAATAATATAAATTGTCAAGAATCATGACACCCTGTATCATGACAAATAAATAATTACAAATAGTCAAATCAATAATCAATGTTACAATTTTTTTAATCATAGATTATAATTATAAATCACGGTGTGTATTTTTGGAAACGGGAAATAATGAAGATTAATCTAAAACGTTCGGGATATTTATTGTACCTCTACAGGTTATAAAAATCTCCTAAATCCAGTACAAAACTTTCTTTTAATTGAGGGCATCTTCTTTTTTGTTTTATTCTTTAGATTATGGTATAGCTAAAATATTGTTAAATGACTCAAATTTTCTTTTACAATTAATACGATAGCAACAGCTATACTAAATATATCACTTACAGGTGCAGTAAAACAATGTTTGCAAACCGTATTTCATTTTGGTTAAAAATTAATGGGCCTTCTCATTCCATCACCGGTGGTTGTAGTAGTTCGATCATAGCTTTGGAACAAGCATTTCATACAATTAATACTGGACAATGTGACTCTGTCATTGTCGGGGGTTCAAGCATTGGCTTGCATCCAAATACTCCAATTCACTATGGAAGGTAAGATTAAAATTTTTATTTTAATTTAGGTAAAAAAAGGAACATAAGAAACAGTCTTCTAACATTCCACTGCTGGGTACAGGTCTCCTCACTCATAGTAGAGAGTATTTTTAGAGCATAGATACACCACGTTGCTACACTTCGGGATATGCAGAATTACTCCCGGTATATGCAGGTTTTCTTCCATTCCTCACGATGTTTCATTCCATTCCTCGCGATGTTCAATGAAGGACTGAAAAAAAATCACTCGTATCAGTTTTTTTTAACAGCCAAATAACGGTGCCAGCCCAGGTTTCAAACCCACAAGTTCTCTGAATTAAAATTTATACTCCTCCCAACGTCATGTCTGATTTAATTAATAGGTATCAAGTGTTCCTTAATAGTACTTAGTATCCTGTACAAATTTAATATGTGCATGTACTTAATCTTAAGACTTTACGTTTTAGTCCAAAACCTCATGCTAAAGAACTTTCTCTGACTTATTTTAGGATAATAAAATTAAGTAAGGATGGTAAGACAAAATCTTTCGACCGTCATGCTAATGGATGTGTTAAATCTGAAGCAATCAGCGCCCTTTTTCTTCAAAGAGCAAAGGATGCTCTCAGGTATCTCATAATTAAACAAATACTCCTTACAATATTACATTCTTCTTGTACTGCAGATAGGTAAGTGTTTAACTATAATGCCATCTGATTATAAATGAGGATACATTAAAAATGGATGCGCACTAACCTTGCTAGACAAAATTTTATCTCTAATGGTTTTCACTCAGCACATCTTTGCTGCTGTACTAGGCAGTCTACCAGCAAAGAAGTCTGCTACCGACAGCCGATCCCTCCCATTAGCACAGATCAAGACCAATTAGAACATGCTATTTTGTAAATTTGTGGTAACTAGAATCCAATCCGGGACCTTTACTATCAAATGATACTATCAGTACATATAACAGAAATCATGTTGTTTTACTTTATTTTAGAATTCACGCTGAAGTTGTATATGTAGAATGTATTTACAATTGCTTTCTACAAAGTAAAACTGGTAAAAGATACGATTTTAATCGAGAACCTGAATCTTTGGTCAAATTTTGGAAGAGTTTTTATGAAAAAATAAAAGTATCGCCAGAAGCTGTTGAATACGTAGAAGCCTTTGGTTCAGGTTGTAACCCAAGTTTAACATAAATCAATTAACTAGATTTTATTGATCATATTGATTTTTCATCTGTAGTACAACTAAGTCAATTCGATCGTTGATCGATGGAGTTCTCTATTACAGCTGAACCGGAAGGTGATAACGCTGAACTAGAAGCAATTTACCGATTTTTCTGTAATAACAGAAGCGCCCCATTAATGGTGGGCAGTGTTATGTCTAACATTGGATATAGCCACGGCGCATCAGGGCTATCAGCAATTATAAAGGTAAACAACCATGTTGATTTACATCTCGTTATTATTTAAAATTAAACTCTGTGAAGGAAACTATGGACGAACAGAAACATCGCGAAAGTCACTAAACCTCATAAAATCGTTGGTATTTCCCATATTGTTATACGGTGCTGAAATATTGACCCAGTGACAAACCAAAACTCTCTGCTACAAACGTCGTGTCTGCAACAAGCATTTGATAACCACAACCACTTTGGCAAGATTGTAGCGACCGAGAAGAAGAAGAGTTCAAACTCTCTATGTACAGGTTATATGTTTTTGTGACGCTGTAAAATGTCTCGGCCTTGGATGAGAATGTGAGTGTCGCTAATAAATCAGATTATCCACTATAACCTAGAGAATTCTAGACTCCCTTGGATGGACTACCAGAGGCTTAAATACGCCAGCTCTGGTACCTCGGCTGTAGCCCCTTCATTGCAATCGTTCATAGAAGATAGAGAAGATGTGCAAATTTACGCATCTTGCTTCCCCGCCTTCTTCTTCGGAACGAGAAAACAATTCTACTAGTCTACCGTCTCCGATGCCTCTTTCAGCGACATTACAGATTCACAAAAGAAGGCAACTGCATTCCAGCTCATCTAGTTAACGGGCATTGATGCATATTATTTGAGTATTAACCTGAAGTAGATTTTAATTGAATACTCAACGTAATGTACAATGCTACCTATTGACACATTTTAAAGTTTATTTTTATAAACTAAGTTCAACCTAGACGGCGAAGGAATTGACTTTATTTTCTTATATTAATTATTTATAAGTTTTTTACATGAAACAAAAAATTTGTTGAATAAAGTGGAAAATTTGTTTAACAGGTTCTCTTGGGTTATCATAATGGGAATTTAGCTGGAAATTTGTACTTTAGTGAGCTACCACATGATATAGCAGCACTAAATGATGGACGTATGCAAATATTGTCGGATAATCAGGCTTTTAACAGGTCTTATGCTGCGGTTAACAATATCTCATTTTCAGGAATTGACGCACATGTTCTATTACGTGGTTTTTATAAACCTAAGGTAAAGAATTTTGAACTCTGTCGTCTCTAAAATAGTGCGTTAATACAAATTACTTAAAAATTTTAGGATCTTTCAAGATATAAGTCGAATATTCCATATTTAGTTAACGTATCCGGTAGACATGAATCTGCTGTAATGAAAATAATAGATAGTTTGAAATCTAGGCCTATCGATCCTGAAGAACTTGCACTACTTCATGAATTTCATAATACAGAATGTCCTGGTCATTTAGGAAAGGGATTTATTATACTTGGTATGTATTTTTTAACAAAAGTATATAAAGTAATTATTATTTAAATTTATTAGTTCCTTCCAATGGAGATGCTCTAAAATCACCTCTCTTACGAGCAAGAAGCAAGGAACTCTCTGCACAGCAGTGGAATTTTTAAATGCTGCTGCTTACTCCTCCTTACTTTTATTTATTTACATACAATGGAGGGATTCACAATATTTTATTTAGCATCACCGGTGTTATCAGTGTTATATGTATCATCTAAATATTGTAAATATATCTTATAGTTATAGTATTTTCTACTCATTGCAACTGTAATATACCTTAATTCGTTACCTGCGGTTTTTTCCTAGACACTAATGAGAAAAACGAAACAACTTGTCTCTTTGAAAGTGTAAAACACTCCGACGGTAGTAAAGGACCAATATGGTTTGTATACAGTGGCATGGGCTGCCAATGGTCCGGAATGGCGACGCAACTTATGAAAATTCCCATATTTGCCGCAGCAATTGAGCGGTACGTAAAACCCCATAAAAATAAGTTTCACAGCATAACAGGATTAAATTTTTATTTCTATTTAAGGTAGATTTCCAGTATGAAGTTAAGAATGGAATTATACTTATAATAGTTAAAGCTATGAGATCATGAAAAGACGTAAATGTAAATTGTGCTAAAAAAATTTCTTCTCAGTTTTTGAGGGCTATACAAAAAATATTCTGTAAAAGATATTAATGTCCTACAGATAACTGTTGCTACTTAATCATATAGTAATAATACCAATAATTAACCATTATTTTTAAATAATTGTTCTTTTTTGTGTAAGACACGACAGGGTCAATTATCTAAATGGAGCTGATTCTATGATATAACATATTTCTACAGTTACCATTAAATGCGCCTTTTACCAACGTTGTCTTATCTGCCTTAATAGATGCCGGCGGGTTCTGGAACCTAAGGGGGTTGACATTGTTGAAATAATTACATCTCCAGATAAATCTGTATTTGAAAAAATCATAAACGGTTTTGTTGGTATCACTGCTGTTCAAATTGGACTCACGGATATTTTACGTGCACTGGAAATATTTCCTGACAACATAATTGGTAAAAACTCGTTTATAATGTATTTTTATTGTCAGAAGTATCAACGAGTATATTTTCTATAAAACTCAAATATTAAGATAAAGGAGCATGTTTATTAATGAAATAGCATACAGACAAATAATAAAAATTTTAATTTCGAGAATTAAATGTTTACGTCATTTCATATTTACTTTTAATGCGTCTCTGCAACACAGTAGTTCTTGGCTAAACCCACTGATACTATTATTATTTTGCCTTTTTAGTATATTGTTTAGTTTGATCAATTTCAGATCATGAATTACTGTATTCGAGTCGGGCTAATTCAAAATCGTTGTTGGGTGTTTCATTAAGAGATTCTCACTATTTGGTCAAAATTAGGAAGTTGACAGTTTTGCCTTGCAGCCGTCGGTCCTGTACCAAAGATTAACACAAATTACGTAAAGAATTCTGTTGCAGCACGTCTAGCATTCATCTGAATCTATTAGTGTAACTCTATTAGTTTATATTGACCTAGATGACCTTGTAACGTAATTCAAACAGATTATTTGATTTCTTTCCATTTATTGTATGTGGGAGAGTTAAATACCAGAATAAATTGCTTAACTTGCAGGTCACAGTACCGGTGAAGTTGGCTGCGCCTATGCAGATGGTTGTCTAACAACAGAGGAAGCAATATTGTGTGCATATAACCGTGGTCTCGTCATTACAGAGACTTCGAGCATTACCGGATCTATGGCGGCTGTCGGACTTGGCTATCAAAAGGCATATTACCTTTTCTATTGTAAATTTAAAAGATTTATGACAACTCTACGAAATAATCTCAACATCCTCTACATTATGCAATACGTGATTAATAAAAATTATAATTAATCAGTTCATATATAAAATTGAAAATAATGAAAATTAATGAGACAAATGTATATTTTTATTACAAACGCAACATGGTAACATGGTATCCGGTCATTTAAGTCAGCGATAGTAGCTTTCGCACATATGTGATTAAGATCACGGACGCCAAGTCGCCTCATGCAATGAAATATTGCATTCGGACTGTTAATGCCTTCAATGTTCATAGCTACAAACATATTAAAATAAACACTTTTTACTTTTATAGATTTCTAAAATAATTCCACCTGAGATTGTTGTGGCCTGTCATAACGGACCAGACTCCAGCACAATATCTAGACCTGCTGACGTTATGAAGAAATTCGTGGCGCGTTTAAAGAATAATAGTATATTTGCAAAAGAGTTGCCTAGCTTGAACATTGCCTATCATTCGCACTATATTAATGACGCAGGTTATATATCTTTTTTAATTATTTTGTAATTCAATTCAAATAGTATAAAAAAATCTTGAACTCTCCCCACGTCTCACAAGTAAGTATTACACATTTTCTACTAAAACTAACATTCATATTATCTTTTTGCAGTACAAAACCGATTTTATTATATTTATCCTTTTATGAGAATAAACAGAGAAACAGGTACATAAGATACTTATATACAATGCAATACATTGGCAATTGGACCGATTGGTTTGGTGGTTATCTGTAATAGTTTTATTTATTTAATTTTTTTTAATTTAACTTTATTTTGGAAACAGTACATTTTATACACAAAAATAATAAAATATATGATAATACCTCACAACCAAAACAGTTTCCTAAAATACAAATTTCTTATAATTACATGAGAAAGAGAAAAGTGAGTGCAGACAAAGCAAAACATACTATCTAATCTACTTCAAAATATTAATCTGTATGAAGTAGGCTATTATTGATATTTAATTTGAATTTTGTGAGGAAGAGATGATGCGCCATTTAGTAATTATTGAAGTAAAATTGTATATATACTTATATTTCAGTGCATAAATAAAAGGTATTATTGTTTAATATAAAGGTCCTGGATTCGTCAAATATTTGACTGAAGTCATCCCTAATCCAAAAGAAGGATCTCTACATCGGTACCACAGGAGAAATGGGACGAACCAATCGCTAAATATTCATCGGCAGAATATTATTCAAATAATTTACTGGTAAATTTTGTACAATATGTTATACAAAACCCTTACACACTTGATATACTTATATGAAGATAAATTTAATTGGATTGTCTGTATTATCTCGTCGCTCCAAGCGATGGACGTCCACTGCTGGATATAGTTGTCACGTAGTGATGTCCACAATGCCCGATCTTGCGCCGCCTGGCTCCAGCGGCCCCGGGCGAGACTCTTTATGTCGTCAGTCCACCTTGTGGGGGGTCTCCCTACACTGTACCGCCCGGTGCGAGGTCGCCATTCCAGCACCTTCGGACCCCAATCGTCCATCGGTCATGTTGCCAGGTCAAGTCGTTGGGGTTGGCACTGGAATCTCTTGCGGAGATTCTTAGCACCCCCTGCCTCGTCGTTACCATAACCGCTGCCAGAGCTAGGAATAGCGGGGCTGCCGGGGACTGGGGGCCGTTGCTGCCTTGTGATTATCATTGTGGTTGTGCCAATAATCACCACGCTTAGCAGGCGGATTGGTGATCGCTGTGGTGGTCCTCTCTCACCGATAACGCTGCTGCCCGTAATCGGTCTTTGACATTTGGGTCAGCAAGGAATGGATATACCGCCATTTATCAGTATAGGAGTTGGATAGGAAAGATTCGGTATATGGTATAAGAGGAGTTTTGGGGAGCATTACGGTTAGGTATAGGATATTACTGCCGCGGAGAGGATAGTGAAGAGCGGTAGTAATAGTTCGAGGCACCCGGGTTCGCTTACCTGTAAGCTTAGTTAGTAACCAGACAGATTATCTGACTAAGCACCCACTCATGAGGGTGCTGTATTATCTATTCAATGTATAATTCGAGTTCCGCAAAGACAAAATTGAAACTAGCGAACTTGTGACTTGCTTGGATCAAGCGTACACTTAGCGTACTTTTCACAACGTAGTCTATCAGTATTAACGGATTCCCCGATATTGTGACGGTATCGAAAACTACGCCAGAATACCACTAGAAACATTTAGTTTATACTACATTTTGCGCTTTTTGTTGCCTTTTTTAACAATTGTAAAACTTCGTAATCCATAATCAAGTGGAATATGGAGTATACTAGCTAGCGCTAGCTAGCTAGTATACTCCTAGCTAGCTAGCTAGCTAGGAGTGTACTAGCTATACTAGCTAGCTAGGAGTATACGTGACGAAAATAATTACGTGGTACAGCTCGCTAGCTAGCTACCTAGCTAGCTAGCGAGCTGTACCACGCGATCTCGCCGATGCTTTCTACGTAATGAAATCGGTTTAGGGCATGTCGATTGGATTATTTCAAGGTTTATAACAGATATAGGCAAAAAAATTATAATAAAAAAAACGTTTTTTTATATTTTATTATAGAATCCAGTCCTATTCGAAGAAGGATGCCGACTCATTCCAGAAAATGCAACTGTAATAGAAGTAGCTCCTCATGGTCTGTTGCAAGCTATTTTGAAGCGTTCTTTGCAGAGAAGCTGTACACTTGTGCCACTTACAAATCGTGGACACTTTAATAATGTTCAATTTCTATTGCAAGCTATTGGAACGTGAGTTTTTTTAACTAAAATGTTTGATTAGTCATCATTAACAAGGTTTAGATTTAATATATTAAAATAACTTATATTAATATTTTGGCAAAGAAGACCAATGTCTTCGTACAGTGCGTATTGCCAGTGATGACCTACGGATCGAAAACATGATCGCTGGCCATGGGCCTCATTCGAAAGCTGAAGATCAATTTGTAGGATACGCGATCACAAAATTCTGATTAGAAATGAGAAGATCCGTAGAAGAACCCCAGACACCCACTACATCACACCATGACCCTAAGAAACGCGAAGCTGAAGTGGCAATGGGCGGGACACGTAGTCCGAGGAACCGATGGATCTTGGAACCCGAAGATGCTGGAATGGCGATCTCGCACCAGACGATGCATTGTAAGCAGACCCCTTACAAGGTGTACCGATGACATCGGTTCGCAGGTAGCCCCTGGAGCCAGGCTGCGTAAGATCGGGCCTTGTGGGCATCATTTCGTGAGACCTATGTCCAGAGCCCAGACGTCCATCGGTTGAAGCGAAGCGAACTATTTTGACATGTGGATAAACAGTAGCTAAGCAAAAGGGTAACTCAACCTATTTGACCCTGTATGTTCGGCGATTTCTACACATCAAATATTCTTACGAAATCCCAATTATTGTAAAGAAAAAGTGTACCCAAACTTTAATATTAGGCTTACCTTCATTTTTTTCTTATTCGCACAGCTTAATAATGGATCTTTACTCCTTTAATGCTATATTGTAAAGATACTTAATAAGGCTTGATAAAACCATTGAAAACTGGGTAACATACTCTTACGAGTACATGGTGTTTAATTCACTGAGAATTAAAAACCCCCATCGGTCAGCCAACATTGATCTACTTGTGAATATAATACAAGTACATATAACCATAATTGTTTTTAAATAATAGTCAATAATTTAAAGTCAGTAATATTAAAAAACCCCTCTCACACTCTTAGTCGCGATACATAACCGAGCGATTCAGATCAGTCTCATTCAATGCCTGCCATGCCCAAAGAAGTTTTCACTTCAATAAATTTTGAATTATTTCTCATCCCACAGTCTGTTCCTGGAAGGATACAGTCCAAAGATTCAAAATTTATATCCAAAAATAAAATTTCCGGTATCTACGGGAACACCATTACTTTCTCATTTGGTGGAATGGACCCACGATGTGCCATGGTATGTTGAATAAATAATGTAACGTATCTATACATTTTCTTTAAATCACTTCTTGATTTAATTACAAAATTATTCAATATGGCAGTTATTTAAAGATATTCTGCCATCATTTTGTGACATTTATGTAATAAAAGAAGAAATTTAGAAAATTTAGAATTAGAGAAAAAAATATGAATAAAACATCACAATAGTAAGATGAAAAAGTATTTCTACAACAAATAACGTCAGTAATCTCAAAACAGCTTTTTTTTATTATAACAAAATATCCACTGGCTCATATCCTTATATATCCTTTATAATGAACTAGCTGAACCCACGACTTCGCCTGCGTGGAATGTTTTTTAGATATCATTGGAATGTTTTTCATTAATTTAGGCAAAAGGAATATTCCTACTAAATTTCAAGTCTCTACGCCTTATGGTTCCAGAGATAACGTAATGAGTCAATAGATACCTGGACATCTCTAATGTATATCTCTGTGGGCTTTGGTGGGTAATGTTGGTGCAATCCAACACTTTATTAATTACCTCAGATTATAATGTTCAGTAAGTTAATGTTCCCGACATCAATTTACTGAAACACATTAACAATAATAGCTAAGCTTGTGACAATTGACTCTGTCCCAAGCCGATAGATAGATGGCGCCGGCGTTCCACAAGCTATTTTACTCCGACATATATATAGATAATATCTGGATAGAAAACTGAAAAGATTGATTCCAACCGTACTCATGGTTTGGTTGAACTTTACATGTCTTTGTAATAGGAATTTGTTTTCCAGGGACATACTTAAGACTAAAAATATGATGAAAAATGGCATAACAAAATGCCTACATTTCATTTCTGTCCATGACGAGGAGCATAACTATTTAAAAGGTCATGTGATTGAAAGTGAGTGAAAATAAATTTAATATAATCACATTATATATCTATAAACATATAATCATAATAAAAACAAATTAACATTTTTGCTCTTTCATATTTATTAGCCGTAACGGCCCAATCTATGGAGACGTCGATCCATCTTAAGACACTGCTAAGTTTACTTTATAAAACTGATGTGCGTAAGTGTCGCTTATAATATATTTGTTATACTTTGCTCTCAAAAGAAATCGGGGGGTACTGTAATATCTTAGGACAGGGACACATGTAGCCAGCCAACCCGCTATATTGCAGCGTAGTAGGTGTTTGGTCTAAAACTCCTCTATGGATACGTTGGTTTAGAAGTGGAAAGTTGATAGTCTGCCACATTTCCCTTAATAATAATATAGCATTTTATTGACAAAACCCGATTTACGTCTACGTGTGTGATGACCCCGTGTTGGTAAATACCTCCTCCAGCTTGTTCCATGCGACACTGTAGGGAGCCGCTTCTATTCATTCCTTACCTGCTATTTGTGTAATATTGTAGCCCCATCGTTTATTTGGTCGACTAACGTTTCTCTTTCCTCTTGGGCCAATCCATTTTGCTGTCCTCTTTGTCTATCGACTATCTCTGTATCTTGCAACATGCCCTGCCCATTTCCATTTCAATATACACAAGAATTATACAGCATCTTTCACATTTGTTTTTTTCTTAATTACAGGCTTCCTATTTTTTTTTTACTCCTTTCCATAGCTCTTTGGCATGTTAATATCTTTTTTGTATATGTCCAAGTTTGGCAGCTATAGGTAAAGCAAGGCTAAGTAGATTTATTCTACTTTCTACTTCTTCATCATTGCTATTCTTGCTGAATGAAATTTGTCTTCCGAGATATTTATTGGTATCTGTATACTCAATGTGTTTTCATCTATAAGGATTGGAAATTTATCACTATTCGCCATTAACCTTGTTCTCCCTGCATTAATATGAAGGCCCACACTTTTACTTTCTACATTTAAGGATTTCAGCATTTCTTGAAGTTTTGATGAAGTTTTTGTACTACGACATCGTCTGCAAATCTATGATGACTTAGGTACTTGTTGGACACATAAATACCTTTTGTATTTAATTTAAGTCTTTAAAAAACACCTTCGAGAACACGACATTGGGACTCCTTACCTTACTTCGCGGTTTATACTTATTTCCTCTCCCCTTCTTTTTAATTTCACTCTGCTGGTACTTTTTTTACTTATGTATTTATCTTACCTATATATAATTATTAATAGTTAACATGTTCATTCTAGATAAAAATACTTATCCCTTTGCTGCCGCCCTAGTAGCAGTGTGGGATACATTAGCAATGGGTACGGAGCGACCAAAAAAAGCTTTTTCAGTGCAATTCCATAATGTACATCTTTATATACAGCCTAAGCTACACGATCAAAGGGCATTAAAATTAACAATTAGTGTACATATTGGATCTGGTCGTTTTGAGGTAACATATTGGTTCTAATGATATATTTCAAATTTATGTATTGCGACAAATTTTGCTGTTAAATATTCAAGCGAGGTACAATTTACAATACCATCATCGTTTATTAGAATTGTAAAAAGCAACTAGATAACGGAATTTTTATGTAGGAATTCGAAAAAGTTAAAAAATTACGTAAATTTTGCGATCTGTAACTCACCAAACAATTAAACGTGCTTTAAGAATTTTGTTACATAATTTATAGTTAAGTATATTTAAAAATTACTTTATTATTTATTGAACTTCTTTAGGCGCGTGACTGTAATGTTTTTACGTATGAATCGCATGATTAGCGTCACGAAGATGTGCTGCATTTTTCATGCTAGTTCGTTTGAAGGTTTGGTAGTTTAAATATTTACAAATAACATTTGCCAGTCGTCATTAAATAATTTAATATACTCTTTTTCATAAAATATAAAATAAAATATTTTATAAATTCTGTTATCTTAATTTTAAAACCAAAAACAAAATTTTATTGATTATTTCATTAGAAATAATGGACAAAAGATACGTGGCATTTAAACTTACAATTCGTCATTTGAGATTTCAATAAATTATTTGTATTAAATACCTAACATATCTTCCTTTTTCCTCTCCCTAAATCTGAGAATGTAAAGTTTTAGATTTGTATAAATATAAACAAGATTTGAAATATTTATTTGCCAAAGAAGTTTCACTTCTGACATGTGTAATTTGGAGGCACGCACTTTTATTTTTGAATATTACTAGTACCAGCAATATTCAGGTCATATTCATAATCATTCGTCTGGTCAACGTCACTAGCGCATCAGATTTTTCAGTTTTAGTCCAAACCATTTTAAATTGCATAAGCACTGACCATCTTATGATATCACACTTAAACGCTATATAAGTTTTATATTTTCAGTATTAATATTTTAGGTTTTAGACGAACATGTAAAAATTGTAAGTGGTTTTATTAATGAAGTCGAAGAAACACCACTAAAACAAGAGAACGAATCAAGCGACGATATGGAATTGACATCGGAAGATATTTATAAAGTACTTAGAGCCCGAGATTATAATTATTCGTAAGTATTGCCCATTCAAAAAACACCTTGGAATACTGAGATGGAGTACATTTAATCGGTATTTTTTTAGCAATGACTTCTGCAGTATATTCAACGCAAATATGGAATTATCTAAAGCTCATTTACTGTGGAGAAACAATTGGGTAACATTGATCGATGGCATGATCCAACTTAACATACTAAGGCATCTCAATGACAGCGCATCGCAGCCTATCTTTATAAGAAACATTGAAATAGACGTTGAAAGACATTTCCAGAGTAAATATATCCAGATGAAAGAAAATATTGTCATTCCCGCTAAACTATCTGACTATACCGAGTAAGTTAATAGCATTAAATCAAAAAGTTAGGAGGGACTGCAATTAACATAACTAAAGTAGCCTATATTTTCGATAAATATAATATCTTATGTGCAAACTTCCAATGTATTTTGTAACATATATCTAATATAAAATAGTGGCGATATGACCGGGGCAAATCATTCATACATACAAACATACATACATAGCATCACGCCTCATTCCCATAGGGGTAAGCAGAGACAACATCCTTCCACTTGCCACGATCCTTGCATATCTCCTTCGCTTCTTTCATTCTCATTAAACCTTTCATACAAGTTCGTCGGTTTAGAGTACTCTTGACCTGGCCGTTATTTAAAATGTCCTGGATTTGGTCCAGGAACGTTCGCCTTGGTCTTCCCCTTCCAACTTTCGCATTCACTCTTGACTCATAAATCCTTTTTGTCAGTCTCCTTTCATTCATTCTCTCTACATGCCCAAACCATCTAAGCATACCTTTCTCAATTTTAGTCACTACGTCTTCTTTTATACCACAACGTTCTCTTATCACACTATTTCTTACTCTGTCACTCAGTTTTAATCCACTCATGCTTCTCAACGCTCTCATCTCTACCGCATTTATTTTACTTTTGTGATTCTTCTGCCATACCCAACTTTCACTACCATACATAAGTGTTGGCACCAACACTCCAGCATGCACTGCCAGTCTAGCCCTTTGAGACACCATCTGGCTATTCATAAAAGCATGCAGAGCACCATTTACCATATTCCCTGCATTCACTCTCCTTTCGATATCACTTTCACATGTTCCATCTTTTGTAAATTTAGATCCCAAGTATACAAATTCTTTCACCTCTTCCACTTGTTCCCCATCTATCAAAATATTGCCATTCATCATAGATTCATCTCGTTCAAAAAGCATAACTTTCGTTTTGTTTACATTCACTTTCATTCCTTTCCCTTTCAAAGCTTCATTCATAATATTTAGCATCTCCTGAAGCTCGTTAGCGGATGACGCAAGTATTACTTGATCATCAGCGTAGAGTAAACATTTGATGAGTAATTCATTCATTCTTAACCCATACATACTTTCTTTTAAATCTGTCAAACATTTATCCATGAAAAGGTTGAACAGCCATGGTGACGCAACACATCCCTGTCGAACACCTCTTTCGACAGGAAACCACTCCGTGTACGCTCCGTTTATTCTGACACAGGCACTAGAACCCTCATAGAGAGACTTCAATGCTTGGATCAGACAACCGCTCACCCCATACGTAGATAACGTTGACCACAGCTCATTCCTCACCACTCGATCATAGGCCTTTTCTAAATCTACGAACGCGCAATAAACTTTTTGGTGTTTAGCCAAACATTTTTCAGTTATGCACCGTAAAGAAAAGACCTGATCCGTACATCCCATTCCTCTTCTAAATCCCGCTTGCACGTCCCATATTTTCCCATCAGTTTCATTAATCACCCTTTCAATTAATATCTTTGCATACAATTTGCCGACGACACTAAGAAGGCTGATACCGCGGTAATTTTTGCACTCCTGCTGTGACCCTTTTCCTTTATATAGAGGGACAATTACGGCCTTGCTCCAATCTCTTGGGACTTGACCTTTCTCCCAGCATATATTGAAAAGGCAGTACAGCTGAGCTACCACAATCCCGCGGCCAGCCTTCAGCATCTCGACTGACACTCTGTCATACCCAGCAGCCTTACCTGATTTCATACCTTTTATCGCTTTCATGATGTCATCCATACTAATCTCGCTATCACTTGTCTTACATTCATTGCTATCCGCAGAGGCCATATTTACCTCTGCTTCATTTCTTTCAAACAAACTTTCAAAATGATCCTTCCATCTCTTCAATATCCATTCTTCTCCTTTTATTAAACTTCCATCTAAACTTCTGATTTTACAAAGCTCCGAGGAAGTAGATCTCCCTCGGGCAAATTGTATTGATTTCCAGAAAAACTTTTTGTTTGACTGAAAATCATCAGAAAGTCTCCTATCATACATATCACTGTATTCTTCTTTTTTCTTTCTTACAGCTTCTTTCACGATTACTTTCACCCTTTTGTATTCCATTCTTGCCTTTTTTACGTCATCATTCGTTGCCTTTTGCATTCGTTGGTTCGCTTTTGTAGCCAACCAATCGGACCAAGCTTTCTTCTTTTCACACACAGCTGCTTGAACATTTTTGTCCATCCACAAATTCTTCTCTTTCTTACCTTTCCTCCTTTTAGACACGCCACATACATCAATAGCAGCACCAACCACTCCATCTTTAAATTTATTCCATAAACTTTCAATCTCATTTCCTTCGTCTTCACTCTTGAATCGCCCACTCAAATTTTTCAGATATTCTTCTCTAACATCCTCTTCTTGCAATCTCTCCACTTTTATTCGTTCAAGAATGCTCGAGGTTTCCTTCTTTCTATGGCGCCACCGATTAAAAAGACCACCGATTCGGGCAACGACCAGGTAGTGGTCAGTATCGATGTCGACCCCGCGGTATACTCGAGCATCTAGAACTTTCTTCTTCAGTTTTTCGTCCACAATTACAAAATCAATCATACTTCTAGCATTCCCTTCTTCCCTTGTATACACATGAATCCCCTTGTGCTCAAACATAGTGTTTGCCACAAAAAGACTATGTTCCACACATATTCCAAGCAAACTTCGTCCATTTTCATTCACCCGTTTGTCACCAAACATACCAAGAGTCCTTTCATATCCATCACGTTTCACACCTACCCATCCATTAAAATCTCCTAACATAATTATTCGCTCATTCGGTTCACATTCATTCAACGTATCACTCACACTTTCCCAATACTCATCTATTTCTTTTTGGGCTTTATTGGACTTTCTGGTGCCCAGATCCGTCGGAGCATAAGCACCCAAGACAAAGATCCGAGTAAGTCCAACTTTTAGCCTGATCCAGATGAGTCTAGGACTCACGTATTTCACTTCTTTCACACAATCATCCATTCTTTCGGAAAGTATGATACCAACTCCCTGACAGCCTCTCTTATCACTGCTTACACCAGACCAGTAAGCTGTGTAAGGGCTATGTTTCGTGGTATCACATCCTTTCCTCTTTGTCTCATTCACGCAGAGTACATCTATGCACCTATCATGCATCATCTGGCATACTTCATCAATCTTTTCATTCATTCCTCCTCTTACATTCAAAGTAGCAAAGCGGCTCTCGGTAGCCCGCTTTTCGCCCCCATTAGGAACGTGACGTGATGGATTGCGAATCTCATCGCCGCCATTTTTGGAATGTAATAATATCACCATTGCGTTCCCACGAGTAGCAAGGGAACATAGGTCCATTCTGGCAGAGCCCCGCATGCCAGAATAAGGCTAGCCTATTTCTGGGTTCGCCCGGTCCCAGGGCCACCGCTTGCGACTAGGCAAATGCCCCTAGCCATGAGTCCCTCGGCACGGTACACCTTGGACTGGCAGGAAGTGGGTAGGAAAATGGAATAAAAGGGGGGAACGGGTCAAAAAGATAGGAACTTTGTAAGGAAGAGAAAGGAAAATATAAGGTAGTAGGATATTACTGACTCGGAAGACTGAGAAGATTCAGTAATAGCTCGGGGAGCCGGGATCGCATACCCGTGTACCATACTATGACTATCGGACAAATAGACAAAGATGTGTACCCCCTGACAGAATCATTCATTAGGTGAATAAAAAAAAATGGTGTATATATTTTTAGGGTATTAAATCATGCATAAATATTTATTAAGATTTTAAATTTTGTTATCGTTTCAGATGAGGAGGCGTTCTAATAGAAGACATTAGATATTATAATTTTCCTTCAGTAACCAAAGAACAGACTTTCTTAAAATTTGTTTCTAATAACTCTGCTGAAGTAAGTAATAAAGAAAAAGTTCGGTCTACCTCTATATGATATTTGTTTTTATTTAAACCGTACCATTCATTTTGGTTTAATTAGGGTGGGTGTTATATTTGATAATATTGTCATAATAAATCACGAATGATATTCTAGACAAAGTATAATTTAAAATTTCCTGCATTGAAACAGAAATTCCAGGTTCGGTTCTTTAAAAACGAAACAAGAACACGTCCATGCACCAGCAATGTTATCAAATAATTTGGTTTTTTTTTTTTGTTGTTGCTATGAAAAACACTTATTATCTTTCGTTATGATAAACTAACTATAAGTGTTAAATTACTTGCCAACATGACCAGCTTATTGATCTCTAAAAACTTACGACTTTGTTTGCTTTCTTCCAATTTATACACACGTGGATTCTTATGCCCAACTTTTGTATAAAAATCATCATTTTGCTTTTCGGTCAAGGAATTTTATATATTCCGACAACAAATTGGGCGTATGTGCTGTTTGCTTACCAGTAATGAGATGAATCTATAATCTACAAACTTTTCCAGGAAATTAATTAACCTTATTGTTAATTTAGCTCATGTTGGGACTACTTCTGTTTCAGGGAACTTTTATGCCAGATACCATTAAACTGCCAGAAATTCCTGTAAAGGTATATTAATTTTTTTTGAGATAATCTTTGATATAACATTTTTTTTCTAAATAACTCTTTCTTGTATTCTAGATTCAATATTTGGCCTTAAACGATGAATGCGTTAAAATAAATTTAGGAATGGCCCCGTGCAAAGGAAAGGATGTGTTCAGATATGACTTCAGTGGCACTACATATAAGTATAAAAACATTCTCTACTTTTATATTACTCTGAGAACTGTATATATAACTGAGGTTTCGAGAGATCTGAGTTTTTTTCGCTTATTTCTGTGATAAAATCCATGTGTCGCTTTTCATATACCCAGCATTCTAAATAGATTTATAACATCAGCAACATTTACAACATATATATCATTTCATATATAAACTATCTGGAAGTAGGGATCATATATAATGTACTAGGATTATCAATGATCATATGCAATAAGAGCTTTAAGTCATGAGTTGAGGTTATTCTTGTTCCAATGATAAAAAGTGGATGTAAGATTTCGTTTATAATAATAATAAAAAACCATTGACAACAATTGTACATTTCTCAGACCATTACGATAACATTTGCTGGCAATCAATTCAGTTGGAAGAAAATTTATCTAA
The DNA here is from genome assembly GCA_015832385.1 of Elymnias hypermnestra. Lineage (NCBI taxonomy): Eukaryota > Metazoa > Arthropoda > Insecta > Lepidoptera > Nymphalidae > Elymnias > Elymnias hypermnestra. Next base: position 7,629,323 of record JACTOM010000909.1, on the reverse strand, counting down.
TGTCATCAGTTTTGATCTATTCAACCAAAAAAAGTTTTACTCAATCTCATCGCGCTTATTTATTTCATTACAAATAAAGACTCTTGTACTAGAAGAAATTTTATTCCACTTAACCGCTTCTTATTACTTTCTTATATATTTTGATTTTGCAAACCTCTATAAATGTATGTCAGTTATTTTTGATTTCAATGAAATAATCCAAAAAAAGCAATTCAGTTGAAAGAAAAAATCATTTTAAATCATTTTCTGATCTTTTGAAAACTCAAATTCTTCTACTTTAAGAACCTTCGTTCAACTTTATCCTTTCTTACCATTTTTTAATACTCAATCATGCTTTAAATTTTGTTTTAGCAAAGTACGAGTAATGGGCATTGCACGCGATCAATTGATTGATGCCCGTGTCAACGCAACACCGGAATTATTATGGCCTATTCCGGAAAATTGGACTCTGGAAGATGCTGCCACTGTGCCTTTGGCTTATTGCTATGCATTCTACTGTCTCGTAATTACATTTTCTTCTACAATTACATCTCTTTATAGTTTACTAATAGCAATTTCAACATAAACAGCTTATTTTAGTTGAGGAAGTTCGATTCTTTGTCTATTTTTTTTTATAACTGTACTTACAAATGGCTTCTGGCGTGCCTAGCATAGACGTCACCCTAGCAAGATAAATGATAGTTTTCTTTTTTAAGTTACAATATCTTCACATGTAGACTATATATGATCGATACGATAAATGGATAACGACCAAAAGTTCGATTATTGATGGTGTCATACTCTTATATTTCATACAGTACTTAATATACCTCTTTTGCTCATCTACCTGACCCGGCTCCAGAAGCCTACCTTCCTATTATTATAGTATATTCAACGCAGTATTTCGAAATGATGCTTTCATCATTTTTTGGCCATTATGACAAAAATTCTTAATCTTTCCAATACATTATATTCTTGTAAAAACAAATACTAAGAATTATTTCAATAATCCAATGTAATAGAATGATAAAACTAATGAAAAAGTGCAACTTTTATGTGTACTCAGGAGCAGTGCTCAGACGGCCGAAAGCCTTGATGTTCTAGTGCAGAGATGCATGGTTGTTCAGAGAAGTGAGGGGTTCGAATTCTGGTTCGCTAAGACCGCTAAGTTTCTCTTTCTAGAAATGAACTTTTGTGCTTGATTGTTTATTTCAATCCATCATTTTGCTTTACGGGAAAGGAAAACCTTCTGAGGAAACCTGCTAATGCGCTGTAGAGCAACATGGTAGGTTTATCCTCTAAAAACCCTCTCTTATATGTGTCACGTGGCCAATACCCAGTAATGAGCTGCAACTTACCTTTTACCTTAGTGTTCTGACACAAATGTAATAGACAACAAATATAAATCCATAAAATACGTTATTTTCCACATATGAGGATCGTGAAAACTTTATATAATATGTAATTGATCTTTATTTACAGTATACAGAAGGTCGCTTTTACGGCGGTCATAGTATTTTAATACATGGAGGTGCCGGAGCCTTAGGACAAGCACTCATTTCTATTGCTCTAGCTCATGGCTGCGAAGTTTACACTACAGTAAGCAATATTAAGAAAAAGAGGTTATTGCTTAAACTTTTTCCAGAATTAAAAGGTAAATCAAAGTATAATGAAAAAGTATTATAAACAACTAGAGGCTTTTTTACAAAATCAAATTTCAACGTTTTATGAGTGTATAGAATATTTTTTTTTTGTTTTTATTGAGAAATTGTCTAAACTCACTAAGAAAAGATTTTCCCCTCCTTCCCATTTTCCAAAACTGGGTCGGGATATATATATGAAAACACAATTAAAAATCGTTGCTATTGTAACCATTGCCAGAGATTTACTACCAAAATATAACAAATCAATAGGACCTATCGACTCAAACTAACGCTTTCTATGGGATAGAGAATAACTAGTACCCACGCGTTGACAGGTGACTTGTCGCCGACATGTCACCTTAACGAGGAAATATTGAAGAGGTTGGGCCTGTAGACATGGGCAGCGTCGGCGGGGATTATGTACGAGTCCCCTGAGACAGAGTTCCCACGACCCCGTTGAACGACGTGCGAAGGTCTGCGTCAGGTTTTAACCGGTACGAGTCCGGCATAACCCGTAACGCTCCCCCGTGGCGTTACGGGTATCCATGAGGATATCCTGACGAAAAAAAAGGGGGGAATAACTAGTAATCATATATATTTCTTAAAACTGAACATAAACTTACCTTTACATGAATTGGAAAGTCCACTAAAATGGTTATATATCAAAACGTGGCCCTCCTTCACGAAATCCAATGAGACGTATGTATAGAGAAATTGGACCTGAGCACACACTTGCAGATTGTAAGTAGCAGCCCATTAACGTCCCACTGCTGGGCATAGGCCTCCTCACTCATAGGAAAGAGGGTTTTCAGAGCATAGATCCACCAAGCTGCTCCATTGCGCGTTGGCAGGCATAGTACACAAGTGCACTCTCATAATTCGATGTCACGGGAATCCGACACAACCGGAGAGAGATGAGGCCTGACGGCTTGACGTGCTTTTCGAGGCACTTGGGTGGAGCACACCTCCATCTTCCCAATTTCGGGCAAATATTAAGAAAATCTTCATAGCAAACTCAATATTGATTTTTGAATTGGCCCGACCTGGGATTTGCACCCAGGACCTCATATCTATAGCCAACTGTGCTGACCACTAGTTCAATGAGGCAGTTTATTTAAAAATTTCATTTTGATAGCCCTGTGTTAGACATTAACATGAACTTTAAAATTTTGATAATATAAACAAACCGCTAATATTTTGTTTACATGTATAGATTATCAATTATGACTGAACAGTAGAAACTATCATTGTATTGTATGTAAAGATTTAATTGTATTCTTTTGTATAGAGAATCATATTGGCAACTCCCGTGACGTCACTTTTAAAGATATGATTTATAATGGTACCAATGGACAAGGTTGCCCGATTGTTATAGGTTGCGTTAAAGAAGGTCTCAAACATGTAAGTATTAAGTTATCTATAATATAAAAATGTATCGCAAAGTGTGTTGGTAAGCGCATAACTCAAAAACGTCTGGGTCAATTTTGAAAATTCTTTTTTTTAATGTTCGTTGCGGTCCAAGGATGGTTTTTACGGTAAGAAAAGTTCGAATAATTGGGGGGGAAAACCCTAAAAACAGCCCTTTTCTGTTTCCCTTACAACCGTGTTCTAACAAAAATGTAGCATCAATTTGACCTTAATTGCAAGTACTCACTGTTGTCTAAGCAATGCAGGAGTGTTCCTAATGCCAAAGAGTAATTTGCACTTTATTATCGCTGCAAAAAGTTCAAAATCAATTGAATAGTAACAACCCGACCAAATTTAATAGAGCAAATGTAAGAGCTACAAATATTTAGTACTGCTGTAATTTCATTTCGAAAATCATTCGTAAAACGAAAATCGGCCACATTACAAATCTTTTTGATAGAACGATGTCTGTAGGGTCTGCTAGTAAAATATAAATTAAAGTAGTAAAACTTCTTTTGAAAATTGACATAACTATTAATTCTAGTACTTCTACTTTTACTCGTTTAACGTTAGATTAAAAAAAATTGTGGTATATTTAGTTACAAACTGGCTCTTTCTAACTCCTAAGAGATTTCAGGCATTTTCTATTCTATTCTATGATCCTTCTGCTGAAAATTTGCGCGCTAAATCACATTAGAAATTCGTTATTGCACTTCTAAATATAAGATTGCAAGGATAACTAATCTGTCTACCATTTAAGTAAACCAACCAACCCATAAAAACTAACTACACCCTGTAACGGGCTTAAACTGCAAACATTCTTTAATAAGATATGTAGGCCCCCCGTTTTCAGAATTTCATTGGGATATTCCTACAAATCATATATATATATATATATATATATATATATATATATAAACGTGTGTTGTTCATTCCTTACTTGTGTCTTGTACAAACTGTTTATTAATTTTGCTATTTGAATATATTTGTAGAATATTTGTGTTGTTAGAACTGACACATCTTCAAAAATTGATTAAATTTTTCTTAATATAACTTATATATATATATGTATGTCTGTATGTATGTATGTGTGTGTGTGTGTGTGTGTGTGTGTGTGTGTGTGTGTGTGTGTGCGCGCGCGTGCTAATCATTTATGTGTAAATTTAATGACAACGCCTATATTAAATCCATATCAAGAAGTTAAGAAAGTAAGAGATAGAAAACATTCAATCGGTTCAGACAGATTAATAAAACTCATAGTCATTATTTGTACAATGTTGTCTGGTTAAGAATTCGCGATACAATAGTTAACGAGGAGATATGCCGAAGACAATACCTCACATTTTTGATTTTATATATACAAGAAAAATCCGCATATTAATCGCGATAAAAAAATGCAGAGTGGTGAGGTAAATGTATTCTATTTTGTCGTGTTTCTTTTACAGATATCAGCAATTTCTTGTTCAAAATATGGTACATTTGTTGATGTATCGCAAGTATTAGATAATGATGATTATGACTTACAAATGTTTTGCTTGGTCAAAGGAACGTCTTACTATACATTAGACTTGTCATCTTTATTTAATCCTCTGAATGCAAAACTGTTAAAAGTAAGTAAAATTTGTTCATTAGAATACCTTTGAAATCATTAAAGTCATATAACCAAAAACACGTATAAGACTTAATCAAAAAGTATAAAATAACTATTAATTTATTTAAGGAAGTGTTTAACAAAACATTCATTTTATTATTCAAAAGCGTGTGGTGCTTGTTGATATTTCTTATAAGCAAATTTTCCGCATGCTATTGTTTTTTTTAAATGATATACTACTTACTTCAAAGCATAGCATAATTTTGAATATTATTTAAAATGTTTGACTTCAATGTCACCCAATGTATACATATAAAAAATTATATTAAAAAAAGGCACTATTGAGTTTCTTACCGATAACTTTTTGGCTCGCCGGAGTGCGACTCGTAGAGTCGATAAATGGACCAGCTAGCCCATCACGTTTGTATGTTTGGCTATGCAGGATTGATGACCTACGGATCCTTAAAATGCACCAGCATAGCCGTTGGATATCTTTATAATTCAGACACGAAGCGATCCACGCATGACTATAGAAATAATCTTATATTCAAAACAAAAATTTATTTTCACTTTATTTATCGATTAGCTCAGGCGCCGAAATGGCGAACTCGTAAAAGTTTTAATTTAAACTTTCCGAACCGGTGATAGATTTGAAAAATTTAAAAAAAGCTTATTTCACCTACTTGAATGAAGAACGTTTTGCTTTGATTTTGTTCTACTTTGGTTTTTCGCTCAGACAAGTTTTTGTACTATTTAGGAGATACAGCTGGCAGTGAGTGAAGGAATCGCACGTGGATATGTACGGCCTCTGTCACGATTGATATATAAATCGGCAGACATAGACCGTGCTCTGTGCTTGCAAGCCGCCAGCAAACATCACGGCCGAGTGCTGTTTCATCTCCAAGAAAATGAAAACCTTTCGTTTTATCCCACCAAGTAAGACTCATTTTTTTTTAATTATGGCCGGACAATGCTTGACAGTTATCAAAATTGATGATGACTGCTAATATAACTTTTTACCTATGCTTAACATAAGAGTCGCAAATTTTTCACTAAAAGATTCGTGTAAATATTTCGAAATATTAAAATCATTTTACACAACAGCAGTTCCATTTAAGACAAGCATTATTTACGTTTCGGGATATAAATGATGCATAATTGGATGATTCCATTATTGTAACCTAAGTATATCGAATTATAGGTCCCGATTGAAAGTATTTTAAAATAACATGTTTTATTTTAATAATTACATTCAGTTAACAAAGTCGGCATAATCGAAACCGGTCTTTCCTGTAGTTTAAACACTCGTATGCTGTCACTATATAACATTAGGAATATTTTTTTACGGTTGTGCCTTTACTAATTATAGCAACTGTACATGATATATGTTACTTTATATATACTGTGTATATTTACTATGATAACTATACGTGTTTGTACTATGATAACTATTTCAGATTAATCTGTTCGCCAGACCGATTACAACTTGTGTTATTTGATGACGAGGGTTTAGGAATAAATTTCGCTGACAGACTGATAAATCGCGGGGCGAAGAAGTTGATACTGCAATGCCCACAAAATTCAAACATACTTCAATATAAACTAAGGTTTATTTCATTTCATTTATTACAGTTCCCCAACTTAGTTCAATGGACATATTGATGATATGCTCTAACAGCCGTTTGATGAAAAACCTTTTATTAAAAAACGCTTGCTGTTTTCAAATATAAAGAAATACATACAGTTGACCAATGGATTTCAATTAATTAGATCAGATTAAAATGTTTCATATACCAGATAAAATGCCATCAATAACAGCTGGACACGTAATCTGTCTAAAAACGATAAATTCTTCTGTAACTTAAACAAAATAACCCATCTTTCATTTGGACATATGAAATAAATCTTATAAAAATTAATACTTTTGTTAGTTCCAATTTTTGTATACTATTCATTCGCTTATTTTGTAAAACTTTATTTATCTTGCTTTTTCTTAAAACTGATGACAGCCGAGTCTTCGTAGCTTTAGCATTGTAGGATATTGTTATAAAACTATAACATATTTTGTCAATTTACAGAGAATGGGAAAAACGAGGAGTTGAATTAAAAGTTTCATACGTAACTGTATGGAATCAGCAAACGGTCCATTCTTTTGCAAATGAAAATGTAGGAGAAGTAGAAGGAATATATTGCTTATCTCTTTGTAATACTCCTAGAAAAAATGTTTTAACATATTTCAAGCATTTAGATTGTAAAATACAAGAGTTAAATTGGCCCTTACGGTGAGTAGGTGCTTTTCTTAATTGTACGCTTAAAATCTCTCGTGATATCAGGTCAAACGTGTTGACAGTTCATATTTTTAACCGACTTAAAAAAAAGGAGGAGGTTATCATCATTCGTCTGTATTTTTTTTAAACTAAACAAGAAACATAAATTATTTTATTTAGTTAAAGCTCGCCTAAAGAAGAATACTTAAAAACTTCTCAAACTTTTTTCGTTATATACAACTTTAAAGTCGATGTTATAAGTTAAAAAAGGTAAGTAGCTGCCCATTAATGTCACACTTCTGGGCACAAGCCTCCCCTTTTATATGAGAGAGGGTTGTTAGAGCTAAGACCCACCACGATGCTCCACTGCGGGTTGGGAGGTATAGTACACAAGAGTACTCTCTATATCTTCACTCTCATAGTCCGATGTGACGGAAATCCGACATGGTCGGAGAGGGGTCAGGCGCAAGATCGACGGCCTAACGTGCTCTCCGAGGCACGGGGGTGGATCACACTGCCAACTTTGGGTAAATATTGAGAAAATCTTAAAAGAAAACTGGATATCTTTTTTTGAATTGGCCTGACCTGGAACTCGAACCCCGGACATCATTACTGTAGCTACTAACCACTAGACCAATTATGCAGATTGATGAATGAGGATGTTATAAATAACGATATCCATTTTTTCTGTTACGTTATTTTTCTAAATGAACTTAGCTTCTATTTCAAATGTAATGAAGTCCTTTTATTTAACTGAAAGATGATGACAAAAAAAGAAGCAATTTTCAAGTTCTTGTGATATTGTGATAAGTTATTACGACACTCATTTTTTACAGGTATTATGCAGTAATTGAAGCGAGTTTAAACATTAACTTACCGCTATGTCTACCAAGCGCTCATAAACTATTTAAGCACATAAAAGTACCATACTTAAACAAGTAAGAAGAGAATTATTGATATTTGTTATTTTTCATATATAATTCATTTTAAGTACAATATCATGTACTTTCTTTCCTTTCAGTTTATTCGCATTTATTGACAACACGGCGTATATGTGTATGTATTTATCTGATCTTATTTTTATATATCAACGTATTTATGTATATTATTTTCATATCTATTTATCCGTTTAACTAATAGTAGTTTGCCACTCCCCTGCACGGACGTTTTTGCGTCGATTGTCCCGCAGTTCGAATGCCGCTGAAGTAGCTCTTGGGACTATAGCTACTATGTTCATGAAAGACTACCAAATATTATGACTTTTATGTTTGTTAATAGTTAAACTATACAATGTTATCTTTTGTTTATTAAATTAAGACTCTAGTGTAACGTCATGATACGCTAAACTTCTCAAGAGATAGTGTCAAAACTCAAGAGATGGTGACAAAAGTCCATCTTGTATTCATAGGCTCATAGGCTCATCTTAAAAATTAAAACTAACCTCAAGGGTTTTCATTGTTATTCTCATCACTTATATAATAATAAACACAAATGATCACTAATAAGTACTCTTATTAGAATTTATAACAATTCTATTTTTGTGTCTTATGTTATATGAGGTGTTATCACTTTCTTTATTAAAAGTGTCAATATTTCTATGAACATACTACAGGTTTTTCAAATATGTATATAATATACATTTGTGACTTGAGAAAAGTTTGGTACAAAAGTTTACAATGTAATAAATCTTATATTTTAAAGCAGATTAATGATGAAAACAATACAGAAGCTTTATCAGTGAACAGTGCTATTCAAGCTATAGAAAGTGCAATATGCAATAAGCAACGATCAATAGTCGTGCAAAAAAGAATCGAATTAGAAGGAAGCGTTATAGAAAAAGTGGCCAAACATACAGGTGCTTGCTTTTAATAAAAATATTTTACCTAGTTGCATTACCAAGAATATTTCAAATATTGGACTTTATGTTATCAAAAACATGCTCCAATTTATTTATTTATGTACTAAAGATAATGGGAAACAAAAAACAAACAGAAAGCTTATATACATAGGATGACTTATCTCTAAAAAGAGATTTCTTCCAGAAACCCTTTGATATGGAAGAGTACTTAATTGAGAAGTGGCGCAGGTTCCAAATCTTATTGGAGAAAATAGTAAAACAAAAACAAAAAAACTCAACACTAATTAGAGAATATCCATATATTTGCTACATATAGATACACACATATACATAAATATATATATTCACACGTACATAAACATACATATATGCAAAACATACCATACATATAAAATATTATACACTTTATACCTATGTTTATGAGGATAGAACTTGGTAAATTATATATTGGAAAAGTAGTGACGCTATAAATTGAGTTTGAAAGAATTCCTACTAAACTTATTTTTCCTGATATCTTCAGGAAGTGCATTCCATAGATGCGTGGCTTGTACGGTAAAAGATTTACCATAAAAGATTGTATTAAAGAAAGGCACTTCAAGGGATCTGAGAGAAACGCATGACCGCACCGGTCTTGTTCTTGGTGGGCAAGGTTTAATACGCTCGTGTAGGTAAAGTGGAGAAGAATGAAGAAATATGTTATGTAGCAGAGTCAGGGTGTGAACATTCCGGCAAAGTCGGATAGGGAGCCACTTTAATTGTTTACGATATTCTGCGATTACGATGACAGCGTTCGGGAAACTAGGGAACATCTTTTCATCCACAGTTCAGTGCGTGTTGCCACCGATTACATATGGTTCTGACACATGGCCGCTAAATATAGGCCTCGTAAGAAGGCTCAGAGTCACTCAACGAGCAATGGAGCAAAGCTGAAGTGGCAATAGGCAGGGAGGCAATACATAGACCGCATAACCAATGGACATTGGGGCCCTAAAGTTCTAAGCCTCGTACCGGAAAACGCAGCATCTGTAGACCCTTCCAAAAGGTAGGCCGATGACATCAGACGGGTCGCCTGCAGCTGCTGAATATAAGCAACGCAAGATCGGGCTTAGTGGAATTAATTTAGAGAGACCTTTGTGTAGCAGTGGACGTACATCGGTTGATACGACGACGATTACGATAATAACTTAATGTTTACTCATATTTCTAATTAGGTATACGCATCCCGTGTGATACGCCACAAGAAGTAACATTAAAAGACTTGGGATTGGACAGTTCTTATTCACAAATTGTTCGTGGATACTTACGCTCTGTTCATAAAGTATTTGTAGACGAGAATATCGTGCCATTATTAACAGTTAAGAAGTAAGTTTTCACAAACCATATCAAAAATTGTTTAAAGTAGACTTTAACAGCACTTTTGAATTTAAATTCAACTATTTAGTTTGTAAAATTATTTACAATTGACATCGTCGGGTATTGGTCTTAGAAAAACTCTGAACACATTCAGTCGGATTTTCTCTTCTCTTATCATATTTAATATATTATTTATTATAATACCAACCTTTTTTATCATCTATTACCAATTCGAAGAATGAAATTCAAGAATGAAAAAAAAAACGATTCTTTTTAGAATAATAACATAAGAAATTCTAAAATATGATAATGAATGATTAATTTTAAAATAGATTTTCAAAATTCGACCATATATTCGCCAAAAATGGTATGTTTATACACACTCGTATATCATATTCTACTCAAAAACCAAGTATAAACCGTAGTTCAAAATAATAGCAGAAAGAGTATTAAAATACTGAAATAACTTCTACAGAATACTGGAAATACAAGAAGATTATTCGTCACAAAAATTGATGGAAAATCATCCATTAAAGACATTTTTTTCGTACATTGATAAAGATGAACGTCGCGCTACAACGGAAATGTTAATTATGAATACCCGTACTTCATTCGCTAGTTTTGTGAGTATTTTAGATATATATTTGTAGGATTGCCGCAGGAATCAAACCTCAATTCAGTATTAATACATCAATTTATTTCTCTTCATCAACCCATCTATTCTCTAAACCACCCTTTTTCCATCTGCCCTATCTCCCTTGTTTTTTTCAAAATCCTCGTGACAACATCTCTTCTTTACTTCCAAAATATTCTCACCGGCCAAGCTTTTTTATTCTCACCTTTTTCGCGATCGTTAAACCATAATATGATATTTAAAAAGTAATATTACCAATAAACTTTATTGAACCTTACATATTTTCATTGCGAACAGTTGATCACACCTGAAGATATCTGATGATACTAGCTAACCTGAAAAGAGGTATAATAATAGGAAAATACTTTTCTGCGCAAAATAAGGTGTAACATGTAAAACACACATAGAAATTACCTCTTAATAAGTTCTATATCGGAAAGCAAATTTTTAATGTCAAAACATCTTCTTAATAATAAAATAGTATATAAAAATTAGAAAAATAAACATGACAGTTTTATAAAATTATAAAATAAAAGAATGGTGATAATATCTTTTTTGTTGTTAAAACCTATATGTGTTTCGACGACCTCGCTGGCGCAGTGGTGCGAGTATTCGCTTTGCTAGCGGAGGTCCCGGGTTCGATCCCCGGCAGGACGAATTTAGGAAATTGTATTTTCTAATTTGTCTGAGTCTGGACTGGTGGGAGGCTTCGGCCGTGGCTAGTTACCACCCTACCAGCAAAAACGTTACCGCCAAACAAAGAGATTTGTGTTCCGGTACGATGTTGTGTAGAAACCGTAAGGGGTATATCGCCTCTTAACAGATTAGCGCGCTTCCGTCTTAGAATGTATCATCACTTACCATTAGGTGAGATCACAGTCAAGCGCTAATCTGTCAGCAATAAAAAAAAAAGAAATATACGACCTACTTAATAAAAATAAGACTATCCAATACATTGCATATGTTATTTACGTTTACAAATTTTTCTCAGTTTTTCTTAATATACGAGTACATGCGGTGTACCCCACGGGTGTACCCCCGTATCAACTCCTTCCTTTGACCGGATTCAAAGTCGGGCAATTCTAATTATCAGCAACCCCTGACCAACAAACTGGAGACTCTAAACCACAGACGAACCATTAGTTCTCCCTGTGTCTTCTATAGAGTCTATTATGGGGAGTGTTCAGAGGAACTGTTTAAGTTAGTACCGCCGTCACAATTCTACGACCGACCATCTCGTCGTAGAAATAATTTCCACCCACACACACTGGACGAATGGCATTTGTCAACGAGTCGGTTTGAACGATCTTTTTTCCGCGTACCTGCAAAATGTGGAACCAACTTCCAGCAGCAGTGTTCCCCCAAGACTTCCACATGCAAACGTTTAAGAGGCAATTGAACTTCTACCTCCTCGGCCGGTAAAACATCGGCAGCTCCCCAGTGCTGTAGGTGTCCATGGGCGGCGGTGGTCCCTTACCATCAGGTGATACGCCTGCTTGTTTGCCTGTTATAATTATTAAAAAAAAATATTCATCAAAAAATCATAAAAATCCGTCAAAACCCTTCAGAGGAATTTGATAACAAACAAGGTGTGTTCATATGATTAAAAAAGCTATTTAATTTGATAATAAAGTAATACATTTTGCAGGAAGTGGGGCCAGATATAACTGAAAAATATATTTTTATAATACCAGGCGTAGAAGGACTACACCTTCGATTCCAAGAATTGTGTGAACGGCTGAAATTAAGCGCATTAGTGTTACAACCAGGTTTTGAAAGAGCAAAGGAATCTGTGCAAGAAATAGCGCGAAGAAATGCCCAGGTTTGGCCTTAACGTCTATTTATGTATTCATTTATACGAGTATATTTCGTAAAGACATGGCAGAGCCCAGTATTGTTTAATTCTAAAAAACAAAACATTTCACAAAAAAGATACATCTTGTATATTGACAGCATCTAAACACAAAAAGTCAATCAGCATTTACGAAATATTGACGTTTTTGTAATTTTGATAACTATATCACCCCATTTAATAACCTAGGGCATTGTTCATTTTTAAAATCATATTACGTTTTTCTTTTAACATTCCTCCTCGCGGCCACGTTACACCGTACTTGAATCAACATAAATTATTAAAAATGAAATTAAGACGGAAACTCCATCTTGCAGCTTTACTATTCGAAGTTACAAAAACAGGTGAACCGTCGTATCTCAGTAGTAAGCTGACTTGGGTGCATGATGGAGTAACAGATCGTCTTAGAAGTTCCAGGAATCAATTAGCTTACCCCCGCCACCACACCGCTGCATTCAGGGGTAGTTTTAAATACACAGCCACTAGGTGCTGGAACAATATTCCACCGCCCATAAAGAATTCCAAAAACAAATATACGTTTAAATATAAATTAAAAATTTTCTTGCTAAATAAACAAATTGATCTTGAAAACTTCGTGGCTGATGTGTCTGTATTATAGGAAATGTAAAATATGTATATTTATATTTATCTGTACTGTAAGTTTAAGTTATTAGGTATAATTAGTGTTAGTATTATTATTAAATTTTTACACTAGTCTGTGAGTCTTTTATGTTTTACGTTTTAAGTTTTTCTTTTATTTTCTTTTTATTTGACGTATTGCTGATGTCCGTGGCTTCACAAGGATTTAGCTGAAAATCAGCGCTGTGCGTTCTTTGCCTGCTAAAAAGAGCGCATAGCAAATTGCTGAGCTAAATTCCTTTTCGAATTGTTAATTATTATAACTATGTTTTTGTTTAATTTGTATTAGTTGTACAATTCGAATAAACGTTCTTTCTTATATTAAAACATATATACTTTAAGGACCTATGATTACGATACAATAAGAGGTACATGTATAAATAAGTTATTTTTGAAACAGTATCATACAAAGTCAGTATTTTACGATTTTCATACCTAATTATATGTAGGGGCAATTGATGTTACTTTATTTCATATCTTACATCTTGTTTCAATCATTATTTATTAACTAATTGATTAACCAAACTATAATTTATTTTTTAGATTTGTTTGAATGACATTAAATTGAAGAAGCATTTTTATCTCCTTGGATATGAAAGTGGAGTATTTGTAGCGCTAGAAATGGCTGCAATTTTAGAAGATCACGGTAATATGTAGTCCAAGGCAGTGTACTTACTACTGTCCAATATTACTTTTAGTACCTACTGTGTTTATTTAAATAGTTTTTAAGTCGCCACAAAAGCAATATATAGTATTAACCATTTATTCTATACGCAGTGTAGGTAGTCATATATCAGCTACTCTCTAAATGCATATGAAAATGAAAATGCGTTTAAAGAAAACAGTCTGAAAGTATATAGTTACATTGTTTGATACTTGTGTATCTGTCTCTTCCGGCTTACTATAAAAATATCATCAAACTCGGTACAGCCGTTTAAGAGTTCTATCATATATACACCTATAGAAAAATAATATATTTGTTTAGGGTAATGAATATGAATTATATGCAAACTCCCGAGCACCAGTTCAAGCTAATATTAAAGCTATTATATTCTAGCTATGCTATTATGTTCAAGCTATAATATTTGCAGGTTTAACTGGTACAGTGTTCTGTCTCGGTGGAGGACCAGATGAAATTCAAGCACAATTCGATGACAAGTTAATCAGCTTGGATAGTGAGGAAGCCTTGCAAGTTGCAGTCGTTAGTTACATGTATGATTTAATTACAAAGAATAATAGTGAAGATAATCTGAAGGAAGAGTTTAAAAATCAGACCACATGGAAAGCAAAATTGTCCTTATGTGTTCGAAAGCTGAAAGGAAACGTTGAATATTCCTTACAATATCTCCAAGAAATCATTGAAGAAGCGTACTTGAAACTATCACAAGTACAGCGTTTCAAGCCAAAGCCATACCCTCTGCGTTCTCTCATCGTTTCTATAAGTTGTTCCCCCAATATGAATCAGTCGAATTCCCAATTGCTACAAAATTACTCCCAACAGCCGATATTACTTTATGAATTGGGTGCTCCCCTAACTTACCTAGCACAAGACATGCGTTGTGCTTCGATCGTCAATCGCCATTTAGATGAGGATATTATTAAAGGATATTATTAAAGGGGGGGAAACGCGTCCCAGTCCGTTTCTCCAAACGCCAACCTCACCTGCACGCGGTGCACCCTGCTCCTACCGACGAGGCTCTGGCGACCGACTAATGGCGGTATAACCAATCTATATAGCTGACCTAAAAACCACAGACCGATAACGGGCAGCAGCGTTATCGGTGCGAGAAGGTCAGCACTGCGATCACCAACCCGCCTGCCAAGCGTGGTGATATATCGGCACAACCACAAATGACCAAAACAAGGCAGCAACGGCCCCCAGTCCCAGGCAGCCCCACTATTCCTAGCTCTGGCAGCGGTTATGGTAACGGCGGGGCAGGGGGTGCTAAGAATCTCCGGAAGAGATTCCGCTGCCAACCTCGACGACTTGACCTGGCAACATACTCGTACAACGCACGCACCTTGAGGACCGACGAAAAGATCTTCGAACTGGAAGAAGCAGTAAACAAGTTACACTGGGATATTATAGGATTGTCTGAAGTCCGTAGAGAGGGGGAGGACACGATAATCCTCGAATCCGGTAACTTGTTTTACTACCGGGAAGGTGAAGTTCAATCTCAAGGTGGTGTCGGATTCCTTGTCCACAAATCCCTCGTCAACAGCATTGTAGAAATTAACAGCGTGTCCAACAGGGTAGCGTACCTGATACTCAGAATCACCAAACGGTATTCGCTGAAGGTCATCCAGGTTTACGCACCCACATCATCACATCCGGATGAGGATGTAGAGGTTATGTATGAGGACATATCCAGGGCCATGCATACCTCTGGGACATTCTACAATGTTGTGATGGGAGATTTTAACGCAAAACTCGGCGAACGAAGTGGGGCAGAGCTGAGAGTGGGGCAATATGGCTATGGGCAACGGAACCAGAGGGGACAGATGCTCGCTGATTTCATGGAAAAGGAGGGACTCTACATGATGAACTCCTTTTTCAAGAAACAGCCGCTCCGAAAATGGACCTGGCTGAGTCCCGATGGTTCCACGAGAAATGAGATAGACTTCATCATGTCTACGAAACGGAACATATTCAATGATGTCTCTGTGATCAGTAAAGTGAAAACTGGGAGCGATCACCGCATGGTAAGAGGCACATTGAATATCAACGTCCATCGAGAACGGTTCAGACTGGTGAAGTCTACGCTCCGACCTACTCGTGCCCAAATCCAAGACCCCGAGAGCTTTCAACTAGAGCTGCAAAACCGCTTCGACGGCCTTGAAGAATGCGAATCTGTGGATGAGGTTAACAATAGGCTAGTAGAAACTGTTCATATGGTTGGGACTAAGTACTTCAGAGCCCGTAAAAAGAAAACCAAGAGATTCTCTGACTACACTCTCAATCTCATGGAGCAAAGACAGACAATGAGCTTACAGTCAGCAGCGGACGCGTCCGATTACCGGCGTATCAACAGACAGATCTCCAAATCACAAAAACGTGATCTGCGAACCTTCAATACGGAGCGCATCAAAGACGCTATTGAACGCAATAAAGGCTCCAAAGTGTTCGCAAGAGACCTGTCTATTGGTCAGCGCCAGCTTACGCGGCTGAGGACCAGTGATGGCAAGCTCATTGCGTCGAAACCAGAGATTTTGAGCGAGGTCGAGAATTTCTATGGACAGCTATACTCATCGACTGTCAAGCCTATTGACTGTTTGGCTGCAGATCCCAGAGCCAAACTAACCCGACACTACACTGAAGACATCCCGGACGTCAGTCTGTACGAGATTAGTATGGCTCTCAAACAGATGAAGAACAGCAAGGCACCAGGTGATGACGGAATCACAGCAGAACTCCTGAAGGCGGGTGGAAAACCGGTACTCAAAGTCCTTCAGCGAATGTTCAATTCCGTCATCCTCGATGGCACAGTGCCGGAGGCATGGCATAGGAGCGTGGTGGTTCTGTTTTTCAAGAAAGGCGACAAGGCCTTATTGAAGAACTACAGACCTATCGCGCTGTTAAGTCATGTCTACAAACTGTTCTCGAGAGTCATTACGAATCGTCTCGTTCGCAGATTTGACGACTTCCAGCCTCCCGAACAAGCCGGTTTCCGAAAAGGCTTTAGTACCATAGACCACATCTTTACGCTGCGGCAGATTATACAGAAGACCGAAGAGTATAATCGGCCACTTTGCTTAGCGTTCGTGGACTATGAGAAAGCCTTCGATTCGGTGGAAACATGGGCCGTGTTGAGATCTTTACAGAGATGCCGAATTGACTACCGGTACATACACGTGTTGAAGTGCTTGTACGAAAACGCCACCATGTCAGTCCG
>JACTOM010000909.1:7551911-7608915 GCA_015832385.1 Elymnias hypermnestra | reverse complement strand
TGCCAGTAATCACCACGCCTGGCAGGCGGGTTGGTGATCGCAGTGCTGACCCTCTCGCACCGATAACGCTGCTGCCCGTTATCGGTCTGTGACATTTAGGTCAGCGAGGAATGGATATACCGCCATTTATCGGTATGGGAGTTGGATAGGAAAGATTTGGTACGTGGGATAAGAGGAGTTTTGGGGAGCATTAGGGTTAGGTATAGGACATTACTGCCGCGGATAGAAGAGTGAAGAGCGGTAGTAATAGCTCGAGGCACCCGGGGTCGCTTACCCGCATGCTTAGTTAGTAACCGGACAGATTATCTGACTAAACACCCTCTGAGCAATCAAACGTAAATCAGGTTATATTTTTATTACTCGTCTCCGTTTCTAATATCGACTAACTCTGACGGGAAATTTTATTATTATTATTATTTATTAATGAATAATAATTAAAAGCTACATATAATATCGATCTATTAACATTAAACCAATTTGTATCGCATAATATGCTGAATAGTACTGAATAAACTGCATCGTTTCTTCAGTACTTGTGTATGCTACTAGTACTAGTGCATTAACAAAGTAGTATTAATTACAATACATTAAAGTGTAAAATGTCCGAATTTTTTTACAATTAAATAAAAAAATTATTAGCCTTATTCAATTTTATTGTATTAAGAATCTAAATGTTGTGTCATTACTAGAACATGAGCCATTATTGAGGAAAGAATGCACCAGCATCTGAAATAATCTGCATCGTTATCTTTAAATATTTTAAACTAAATCCTCCGCCTCATCTGTCTCTTTGTCTGTTCGGGATAAACTCAAAAACTATTGAACAAATCTTTATTTAGATTTAGTTATACTCGTATATTGTGTAAATATTCCGTAAAATTATGACAGAAAAAAAAAAATCTACATTATTAAGGAAAAGATTCCACGTGTCCAACGATTTTAGATATGTTACTGTAACTACTTTTTTACACTTTACAAATTGATAAATATTCTACCAATGACAAAAAGTGGGCCTGCGACTGGTGCTTATATTCCAGGGATCCCAAGGATAACAATGATACCCACCAATACTACTATACTGGTTTTATTTTTATATATAAACGATATTTCATTAATAGTTAAAACATACAAACATACAAGAAACTTTTAAACAAATATATCTTCTTCACATAATTCTTACGATTAATCAGAACTTAATTTATTTAATTTACTTAAAAGAATTTATTAAGTTTCTTAAATTTATTGTGTTTTGGATTGCAAATCTAAATTTATTTTAAGTATATAACTTTACTAGTTTGTAACCAATGTCATATTTATTTATATTAAGTAGTGACCAAGCTTGTTCTCTCATACCACTGATCCGAATACATTCCATTATGAAATGTTGCACATCTTCCGGTATACTACACACAAAACAATTTGGAGATTCTACTTTTTTCATTAAATATGCAAATTTCCTTAATGGAACATGTCCAGATCGCAGCCTGAAAGCAGCAACTGTATACGGACGATTCAAATTTGAGTGTACCTGCCACGGTGTATGCGCAGGTGAACTTTGCAGAGTTTTGTACCATATTCCCTTGTGTGTGGATCTATTTTCAAATTGGTCTTTCCATAAAGTGTAACAGCCTTTCTTAAATTTCGGGAGAATCTCTGTAACTGATGGTACGATTTCTAAATTAATACCTTTTTGGTATTGCCAATTTCGACAGATCATCTACTTGTTCATTTCTATAGAGGCCAATGTGAGACGGAATCCGCTGTATTTTTATAAAAATATCCCTACATTGGAAGTCATTCAGCATTTTAAGAATGGAAATAGCTGTTCCAGTACCTCTGTGCCCAGAGGCCATCGAGCTAAATGCTGAGCACTTCGACTATCACTAAGAACTACAATCTTGCTTTGTCCTATAGTATTAGCATATTTTAGAGCTTCTAGCATAGCTTCAAGCAAGCTCAGCAGTCATAATTGAAACTTAATTTATTCTGGACTTTCCATATGAGTTATATTTTGGATCTAAATAAGCCGCGCCGATACCCTTATTAGTTTTGGAACCATCCGAATGCAGCATATTCCACCATTCATATTTTAAGCTTAATTCTTCTAGAATGTGGAACTTAAGTGAACATAAATCATAATCTTTTTTAGATGTATTAACACTTACAGGATTATCTTCTAAAACATTTATTACTTTAATTTTTGTAGTCCAAACGTCTAAGGAGAAGATTTCAATAGGATCGGATGATGCAACTACTTCACTTTTAATTTCATTATAAATTGTTACAAGTAAAGGAATTTTTTTTCTTTCTTCAATAAGTACTCTGACAAACATTACATAATTCGTTCAACAGAAGTAGTGTTTCATTGTTTTTAAAAGATTTAGCTTTTAGCAGTATTTCATGCCAAGATATCTTCTTCTTATACATAAAGGAGAAATACCAATTTCACATACCATGACATGTATTGGTGTACTCTTTATAAAACTGCCAACTATACGCAACGCCTGATTTTGGATTTTATTAATTTTCGAAATATTAACATTAGCACTATTATCAAACAAGAAACTACCATAGTCGAGCCAATCCTAATGATGGAAATATATAAACGTCGTAAATGTTTTGGGTGAAGACCCCACGATTGGCCAGCTAACAATTTGAGCAGATTTAGAAACTTTGAACTTTTTTCGCAAATCTCATTGATATGTCAACGCCATTGTGAGAAGTAATCAAGCCAAAAGCCTAAATATTTAATATGGTCGACCTTTTTTAACTGAATACTATTATTAATAGTCAATGTAATTTGTTGTCTTCTGAAACCTCTACTGAAAATTACATATTGGGATTTAACAAATTTAAGCCAATATTTTCTAATAAAATAACTATTGTATTCAAGGCTTCTTGAATTTATGTAGCACAATTGAGAATATTATTGCTATTTTTATATATTATGAAATCATCAGCGTATTACGAAATGTTTACAGGTTGTACTGTTTTGCATATATTAGCTGTAACAATATTAAATAACAGAGGAGATATGGGATCTCCCTGCGCTAGCCCTTTATTTGTCCATCTACATAGTATTACCCTCAACATTGACTTCAATTTTTAAATGTCTCTCTTTAAGAAACGTCCACAAATATAAACAAATTCTTTTTCCTACACCAATATTGTCAAGGGTTGTGACTACACATTCAACATTAACGTTATTGTAGGCGTTTTCTACGTCCAAAAAACAAGCCAAAGTGGGATGATTATATGTTTGTCCAGTCTGTATTGTTGTCACAAGTCGTGCTACATTATCTATACAAGAATAAGATCTTCTAAAACCCGTAGTTTTAGGGGACAAAATTTGATTGCACTCAACAAACCACTCTATGCGTCTAGATAACATAGTGTGAAAGATTTTACAAATACACGATATTAGTGAAATTGGTCTAAGTTTTGAATTGTCTGCTTTAAGTATTGGTATTATTTTAATATCGCGCCATTGTTGTGGAATATAACCAGATGAATATATCATATTAACAATTTTAAGAAGGTAGACTTTACCTAGATCAGGCATATTAGAAATCATAGAATAAGTAATATTATCATCGCCTGGTGCAGTGTCTTTGGTTTTATTAAGGCATTTAAACAATTCATCTATAGAAAATAAGGATTCCATTAAAGGATTTGAGGATACAAATGATGGGCATTTATATGTCACTGAATCGGGAAAGAGACTACGTTTGGGACGTTTGTATCCCTTTATCCATCTCATGCGATGATACATTTCAGGGGCATATGTAGTTTCATTAATAGAGTCATAAAACTCACACCAACTTTTTGTACAAGCCTGATGAATTCACTTTTTGGCGCTCAAAATTTTATCTTCTAATTTTGGTAAGGTTATCTGGTGTTGAAGTTTTCCTAAAACATTTTAAAGCTAGTCTACGTTGAGCAATAGCCTCAGATATATATGGATTCCAAAATCGTATAGGCCGAAATTTTCCTATAGGATTAGTACAAATTTTTATGCAGGGAATATTTTCATCGGCGGCTATATTTATACATTTTAATAGGTTATTGTAACTCTGTTGCACGTCACAAATGTTATGATTTTCATCCTGGTGTAGTGCCTTTAAACGTTATTCAAGAGTATTATGATATCCACACCAATTAGCTTTTTTAAAAGTGTAGAACAGTTATAATTATCTCGAAAATTCATAGAATATTTGATCACTACCCGAGCTTTCATTTGTGACCTTCCAAAAAAGTTAATAGCGATATCTGTTGAGACAAATGTGGTATCAGGTGATGTTTGCTAGAGATTATTATTTACTAACTTTACCCTTGTAGAACTGTTGTCGTTAATTGACACATGACCATTACCTATACTGGAGTCAAATAATTGTTTCCCTAACAGTTGCCAAGATACAACAGATTCCTCTTTACATTTATATATATCGTCGTCATCGCTTCAACCTATGCACGTTATCTTCTGGACAAAGGTCTTACCTAACGATACCCACAAGGCACGATCTTGCGCCGCTTGGCTTCAGCTGGTACAGGAAACCCACTTGAAATGGTCGGTCCACCTTATAGGAGGGGAATCACTACTTACACTACACCAACCGATGCGGGTTCGCGATTTTAGCGCCTTCGTGACCCAAAGTCCATCGGTGCATTGGTGCTGCCCCGCCCATTTCCACATCAGCTTCGCAATTCGTTAGATTCGTGGGTGACATTGGTTCGTCTAAAGATCGTCCTTATTTATGATTTTATTGCGTAACTCCAAGCAAAGTCCTTTCTATCGCCCGCTATGTGACTCTGCGCTTTCGCATGAGGCTCATAGCCAGCGACCACATCTCCGTAGGTAATTACTGGCAACACATGCTAATCACAGACCTCGGTCTTCAGGCACCTGGTTATTGGAGGAAAAGATCTCCCATGATTTCCCGAATGCCGCCAAACCAAGTTAAAGTCGACGGTTCACCCCTTTTTGAAATTAAACCTACCTAGTTGGATTATATGTCCAAGGTTACACACTACCTTGGACATATAATCCAACTAGTTAGGTTGGTTGGTCTAATTGGTAAAAATTTCGAGTGCGGTGTTCTCAATGGCATATTCTATACTGGCAAACCCGCATGTCTTTGTCTACGTACTATTAAACATGGGATTTAAAATGCCATTTATTTATTATAACTCATAGTTAAAGATCTCTCAGTGAACGTACAAAATACATTCTTATATAATAGTTTAAATGACAGCAAAATGAAAAAATAAGCCCTCGAAATATGTCAAATAGTCCCAGAATCCATTACCGATAAAAATCTTGATACGATAAATATTGGAAATGTTCCAACTCTTCACTTATATTAGTTCACAATAAAATTAGAAATTGAGATAAAGTCCAATTCTGCAACTGTTACAATATATGGAAAATGTATAGTTATACAATACAGTACAAAAATACTTTTTTGCACAAAATTACATCTAACATATACAATAAACAGTAGTTAACATTAATGTGCAATGGCGGCCTTATCACTTCAGATGATTTTTACAGGCTACTTTACAGACTAGAACTTAAAAAAATATATGGGTGCAAAAAGTTATTAATAGATAGACATACATGTACCTACATACTAATATATAAATATAATATATATATATAACAGATATATAAATATGTAAACAAACATTCATGTTAATAATTAAATTATATATAATCCTAAAATGATGATGAGAGATAATGAGCCTTCAAATGTCTTTCAAAGATTCTCAAACACACGGAAGACCGTTCCAAAGTTTTATTTCACTTTCGCTGTGTACGACTCGAAATATGTACGGGAATGAAAGAATGGAATGATAAGAGGAGTCGTAGCCGAGAAAAGAGAAGCTGTTTTTAAGATATACAAGAGGTTGGGGAGAAAAATTATAGTGAAAAGAGAAGCTGTTTTTAAGATATACAAGAGGTTGGGGAGAAAAAGTATAGTATAGAGGAGACAGAGCATTAATGTTACATCTATCTTTTACTGTCAACCATTTCATCTGCAAGCGGTATTAGGTTATGTGGTAAAATTTTCGCAACCCATAGATAAATCGTATAAATAGATTTTGTAGTCGTTCCAACTTATTAAGGAGAAATGGGGATAAGTCCAGATATCAAGTATCTCCCAGCGTGGGGTCCTGAGCGGCATCTTCTGGTGTCACTGATTGGAATTGACCTCTCGCTGGCCTGCATAGTAAGTGCGATGGTCGCCACCGAAGCAGGGTGGAGAGCCGTAGCCTCCTTTTACGAGACTGTTATCTCACTAAAGGAGGCTTGTGAGAGGGTGCAGGAGTTGGCTCCTGACGTCCCTGTTAACCGTCGCAAATGGCTTGAGAGCAGAAGGCGCGGCTATGCGTACCTCCTCCCACTGACTTGAACCTCGATTCGGCTTCATCCGGGACACCATATTGGATTGCGTAAGCGAGTCGCTGGTGTCCCACTTTAGGATGACGAGGGCCCGCTGGGTTTCAGTAGGTATTCTCCTAGACAGTAATTCCCACACTCCCGACTAGTCGGAGTGCTTGTTTTCCCCATTCCGATTGGGCGGTGTGCGTAAAAGCATTTTCCAGCGATAAAAAAAAGGTAACAAGTGTCTGCATAATCAAGTAGGAACTTTTTCCTCCGTTTTAATTTCCCAAGTACCGCAAACATCCTGCGGCTGGTATAAGTGATATGTGTAGACCAGGACAAAGTTCTATCCATGATAATACCCAGGTTTTAAATCGTAGCGCTAAACTCCAACTTAACGCTATTTAACATAATAGGTGGAAGTGAATTGAATTTATATTAAAATTCTGTATATGATAATTTCGTATGTCATTGCAAGACCTGTTCATTTTTGATATACATTGGCGTTAATTTACATTGTTACAACAATGTTAATTGACTAGAATACTACAATACTGAAAAACATATAAAAGTGACTAAAATGACCCTTTTATATGTATAGTAATTAAGCGTTTATCAGGAACTTTCCAAATTTGTTTTATTAAGGAGCCTTAATAGTTGATGTTTGTTTGTATTTATTGAGTTTTTTAGCAAGTCTTAATAAATATTTTATTTATATTTAACTCTTAAGGCTGAGTTTCTTAGGTGTTTACAACTTCGGGATATAAAACATGGACAAAATTCCGTAAAATTCACTGTTTTATTCTTTTTTATTGTCGAAAAATAAAGTTTTGAATACCGTATAAATGTTTACATGACACCAAAATACAATTCTTAGAATTAGGACATTTATTAAGATACCTCTTGTATTTAGCAACTGAAGACTCAAAGATAATCAAAAATACTAACTTGACAACCTTAATTTTATTAGGGCTTAGCATATTGCCTTTTCTAGGTAAAAAAAAAGTGGAATACTTTATTATTAGATTTACTCTCCGCTACTTGTAACTGGTGATAGTTTAGCGCTAGACTATGATCTCACATGATATAAAGTACTGATATAGTGTAACACAGCCCGCTTACCTAATAACAGGTAATTTGCCTCTATGGTTCCTACAGAGCATTCTACAGCAATGCAATTTTTTACTTGGCGGTACGTCTTTGTTAATAGGATGGTAAGTAATCACGATCGAAGACACCAACAAGTTCGTGCTAAGACTAATTAGAAAAATATTCTTGCTGACTAGGAAGCGTTTAAAACCTGGGTGTCTCTAATAAATTTTTGTTTAGATTATAATTATTCTTTATAGTGAAAAGAAACATTAAAAGAAACTTTTAAACATTCTACGTGAACTTTCAAATTATTTCATGAAATACTATCTGAATAACGTGTCTTAACTTCAAGTGTCGTCCAATTCCAATTAAAAATGGATTTGACGCTGAGCAGTAAAAAAATAACTAATTGTTTTAAACTTAAATTTTCGTGGTTTATTAACATATTGACTATTTGAACGGGTACATTCCACGATGGCGTTTTTTTAATTTCGCCGATATTTCGACCCAGTTGCATGGATAGTGGTCACGACGTTACTGCTGTTGGCGGTTGTGTCAAGCTGTTAAGGGCAGAATCTGTCTACCCTACGTCTGGTCCTTTTATTTTTCACGGCACCCGCATCCATTTTTCGGCATACTATACTCACAACATCACGTTTTAATTTTGAAAAATTGCGTCTTTAATTCAATTGTCATAACTACACCACTGGATTCCACGTATCAGCTAACTTAAAACCATCTTCGCGATTGAAATTAGGATACTTTTTAATTTCAATGGCCTCGCCAACTAATCTTGGCATATAATGTCGGTCCGTGGAAAAAACGTTCGGGCTATGAAGTTCTATCCACTGTTGAGTTCCCTGCTGCAAAATGTGCTCCGCGATCGCAGATTTTTGTATGTCGTTGTGCTTGACGGCATTTATGTGTTCTGACACACGAGTTGCTATGGAACCCTTCGTTTGCCCAATATAAGAGAATTTTGTAAACGCCCGGACATTGATACGGTAAACGATCCTTCGGAGATCTTACCATGTTTATTATCTTTTGGAAGGGAGTGAAGACAGTTTTGATGCTATAGTCGTTTCTCAGTAGCCTGCCTATTCTGTCCGTCACTCCCTTTACAAAGGGTAAATAGGCCTTTGGCCTCTGCTTGCTGACGGGTTTTGGGGAACTATGTCCATTCCGACGTAACACCTTTCTTACTTGGATTAACTCGTCTTGAACAGTTTGATCGTCACATAAATCGTGAGCTCGACTGATCAATGCTGTCTCGACCGAGGCAAGGTGACGTGGATGATGATGAGACGAACCATGTAAATATCTGTCTGTATGTGTGGGTTTCCTATATACCGAATGACCAATATTGCCATCAGATGTTAAATATATATGTACATCCAGGAAAGACATACTTCTGTGTTCCTCCATTTCGTACGTGAATGCTATTCAGATGTTCCAGATATTGGTCAACTTCTTGCTTACCTCCTTGGAGCACCGCAAATACATCATCCGCAATCCATACCGCAAAATCTGCGATCGCGGAGCACGTTTTGCAGCAGGGAACTCAACACTGGATAGAACTTCATAGCCCGAACGTTCTTTCCACGGACCGACATTATATGCCAAGATTAGTTCGCGAGGCCATTGAAATTAAAAAGTATCCTAATTTCAATCGCGAAGATGGTTTTAAGCTAGCTGATACGTGGAATCCAGTGGTGAAGTTATGCCAAATGAACAAACGACGCGATTTTTCAAAATTTAAACGAGATGTTGTGAGTGTAGTATGCCGAAAATGGATGTGGGTGCCGTGAAAAATAAAAGGATCAGAGGTAGGGTAGACAGATTCTGCCCTTGACAGCTTGACACAACCGCCCACAGCAGTAACGTCGTGACCACGATCCATGCAACTGGGTCGAAATATCGGCAAAATTAAAAAAACGCCATCGTGGTATGTACCCGTTCAAATAGTCAATAAGTAAAAAAGTATTTTAAAAACTATTAAAATTTCAACAAATATATTAATTTGCTAAATGTACTTCAATGGTTGCTATAAAAGCGACATAAAAATTTAAATTCCATGCAAATCAAAGTAAACAATATGGTAAAATCCGGCGACAGGTCGTAATCATTACAATAACAACTTAATTTAAAAAATTTGTAACGGAAAAACATTGCAGTAATAAATTATTCAACAATAATTTACATACATTGCTACATATTTAAAATGTTTCACATTCGAACTTTTTTTAGTTGAATACGTTTATTTTACAGATACGTATTACCTGAACGACTTCAAGCAGGTAAAATAAAATATAGTTTAAAAATTTTGAATTATATTAAATCTATTTTTTGCGATATACAACAGTCACAACAGTGAATAGATATTTAGTCGCTATCAGTCCGTAAGAAATTCGGTTCAACTTATAGGTATAGCCCAGGATGCTAAACATGCAGTCACTCATGCGCTAAGAAGACTTACATAATTGTGAATAAATTCTAAAATTTAAAAAGTTTATGTATAATTTTAGTGAGTGGGAGAGAGTGTAGGAGTGTAGTATAAAAGATCAATTACATGGAAGTATTCGATCGCATCAGAAATTCGCGTCTGGTGTTTCTGAAGACCGGTACACATTAGGCTGACGATTAAATAGTGGGGGGGGGTTACATAGGGTAATAAAAGAAAATAAAGTTATTCGAGCGTGAGAGATATTCAAAGTGAAGGTTAAGTATACTCAATAAAAATGTCCTATTTAAATCTCTGATGCGGTCGAGTTTTATTAATCTTGGTGGCTGTCCCTTCTACATTATGGGTTCTCATTACCGGATGCAAGGTCTCTCCCCATATGATTTTTTGACGCGCTCGAGAAACGCGCAAAATCCACAACCGACACAATTTTGTCATCCATTACAAGTGAAATTTGTACCTGTCATTTTTGTATTCGTAGTAATCTCAAAGAAAGCTCAAGCAAAATGCAAGCTAAGGGCTGACAACTCGGATAAGAATCGCGAAAAATATAATAAAGTACGAAATCGCTGCAATACATGGTGTAGAGATGCACAACGACGCCATATTCATGCATCAGTCGAAAACGGCGACTCCTTCGAAGTATGGAAGTTTTTAGAATCATTTGGATTTGGCAAAAAATCTCATAATACTTCTCATCGTAATTTGGATATTGAACTCCTCAACATACATTTCGCTACTTCTGATATTATAGATCACACAGAAATAGAGCGAACATTAAATTTTCTTTCATCTGTGCCAGCTCCTGACTTTCCACCGTTTAATTTCTGCTCTTTCACTGAATGTGATGTTAAGAGGAACATATTGTCCATCTCTTCTAATGCTGTGGGCGATGATGATATAGGCCGTAATATGATCGTACATATCCTGGAAATAATCCTTCCTATAATAACTCATATCCTTAACGAATCGATCGCTTCTTCCAAATTCCCGAATGCCTGGAAAGCTGCGTACATTATCCCTATTCCCAAAAAAGCTAATGCATCAAGTTATTCCGACTTCCGACCAGTCTCAATCCTTCCGTTTCTCTCGAAAGTGTTAGAAAAATTAGTTTTTCACCAACTGTATCGCTTCCTTAATAGACACAGTCTTCTAAATCCTCTGCAGTCAGGCTTCCGTTACGGCCATAGTACGGTTACAGCCCTTGTAAAAGTTACTGATGACATTAGGATGGGTATGGATAATAAACAACTCACANATGAGTTTTTGTAAATTGATATCGGGAACATTAAGTGATTGAACATTATAAACCGAGTTAATTAATAAAGTGTTTGATTGCACCAACATTACCCCTGTCTCTTATACACATCTCGTAGATGAGTGATGTACTCGCCGTTGATGTTGATGCCCAATCCGTTCCACTCCATAAGCTTAAAGAGGTCTTCCAACGCCGCAGTAAAGAGCTTCGGGGAGGTAACATCTCCCTGTCGCACTCCACGCTGCAGTTGGATAGACTCGGTGCTTTGGTCCTGTATACGGACTGACATGGTGGCATTTTCGTACAAGCACTTCAACACGTGTATGTACTGGTGGTCACTTCGGCATCTCTGCAAAGATTTCAACACGGCCCATGTTTCCACCGAATCGAAGGCTTTCTCATAGTCCTCGAACGCCAAGCAAAGTGGCCGATACTCCTCGGTCTTCTGTATAATCTGCCGCAGCGTAAAGATGTGGTCTATGGTGTTAAAGCCTTTTCGGAATCCGGCTTGTTCGGTGGAAAGCTGCGTTCATTATCCCTATTCCCAAAAAAGCTCATGCCTCAAATTATTCCTACTTCCGATCAGTCTCGATCCTTCCGTTTCTCTCGGAAGTGTTAGAAAAACCAACAAGAAGTTTTTCACCAACTGTATCGCTTCCTTAATAGACATAGTCTCCTAAATCCACTGCAGTCAGGCTTCCGTTGCGGTCATAGTACGGTTACAGCCCTTGTAAAAGTTACGGATGGGTATGGATAATTAACAACTCACAGTGTTGACTTTGCTTGACTTTAGTAATGCCTTCAGCACTGTACATTTCGACATCTTGCTGAGTTTGTTGCGTTCTTTTAACATATCTCCGTCAGTGATTGGCTGGTTCTTCAGTTACCTTAGGGGCAGGCGGCAACGTGTCCGGATTGATGAGACTCTTCCTTCCTGGTGTGAGATACGTGCTTGAGTGCCCCAGGGTGGCGTGTTGTCGCCTATTCTTTTTGCCATTTTCATTAATTCAATCACTCAAAAATTTACTTCTCTCTACCACATTTATGCAGACGATCTTCAAATTTATTCTCAGTCAACTCTTGAAAACTTGCCTAGTACAATTTCTGCCATTAATGATGACTTGGTTACTATTAGTAACTGGAGTAGGTGCTATGGCTTAAAAATTAATCCTGATAAAACACAGGCTATTATTATTGGCAGTTCAAATATGACTTCAAGGGTTGACTGGGCAAGCCTACCACAAATTACTCTTGACTCAGTTGTTATACCTTATAGCGCTACTGTGAAAAACTTAGGTGTCCATTTTGATTCTAGCTTTTCCTGGGGTCACCAATTAAAGGTAGTAAGCCAGAAAATGTTTGCCTCGATTGGCTCTCTACGTCGCCTGCGTTCTTTCCTTCCAATTCCGACTAAAATTATATTAGCACATTCCCTGTTACTGTCCATTCTCGATTACGCAGACGCAAGCTATCTAGATCTAAATGAAGACCAACTGATTAAACTTCAGCGTCTCCAAAATTTAGTAATTAGGTCCATATTTGGTCTACGCAAATATGACCACGTCTCTGAATTTCGATCAAAACTCAAGTGGTTGCCCATCCGTTTTCGCGGGAATCTACACATTGTTTCGCTTCTATACTGTATCTTGTTCGATCCTCATACTCCCAAATAATTAAAAGAAAAATTAATTTATGTTAGTTCGCGTGATTCAAACCATGGTCACAAGATGCCTTTACGCTCAAACAGTAATTTATTATTAAGATCTACTAGGTGCCATTCTAATTTCTTTTACAAATCCTTTACCGCGGAGGCTACTCGACTTTGGAATGCTCTTCCTCTCCAAATTTGTCGCGCAACTACATTAGTTAAATTTAAAAACCAAGTAAAATCCCATTACCTTACACTGTCCTCTAAATGAAAACGACGACTTCATTAGTATAATATGCCAATATATTAACTGGTTTATATTTTTTATAATATATATGTAGTTTATGTATCGATATAAATTTATAGTATATATGTAGTATATGATAGTAAAAATGTTTACGTACATCGCCTACCTTGCCGTTTGCTGTCTTTCTTTGCTCTTGGGGTTGTCTGGAAGAGATCGCTATAAGCGATAAGACCGCCTTTTGTCAAGCTGCTTCTTAGTAAAGGTATTATTTAAGTTCTCTTGAAACAGTGGTGTACAATAAAGTGAATAAATAAAATAATCTTATCTAAAACTTCGACCGACACTAATTCAGTCAAAATCGATCAAAAATAAATTTTATTCAACTTGTAATCATTTTCTAGCCATCTGGTGATCACTACGAAGTTTTTCCATACTAAGCCTTTATGAATGGTTTTCAATCATTTTTAATTTTATCGGAAATAAATTAATTAAAATAGACCAAAAAAATTTTAAACAATTAAAGATTTTACACTTTATAGCTCTACCAATATGCCTGTGCCATTTATAGCATATTTAATAAACACTCTCTTATTATTCGAAACAGGTTAACATTTCGAAACAACTTTTATAAAAAAAGATTCAATGATTTTAGAGCTTAGTATAATATACGTACCGGCATATTTAGCGGAACATAAAAAAAGGTTTGATATCAGTATAATATAGGGTTGCTGACTGGTTTATACGACATTTAATTTAAAAATAAAACATTTCAAATTAGGAAAACAACTGAATATCACATTTTATTCAAACACACCTTATCTGGAGTGAAATGCCAGTATTTCTTCCCTTTGAGTTTAATTTAAAATTTAATTGAAATACTTTTTTTGTTATTTTTTTTAATCGCGTGTCTTTTTGGAGTTGAGGACTGAATTATGTCTGACTTAGCCCTAACGGACATTGCCAGGGCAATAGAAATGCGAAGAAACGGTCAAACCTACAGAGTGATACCCAGAGATCTTCGTCTACCAGTTTCAACGATCTATCGCAGTATCCAAAGGTTCAGGGAGACCGATACTTATGTGAGGAGAGCAGGACAAGGCAGAAAAAGACGCACGTCGAGTAGGGATGATCGTTACATTCGGCTTCGTGTACGTAGGAACCCCCGTTTAACGGCCGTCCAAGCCCGACATAAGTTAGAAACAGTGCAGGGTGTAACCGTAAGTGAGCGTACGGTACGAAGAAGAAGCTGGGTTTGGTTCATTTATGCCCGTCAAGGTCCTATGGCTCGAGATAAATCATCGTAGAAACAGGTTGACTTTTGCTCAGGAACATCGACTTTGGGACGCGGACCAATGGAGTAAGGTATTGTTTAGTGATGAATGGAAAATTCTCTTAAACCAAATTGACGGCAGACAAAAAATATATAAAGGAGAACGATACATTCAGACAAATATACGGTGGTGGATCAATAATGATTTGGGCGGGCATTTGTTTGGAAGGTCGCATAGACTTATATTATAGAAATATATAATTTATTCCAAAATCAATCTATGCTTTCAACGGAGAAGTATATAAATACCAAAATACCGAAACACCAGATTTAGTTTATCATTAATTATCACTTTGATTTCAGTGAATATGGCAGAATCAAAATCTTTGGTAACGAGTGAGATTGGCATAGATGGTTATATATCCGATGAGAGCATTGTAATATCTGGTATGTCAGGATTATTCCCAGAATGTCACAACATCAACGAGCTGTCAAATATACTTTATAATAAGGTAAAATACTAAGCTTATACAATATATTTCATGTGTATAAGTAGTTTGATAAACTAACGAACCATCATTTGGAAACACTAATGCGGAATTTTTTCAAAGCTCTACTGTGCGAAGCTTTTCGTATCAAGTGACGATTTTATTAGTGGCAGGTTATCGCTTGACTAATCACACGTAACATAACGCTTGCAGACACTTCTTTTTAGACAAAGATCTTGTCTAATAACCTAGTAATAAATATTCTAAACTCTTTTCTGATAAATGTTAACTAAATATATTTTGCCATATAGAAGTGTTGTATAGCAATTTTTCGACAGTTCGCGGATACAATTTCCTGTTGCATATAACATTCTGTTCAGAATCAGCAAGCCCACAACAATTAGCCTGTGAATTTTATTTACCTAAGTTCTCTTGTTAAAACTTCTATAATCACAATTTTCAGCAAAGCTACACTGTCCATTTAACATCTTTTTCTACAACACATTTAAAACAAATGATCGTACAATAAAATAACGTACATTTAGAAATAAAAGGGTATATCATAGTTGGATACAGAGATGTTCAAACTTTTCCTCTATTTCAATTTAAATTTAATTTGATACCTACGTATTATTGCGACGTAGTTTTGAGATCTTGAAATAGATGGCGCTATTATTGCAACGACTTTTTTAAATCGTATCGTAATCTATATATAAAAAATGAGTTTCCATGAACAGCTGGACCAATTTTGTTAATCCTTTTTGCATTGTGCTTATGCAGGAGAACGTTCGTCTTAAAGAAAAAATTAACATAGTTACGTAGAACATCAAACATTTTTAGAAAATTTAACCACAATAGTAACTTATCTAATATAACTTCCTTGGTACTATGGACAATATAGATTTTTTTTAAACTAACGATATGGCGTTTAACATAGTTGTCAGTGATTGACAAATACGCTTATCATTTACTCTATACGCGCGCGCACATGATTGTGTGTGTGTGTGTGTGTATCATTTGTTTTTTGTTGATTTAATCTATTTTTCATCATCATTTTTTTTTAATATTAGCATTGTGCACTCTTTATTCACTTCTCTAGGTAAACTATAAGTGTGTGAAATTTCAAAGGCTTCCGTCCGACACTTTTCGTAAAACAGGGATACAAAATTTTTGCTTCATCTATTAATATATAGATAATTATTTTAATATTGTATTTATAAAACAAAGAACACCAGACAGCGCACATTTCATCTGATTTGTTTACATTATTAGATAAATCCAATTAACAAGGAAAACACCCGCTGGTCCAGTGATCATCCAGGATTTGACCAATATACTGGTATCATACCTGATATTGACTTATTTGATGCGCAGTTTTTTAAGGTTAGCGAACGTTATGGCCAGAAAATGGATCCAATGGCACGCAAATTGTTAGAGCAAGCATATCAAGCAATTTATGATGCTGGTAAGATTTTTTTTGTAGCTTATACTTTTTCCAACGTCTATTTTATATAGTATTTTTATATACACGATATATTTAATTAAAATTATTTGAATCCCATTCTTGTTTGCTAATTTAACTGCATAAAAATTATGTACTTGCTAAACATTTTTTTAATAACGCACAGGTATTACTCCGCAAGAACTTTCTGGAAAAAATGTTGGCGTTTTCATTGGAATCGACTTATCAGAAACAAAATGTTTTTTAATCCATGACGATAAAACCAGGTGTTCTTTAGCGGGGTATGTAATAATCAAGCAACGATTATGTGTCACGGAAAAAACAATACTTTTTTTCAATTGAGTGCATCTGTACAGCCTACAATAATTTAAACGACATTGACATTGACATTTTTCTCGATAATCCAGTTAGTTTTAAGAACACATTAAATGTATGCAAATAATTTCCATGTCGTCCAATACTTAAGTAACTAAATTTTTATTTTGATCATGGCTTACATTTTGATTTTGTCATTTTCATTCAATAATTTAAATGCTTACTGATTATAAATATTATGTACACTTTTAAAAAGAGCATTGTGTCGGTCTCATATTTATATTAATATTCATATTGTTAATGTTGTCATAATGGTCTGTATGTAATAAATCATTCTATCAGTTGCTGGTTTTCAGCAACTGATAGAATGATATAGGAGGATAAGGTAATATGCCTCTTATGTAGATGATGTGGATGAAATAAAACGGTAATAGTTGAAATTGTTGGACATAATCAAGTTCACTCATTGACAACGCTATTTACCCCCTTTCAAATGTATTTAAAAAGTGGAGTATGTGGTATTTCTCTTTCTTACATCTAAAAAATGTTCGCGATGGCATTTATTTATCTTATAAGGACAACTCACAAAGTAAATTGTATCATTTAAAAAATGGTCACGTACAACGCGATTATATGAACTTTATAACAAGCAAAGTAGGTTAGTTACTTGATGCAAATTATTGTCATTTTATGTCTTTCCCACTATCTTAGAAATTATCGCAAAATTTTGACACGAGCAAAAATAAAATCTCGGGGGCGACGGGACTCAATTGTAGTAATCACACCTGCGCTTTTCGCCGACGTGTTAGCAATTATCAATGTTTTTGTTTGTTTTATGTTTATAATATATGCATAATTACTGTTTCGCTTTTGTAACGCATCGGGTATATTTATGCAGGCTCGTGTTGATAGTTTTCATACCATAATAAAAACTAGAATGGCCTCCATGATGCGCGGCGTCAAAGACAGTTACCAAAGCCTGCTTAACACTATCTTATCGGTATAAGATAGTGGCAGTAGCAGACTTTGGTAAAAGTTGAAGTAAAACTTTGAAGTTCCAGTAGCTCACTATTGGGCATACATCGGTATATATGCCCAATAGTGAGCTACTGGAACTTCATTCAGCACAATAACTTCTCTACTACAGACAAAACATGATATGCGTCTACTCGCAACTACAGTTAGAATCACTCTGGCCGTCATATAATAACTAAATATTATTTCATAATATATTACCCAATTCCTTCGTTTTATAATGAAACGCTAGCACAGCTATATTAAGCATCACTTACAGGTGCAATAAAACAATGTATGCAAACCGCATATCATTTTGGTTAAACATCAAAGGGCCTTCTTACGCCATCACTAGTGGCTGCAGTAGCTCGATAGCAGCCTTGGAACACGGATTACATGCTATTAATTCTGGACAATGTGACTCTGTCATTGTCGGAGGGTCAAGCATTTGCCTGCATCCAGTTTCTCACATTCAATTCGGGAGGTATGATTTAAAATTTTTATTTTATTGATTAACATCAATTTAGTCTTTCCAAGATTTATTCTTATTTAGAATCCTGTACCAATTTTATATCCGTATGTACTTAATAAAAAATCTTTAACTTCTACTCCAAAATTCCAAGACAAAGTAAAATATTTGGCTTCTTTTAGGACAATAAAATTAAGTAAGGATGGTAAGACCAAATCTTTCGACAGCCATGCTAAGGGATGCGTAAAATCTGAAGCAATCAGCGTACTTTATCTTCAAAAAGCGAAGGATGCACTCAGGTATGCTATAAAAACGCAAGTACTCCTTGTAATATTGCTATTGGTATACAATAAGTAACACAAGCGATTGTTTCTTTATTACAGAATTTACGCTGAAATTGTTCATGTAGAATGTACGTACAACTGTTTTCTACAAAGTAAAACTGGCCAAAGATACGGTTTCAGTCGACATCCAGAAACTTTGGCAAATTTTTGGAAGAGTTTCTATGAAAAAATAAGAGTATCACCTGAAGCAATTGAATACGTAGAGGCTTTCGGTTCAGGTTATAGTCTAATTCAATATATTTCAATTACGTAGGTTTAAATTGGGCATACGACATTATATACGTAGATAAAAAAACAAAATGTCTATTTCTTTTAAAAAATGGAAAGATATATAATTAATTGTATAAATTTTA
Organism: Elymnias hypermnestra; assembly: GCA_015832385.1. Classification (NCBI taxonomy): domain Eukaryota; kingdom Metazoa; phylum Arthropoda; class Insecta; order Lepidoptera; family Nymphalidae; genus Elymnias; species Elymnias hypermnestra. The sequence goes on along the minus strand of JACTOM010000909.1, from coordinate 7,590,109 downwards.
ACGGCATGAAGCTTCTAAAAGAGTTATTTAGATACTATATACATTAAAGTTAACTTAGTTATACCTAGAGAATCAAAATAAATAAGGAGATTGTGTAGAACGCAAGTACGGAGAGAATATTGCTTTTTACTGACTTGAATAAACCTATATTTCGTCAGCCAATCACGTGTCTTATAAATATCTTTTGCTATTCAACATAGGAGTATATAGGAATCGAGGATAATTATAGAATCCTGGGCAGGCACAACTAAATTTTTCTTTGTGCTTTTCGGTGAAGGAACATATAATCAGAAAATATTGGGATATGTGTAGCCAGCCCACACGCAGTGGTGGTCTTTACTCTATTAGGGTTATTCTCTCGTATGATTGATGTGGTCTGTGCACCACAGTGGGTTTAGAATGGGCTCCTACTTACCGTAACTTGAATATATTGTTTTTAACAAAGGCGCCTTTCAATTCATTCTCCAAACAATTATGGCGTATTAAACTGTTTCATTCGAGGGTCCTTATTTTGTGTGAGTTTTAATTTACGGCCATTTCATAAAATTATGTTTTTTTTAAATTGTTATTTATATAATTTTTAGTTTTAAATGGTGTAGGATTTTTTTTAATTTTTAACGATACATGCACTTGCATCAGCTAAATATCAAGGTTGCTATTTCACTATCCTGATCAACTTCCTAAAAATATTTTTGTAGTACAAAATCAAATAAATAATACTAAAAAAAATCGAACGGTAATACAATCTTCTTTTACAGCTGAACCTGAAGCTGATAAAGCTGAATTAGAAGCTATTCACGAAGTTTTCTGTAAAAACAGAAATTCGCCGTTATTGGTGGGCAGTGTTATGTCAAATATTGGTTATAGTCACAGTGCATCAGGGCTTTCGGCTATTATAAAAGTAAACAACACAATTGATTCTTTTGTGATTTCTGCAATAATCTTAATCAACTATAAATCGCTCAATTTTTTTTAATTACCCCCTCAAGTGCAAATACACTTTTTTAAGCTTTTAGTAGATAACACTTGGTCAATAAATGTTTCTCAAATAAAAATCTTATGGAAACTTAATTAATTATTAATTGCATATGCGAAATTTGTTCAGTCATCTATTGCAAGCTCATGCAAAACTTGAAAAGTTTCTCTCTGTATGGCGTAGAATATGATTTTTACATTACTCGTTTTAAGAATAAGACTTTTAGACAATTGAACAAAGATTATAGATTGAAATTTGTTTAACAGGTTCTCTTAGGTTATCATAACGGGAATTTAGCTGGAAATTTGCATTTTAATGAGCTTTCACATGATATAGCAGCATTAAGCGATGGACGTATGCAGATATTATCGGATAATCAAGCTTTTAACAGGTCTTATGCTGCAGTTAACAATCTCTCCTTCCTCGGAAATGACTCACATGTTCTATTACGTGGTTTTTTCAAGCCTAAGGTAAATTTAACTGTTATACATTATATTTTTAATACATAAAAATATGTTCTTTACTGAAATAGCGAGTATAATAATACTCATTATATAAATATTATATCGAAATTTTAGGATCCTTCAAGATATAAGTCGAATATTCCATATTTAGTTAACCTATCCGGTAGGCATGAATCTGCTGTGAGGAAAATAATAGATAATTTGAAATCTAAGTCAATTGATCCTGAAGAACTTGGGCTCCTTCATAAATTTCACAATATAGAAAGTCCTGGACATTTAGGCAAGGGTTTTGTCATACTTGGTACGTTTCTTCCAAGAAAATTCTTTCATATTATTACTTACATCTGTAAATTATATATATATATCTGTATATTATATTGTATATATACGTCCTTAATTTAAACACGAGCATTTACTCTATTTCATTTATCATTAGCAGTGTCATTATTCTTTTATTTATCAGCTAACAAGTAATATAAAAAAGATACAAAAAAATTATAGATGCGTGCGTACAAGTACACATGTCCGAAGTAAAACTTCTTTGGCAAACTAATTTCGAAATCTTTAACTTTAGACTTAATTTAATGAATTTCATTGTTATTAAAATATTAATATTGTCGAAAATTAATACAAATAATTTATTGAAATCTCAAATGATTTGCTTCTGATGGCGCTTTTTAATTACTTTTATTTTTTCTGTATTAATGTTAAGGTTCGATATAATGTTATCATGGGCAATTAATAATATATTTTTTGTTTGAACAAATTAATTTATAATTCACAAACAATATATTTTATATCTTAATATTTGGAAAGCTTTATTAGCATCAAATATGATCCACAAGTTTTTAAAATGTATTAATAAATGAACAAGATATATATACGACTTTTAAATGACTTGCCACTTTTTAACTAGATACTAACGAGAAGAACGAAACAACATGTCTGTTTGAGAGCATAAAACACTCAAATGATAGTAAAGGACCAATATGGTTTGTATACAGTGGTATGGGCTCCCAGTGGCCAGGTATGGGGACGCAACTCATGAATATTCCCATATTTGCCGCGGCAATTGAGCGGTACGTAAAAATTAACGTTTAAAATATATAAATTTCGAGGTGTAAAGTAGTAAGGGTTTGAAGCTAATAATTTCTTAGTTAACGGAAAGAAAACAAAATATGTTAAGTTTACTCTGCCTAATGTGAAACAAACGCAAACCATTGTTAAACTTAATAATGAGGAACTAGACCTTGTAGATAGTGCCGCTTTCTTAGGTAATAAATTACAGCGGGGGCCCCATATAAGTGGGCTATCGAATAGGGTCCGCTCCGCGGCTTACGCCGTTAAAATAATTCGTCGTCTGACAGATATACAAAAAAAACAAAATACCCGACTGAGTTTGCTGTGGGCTCTTCTCAGATCAGTATAAAAAACATTATTTCGTTTCTGGAGGACAATGAAAAAAAAACCGATAAAAGACATACAAAGTGATCAAATATTAAGTAATAACTGTTTAGAAATTATATTGAAGGTGTGGTTTTCCACATCACATCACATTGTAGCAACAATTATTAAGCGTAATTTGTATTTTTGCAGCGGAGACCGAAAGTTAGCTTTATTTAGGTTTTAAAGCTCACAATGTGCGCCTGGTCAAGCAACGGCCTTAAGGAATCTTTGAATATTCACACTGAACATTTAGCACAATATTCGGGTCTTCTAATAAACATTACTTTAAGTTCGTGAATATGCGTAAAACTTGAAAATATCACATCTCTTAATGATCTTTTTTGATATTGATAAACCAACAATCTCTGCTAAATTTGCCTTATTTAGACGTTGACTTATCTGCCCCGACAGATGCCGGCGGGTTCTGGAACCTAAAGGAGTAGACATCGTTGAAATAATAACATCTCCAGATACAGCTATATTTAATAAAGTCCCCAACGGCTTTGTTGGTATCACTGCTGTTCAAATTGGACTTACTGATATTTTACGTGCACTGGAAATTTTTCCTGACAACATAATTGGTAAAAACTTGTTACCTTTCATTTGTTTTACAAGTGTCTTTATACTTTTTATATGATGATAAGTATAGTTATTTGACACTGTATATCAAAGATATATGTTATATTAAATAGATAACAATTTTTTCTACAAACATTTTGTACAATTATTAATCGTTCTAGTATCTATCACTAAGAAATCTTGTTTCAAATGTATTTTTATTGTCAGAACCACATAAATTTTTGGTTTAAAAATCCCTTTGTACTATGCTGCTCTAAGGCCTTTTTCATCTATTGATTCTCATTCGGCTACAGATCATGAGATTCTGGATTCGCGGCTAATGCAAAATTGTTTTCCGTTAAATAATTCTTAGTATTTATCCAATATTAGAAACTCGACAGGGCGTTCAGAAATCCGTCCCTCGGAAATATTAGTGTTCTGGTCTTCCTGTCGTCTCGGTTTCGGCGCCCCATCGAACTATCTGGGTCCTCTGTGTGTGTAAAATAATATTTCTGAATAAGACCACTGTGGCCAAAATTCAATTAGCTAGATTATTATTATTCACACATATGTATAATTTTATTAATATACATCTAAATCTAAACTTTTTCTATTCACAAAATCTACAGTAAATGTATATCCTATTAGATAACAAACATAAAAAGGAAGATCTTGTAACGGAATCTAAATAGATCATTTGACCTTTTACATTTATTGTACTCAAATTGTGTATTACTCAAATTCTACTATCAACTTGCCTTGCAGGTCACAGTACTGGTGAAGTGGCCTGCGCCTATGCCGATGGTTGTCTTACAATCGAGGAAACAATATTGTGTGCATATAACCGCGGCCTCATCATTGAAGAGACTCCTTCCATTACTGGCTCCATGGCTGCTGTCGGGCTGGGCTATCAAAAGGTAAATACTCTATTGTAATTTTTAATAGATTTATAACTCATGAAGAAGAGCACCTTAATATCCGCTACCTCGTGAAATACCAGATTATAATAATGAAACTAAACTAACGTAAATTTAACTCATTTTTAGTCGATCTATATTTAAAATTAAAAATAATTAAATTCAATGAGTTATTTCTATAAGGACTTAACAGACATATGAGCCTACACAATATTGGTATCATTAATATAACCTAGCTGTAGTTCGTCGTTGACTATAGCAGCTCGTAAATAGGCTGGCCGTATTGAGGAAAATGTTAATTACTGCGTTTCGTTGAACATGGGATCCAGAGGCCAAGGTAGCTTAACGGGGAAACCGTAGTAAATTTTTATTTCCATTTTAACTGGCAATATATAAGCAGTTTCACTTGCCACTATCTTTTAATAAAAGGAACGTTGTGGTATAAAAGTCAATGTAGTGTCTAAAACCGAGAAAGGTATGCTTAGATGGTTCGGGCACATAGAGAGAATGAATGAAAGGAGACTGAAAAAAGGATTTATAATTCCATATTGAATAGGAAAGTTGGAAGGGGAAGACCACGGCAAACGTTCCTGGACCAAATTAAGGACGTTTTAAATAAGGACCAGGTCAAGAGTATTGTAAACCGACAAACTTTTATGAAAGGTTGAAAGAGAATGAAAGAAGATATGCAAGGATCGTGGCAAGTGGAAGTATGTGACCTCTGTCTACCCCTATGGAATAAGGCGTGATGCTATGTAGGTTTTAATCAAATAGAACATGGACGCGCATATACAGAAATAGGGCGGCAGCCAATTGTCACTGTGCGATATTCTGTTTGTTTGCTGCAATAATTACACATAAATTATTTATTTTAACAGATATCTAAAATAGCTCCACCTGAGATCGTTGTGGCCTGTCACAACGGTCCGGACTCCAGCACAATATCTGGGCCCGCTGATATTATGAAGAAGTTCGTGGCGCATTTAATAGAGAATAATATATTTGCTAAAGAAGTGCCTTGCTTGAATATTCCCTATCATTCGCATTACATTAATGATGCAGGTAATATTTTTATTTTAAGTATGTATGTTATTTTGATAATACACTTCAATTAGTATTTTATTAAAAATTGAGCTTTTGAGGTCCAAAAAATCGATCTTTTTATATCTACCCGTATTATGCTAATAAACAGATAAACAAGCACATATAGACACATATATAAAAAAATCTAGAAAAGTGTAATATAAGAAAATTATATTATCACCGATTCTATTGTTTTGCCGAGTGGTAACTGAATGTAATATCTAAATTATTATCTTGATGCTCCATTGTAAGTTTATACTTATTAACCTTTGAACGTATAAGTAAAGGATAAATTTACTTTCTATGTTTTTGTTTAAAGCTCCTGGACTGCTTAAATATTTACGTGAAGTTATCACCAATCCAAAAGAACGCAGTAAACGCTGGATTTCTACATCAATCCCACAAGAAAAATGGGAGGAGCCTATCGCTAAATATTCCTCAGCGGAATATTATTCAAATAACTTACTGGTAAATAATGTGTTTCCTAAAATGTATTTAAATCTGTAAATGACGCTTTCCGTAATCTTTGTCCTTACAAACGGAGATTTTTCCACTCCATATATTGTACGTACTTAATGTCATGTTATTGATGTCAATCAACAAGATCTAATCCTCTTGCTTTGTAATAAGAGCTAATAGACCATTTAATGCGTCAATGAAAATTTAATTAAATTGTATAGTTTTAGAAGTATACACTAGGAAAAATAATAGAATACTCCCTGGTATCGAGAAAACTGAAAAAGTTGGGCTTAATAACAAGAAATAATCCAATAAAATTTACATTGAAAAAGCCAATGAATTCAAAAAAGCCTGGATGGTGTTAATAAAACCTAAAATTGTGTTAACAATATGAAAATAAGGTAAATTCAAACAATTAAAATCCAAACGGAGTATTATCGAGAATTATATAACGACAAGGATATTAAAACTAAACCTAATTCACCTAGTAGATTACGTAATATCTGAGAGAAACTCTTCATACTTTGAGAATACATCAAGAAGGCTATCAAATCAGATAAAAGGAAAGTCGCCCAGAGAAGATTGCACATCCAACGAAAACTGGTAGAAACATCTTAAGCAACACAAACAGAATGACAGATTTATGTAACAAAAATATTACACAGAATACGTGCTTCGGGATTTCGTCGATTATAATGTCAATACATAAAAAGGAAAATGACAGTCAATTACAAACCTATCAATCAGATGACCAATATATAAAAAGTATTTTAGTCGATCACGTGACAAATATTTTGGACGATAATTAATGCAAGGATCAATCACTATTTCCCAGCGACAAATAATAATATACGTAATATATATCGCTTCAACCGATGGACGTCCACTGCTGGGCATAGGTCTCACGTAATGACGTCCACAAGGCCTGATCTTGCGCCGCCTAGCTCCAGCGGTTACCGGCGACCCTCTTTATATCATCGGTCCAACTTGGGGGGTCTGCCTACATTGCGCCGTCCGGTGCGGGACGCCACTCCAGCACCTTCGGACCCCAACGTCCATTGGTCTTTCGGACTATGTGCTCCACCCATTGCCACTTCAGGTTCGCGATTCGTAGAACTATATCGGTGACTTTGGTTCTGCTACGGACCTCTTCATTTCTAATTCGATCACGTAGAGAAACTCCGAGCTGGAGAGGGCTATCTCCATCGCACGCTAAGTGACTCTGAGCTTCCGCATGAGGCCCATAGCCAGCGACCTCGTCTCAGAACCGTATGTCATCACTGGCAACACGCACTGTTCGAAGACTTTGGTCTTCAGGCACTGAGGATTATCGGACGAAAATATCTGGCGTAGTTTCTCGAACGCTGCCCAACCGAGCTGGATTCGGCGGTTGACCTCTCAAAATTGAACTTACCTAGCTGGACTATATGTCCCAGGTATGTGTACTCGTCAACAAGTTCGAGAGCTGACTTCTCAACGATGATTGGGTGTATTGTGTACATGGATATTAGACATAATTTTCGTCTTATCCATGTTCATTTTCAGGCCCACCTGTTGAGAAACTCTGCTGAGGTCATCGAGCATTGTATTGAGATCTTCGAGAGTCTCTGCCATAATGACTACGTCATCGGCAAACCGTAGATGAGTGATGTACTCGCCGTTGATGTTGATGCCCAGTCCGTTCCACTCCAAAAGCTTAAAAAGGTCTTCCAGCGCCGCAGTGAAGAGCTTCGGGGAGATAAAATCTCCCTGTCGCACTCCACGCTGCAGTTGGATAGACGCTGTGCTTTGATCCTGTATAAGGACTGACATGGTGGCGTTTTCTTACAAGTACTTCAACACGTGTATGTACCGGTAGTCGATTCGGCATCTCTGTAAAGATCTCAACACGGACCATATTTCCACCGAATCGAAGGCTTTCTCATAGTCCACGAACGCTAAGCAAAGTGGCCGATTATACTCTTCGGTCTTCTGTATAATCTGCCGCAGCGTAAAGATGTGGTCTATGGTACTAAAGCCTTTTCGGAAACCGGCTTGTTCGGGGGGCTGGAAGTCGTCAAATCTGCGAGCGAGACGATTCGTAATGACTCTCGAGAACAGTTTGTAGACATGACTTAGCAGCGCGATAGGTCTGTAGTTCTTCAATAAGGTATTGTCACCTTTCTTGAAGAACAACACTACCACGCTCCTGTGCCATGCCTCCGGCACTCTGCCATCGAGGATGACGGAATTGAACATCCTCTGAAGGAAGTTGGGTACCGGTTTTCCTCCCGCCTTCAGGAGTTCTGCTGTGATTCCGTCATCGCCTGGTGCCTTGCTGACCTTCGTAATAAATATAATATACGCTATAACAATAATAATTCCTATATTAATAATTTCCTAAATTTGACCCGCCGGGAGTCGAACTCGGGTCATCAGCCATCGAAGCCCTTGTATCTTGCTTTATGATCTTTATCATAAAATATTGTAATAAGATAATATTTTGCATATCATGTTTAATTTATGTGTTTATACTTTATCTTAGAAGCCAGTTCTTTGAAGAACACTGTTTTAGCTATTGTTTACTGCTTTATGATAAAATAATAGAATAAAATAAATTTTTGCATATCATATTTAAAATTAAATAATAATGTGTTTATATTTTACATTAGAAGCCAGTTCTTTTCGAAGAAGGATGTCGACTCATCCCAGAAAATGCAACTATAATAGAGATAGCTCCTCATAGTCTGTTGATGGCTATTTTAAAACGATCTTTGCACAAAAGCTGTAAACTTGTACCACTTACAAAGCGCGGACACCCTAAGAATGTTCAGTTCTTACTGCAAGCCATTGGAACGTGAGTTCTTAAAGCAAAATGTTTAATTAAATCAAAATTAATGTTTTTAACACATAAGGGCTACATATAATAAGAAGCACAACGTTTATAGATGTAAATTTGATAAGTAACAATTAAATTGGTCTAAGCTGTAAGCTTATATGTAAATTGCAAGCTTCGAAGTTTTTGTTTACATCTTAATATTATTCCTCATATAGAAAAATCATTTATTAAAACAAAGTACAAAGAATTTACGTTTTTTTACAGAACTATACAAAAAGCGAACAAATAAAAATTAAATTACATTTTACTGTTATTGTATTAATTTTCTGAAATATTTTTTACGATTTTCATTAAAAAGTATCAGTTAAAAATAATTTGTCACTGATTCATGGATCTCTATAGCTGTTCGCCCAAATGACTTAAAATTTTGCAACCTTTCAAAGTTTTGGAAATCCCATTGGGTGTAGTGAAATAGGGTTAAGATACTTCGCTGATTATAGGGCCAAACAAATAATTCTTAAAAAATCTCTAAAAATTAATATTGTAGTTCTCTAAATTATAATTTTATACAAAAATTCTAATTTATTTTTTATCCGTCAGTCTGTTCATGGAAGGATACATTCCCAAGATTCAAACACTATATCCAAATATAGAATTTCCGGTATCTACTGGAACACCATTACTATCACATTTAGTGGAATGGTCTCATGATATGTCATGGTAAGTTAAATAATTGTAATATATCAATTTTATGTTTACATTGGAATAATAATTTATATCATAAAATTGTTAAGAAACATACCGGGTAGTAAAAGGTATTTGACGACTGATTTGTGACACTAAATTCCAGTTCGGCACCTAAACATAATTATATAATACAATATGGTGTGTGCGTACTTAAAAAATGTCAATACACATATAAAAACAAATTATAGACAGAAAATGAATAAAAATCTGTGAAAGTAACTCAGTTTCTTAAATTTATCTATATTTCTTATTACTTTGGAAGTATCTGTTTCTAGATGGCAATTTTTTTTATTATATTAGTAACAACTAAAAATATAAATAACGTCTGTGTAAAAATCGGGGACGAGAATTTCCGAGTATACTTCTAATGTGGCAAAGTCTTACGTTATCTAGTTTCTAATATGAATTTCATTTCCAGGGATGTACTTTCGAGTAGAAATGTGATCAATAAGGGCACATCGAAATGCCAACATTTGGTTTCTATCCATGACGACGATCATAATTATTTAAAAGGTCATGTAATTGGAAGTGAGTGAAATTGAATTTACTATTATATATTATTATTCAATTATTATAATCACTAAAAATATATAGATTTAATATATTTATTACCGTGATGGCCCAATGTATAGACACGTGTATTTTATCAAGAGGACACCAGCTTACACCGAGAGTCTGGGGCCCAGAATTGAGACGTTAGTAGACCACTATTTACACTTATTGAATACCTTTTCATTTCTCAAGGTTGGCCGTCTACTTTTTTTAAGGCCGTCCAAACTAAGACAAATATTTTTTAATTAATACCGATCCAGTCTTTAATATAGCGCCAGCATGTCAGCGCCAAGAATACGTAATGTATTCTCTTTTTTGGTGCGTCTTTTACCCTCAACTTTTCCTACTATAAATAGATTAGATAGTATGACCGAGGTATTTTTCCGTGTTTGGATGTTGTTCGTAAGTTTCCAGGTTATCCTGACATCCTGAAGAAAGATTTCCTCACTTAATTTGTCGAACAAAATTATACGAAGCATGCAACGATAGCGCCATATCTCAAAAACTTTCAGTCACTTTTTGGTGTCTTTATAATCGCAAAGCATGACAGGCTAGATTTATCCTAAGAGAATCTTAACTCAAAATGTTGTTTTTATTTCACGATATTATAGAACTATCTTCATTTTCAAAAAGCTCTACCATTCCGAGTCCTAATTTCTTGCCCTGAATCTCATGCTTCGTTTACCCAACCTCCAACACATTCCTATTGTCGCAACCACAGGTTTTTAATACTCCCACATAATGGGGTATAAGTTAGGATTTTTCGATACCATATGATTTGCTAGTTTAAGATTATTTTTCCAAAAAATAGGGCTGCTATTTTCAATGCCTATTCTTATACTTGATGTGTCTGCAAAGATCACATAGACATACTGTGTCTATAGATAGAGTATATCTTCTCTATTCTTCCTAGATATCTAATGCAAAGTTATGGCCTTTTCTGGCATTAAATATCTAGACCGAGATGCCATCTATATCATACAAAGTGGTAAGAGTTCTTTTTTATTTAAGACTAGCGGCCCGTCCCGGCTTCGCACGGGTAGACATAAATAGGTACAGATATTGACAAATATTATGAAAAGTGTGATTCCTAATACTAAAACTAAGTAGCTCTGAAAAGAACTTTTTAAGTGAAGCATAAAAATGTGTTGAAAAGCTCGAAATATTAAATGTCGCATGCGTCTACTGCGCAAGGAGACAACCGGCTACCTAGGTCATAATGGTGCACTCCCTTCTCCCGCACTGCCCCTCTCTCGTCGAGTTAGTTACTCGATGCGCTGCGTGGCGGCTGCCGCCGGTACTTATTTTAATTTTAATTTCATGATATCTTTTGACTGGAATATCAGATTTCAATAATTCAAAAATGTAATCATCAGGTATTGAGGCAGTCTTAAATATTAAATTTATAAATGGTATGGATAACACCGTCTGATTTTGATCGGCATTTCTATCAATTTGTTAAATGTAAAAAAGTAGTTATAGTGACGTAACTACAATAGTTAGACATGTGGTCTCGCGAAGTTTTTTGTAAATATTGATATATTCTATAATATAGTCGAACATGTTTTTGTCCTATCATTAATACTCTTTACAGCGTATGCGATGAAAGACATAATTTTTTTACACCTTCGGTTGGTTTTAATAGAAATTGCTAAAGATTTCTATAGTAATCTAGTACTAAATATAGCCTATGTTACTCAGTGATAATGTAGCTTTCTAATAAAAAAAGAATTGTTAAAATCGGTCCAGTACTGTTTGAGTTTGTTCGTTACATACAAAAATCTGTCCTCTTTATAATATTAGTGTAGAATGGATAATGTTTTCGTTTTAGACAAGAATACTTATCCTTTTGCTGCTGCCCTAGTAGCAGTATGGGATACACTAGCAATGGGTTCGGGAAACCCAAAAAACCTTTTTTCGGTGCAGTTTCGTGAAGTACGTCTTTATATACAGCCTACGCTACACGATCAAATGGAATTAAGATTAAAAATTAATGTGCATAGAGGAACAGGTCGCTTTGAGGTAATGTACATTCGAAAACATAAACTGTTTAGGAAAGTTAAACTAAAAATATTTGTCACTTTACCCTAACTTAATTCTCTTGTTAACAATATTTTCTAATAGATTTTGAAGTAACGTAGAGTTTGTCAAATTTTGGAGCATTAAAACTGTATATAAGCAAAATCAGAACAAAGTTCTGAATCTTGTTCTGAAATTGTTCTATACAATAATTGTCATCAAATTTAAAGACTTCAATTTTTATAAAAACAAAGCGCAAATTTAGGAGATGACTATCTTAATGATATGTTTAGGAAATTGCATTTACTTAACCCTAGGTGGGCGGTGCCTAGAAAAAATAATAAAAAGCCATTTACACTTTAGGGAGTAATCTCCCCAAAACGTAAATGGCTATGGTAATTACCTTAGTTATAATCGAGTGAGGCAAGCTTTAACAACAAGGTATTTTCGGTAAACAACTACTGATGCTGAAAGAGTCAAAACAGGTGCGACACTCTAGTCTCACCCGGGAGCAAGACCGCATTATACATAATACGTATGACAGTAACTTTGGCAACGTGTTGCTGATGTAAAATTTACCACGACGCTCGCTCTATGGGCTTACTTATACTATTTTTTATACTTGTTAATAAAAAAATTATAATTATCAAACCCCGGAGCATGAGTTTGAATTCTGTGGAATATCCATGTTAACATCAATGTTTGAGGTGAATGAATACTCCAATAATTGATGATTACTTACCCCTTGTTATTTGCATATACGTGGGTTATTTTTTTAACATCCTGAGCTTTATAAGGGAATACGAGCTTCGAGCCTTATTATCCGACTATATTGATATGTCATCAGCGATACAACAAAAAACAATAATTAAATTATTATATTCACAATTTTAACTTCTCAGGTTTTAGACCAATATGTCAAAATCGCAACCGGTTTTATCACTATAATCAAAGAAACAACGCCAACATCACAGGACGAATCAAACGACACTATGGAATTCACATCTGATGATATTTATGAATTACTAAGCGCCAAAGATTATAATTATTCGTAAGTAACTTCGATGTCAAAATCATCTCGGAATAAATGATTATAAAGTGTAAATAATAAGTATTTTCTTTTAGAAATGAGTTTCGTAGTATATACAATGCAAATATGGCATTATCTAAAGCTCATTTGTTGTGGAGAAACAATTGGGTGACATTCCTCGATGGCATGCTCCAACTCAATACACTCCGGCATCTTAACGAAAACGCATTGCAACCTATCTTTATACGAAGCATTAAAATAGACGTTGAAAAACATTTAGATAGTAAAACTATAGAGATAAAAGACAATGTTGTCTTTCCAGTTAAACTATCTCACTATACCGAGTAAGTTAATAACATTTATTTAAATTAATGGATTTTAAGAACCGGATATTTTTAGTAAATACGTTGTTTAATGTGCAAATTATTCCTAATATATTTCGATACATATGTGTCATATAAAATAATGGTGACAAGAGTGGGTCAATTTTTTATGTTTTATAATATTGGTTTCAGATGTGGAGGCGTATTGATTGAAGACATAAAATTTTGTGATCTTCCTTCAAAAAACAAAGAAAACACATTTTTAAAATTTGTTCCTCATAACTCCTATAATGTTGATGATGTAAGTAGAAAAGTAAAAAAAGTGCGCACGTACAAAGAACACATGTTAGAAGTGAAACTTCTATGAAAAACTAATTTTAAGACTTTTAATATTTATACAAATCTAAAACTTTACATTTCCAAGACTCAGAGGAAAAAAAAGGAGATATGTGAGGAATTTAATGAATTTAATTGTCCTTAAAACATTACAGATGACAAAAATTAATACAAATAATTTAGTGAAACCTCAAATTACCCATTAATTGTAAATAAAAATGGCACGTGTCTATTGTCACAATAAGAAATTATATAATAAAAATTAGAAAAGAGAATTTATGAAATATTTTTATTTAATATTTTATAAAAATAGCATATTAAATGATTAAATGACGAGTGGCAAATTAAAATGCCACATGTTATTTGTAAATATTAAAACTACTTAACCTTCAAACGAATAAGCATTAAAAACGCTGCACTTATTCGTGACGCTAATTCGCAAAAAAAATTTACCCTCATGCACCTAATTTCACTTCAAAAACCATTCGACTTCTTTATGACTATCCTCAGTATCGGAATCGAAACGTGGCCTAACTATTTTCTAGCAGGGTTGATAGCCTCTCATTCCAGACCCAGATTGGTCTGAGTCTTGAATACTTTTATAAAATATTTGGATACATTGGTATAGCATATAATTTCCTACCACGAATTAGGCGCCCGAACTCCATTCTTTAAAATCTAAAAGAAGACTAGCAAGATTTTCAAAAAAATATTGTTCTTAAGGCAATCGGTCTCTAAGCCCAGCCACTTAATTATCGATCCCAAAGGGGCGTGACGCTAATCGAACAGATTAAACCATTATTTCGCTATGTGTGTCGTGTTTATTAGTTCATTATATATAATTTTAGAATGAAATAAAGTAACTTCAATATTACTTCGGTTTCAGGAAACTTTTACGCGAGACAATATAAATCTGTCAGGTATCCCTGTTAAGGTATGCGAAATATTTTTACTATTCCTTTATACTACATTGTTCTAATAGCTAAAGTACTCATTTTTCTATTTTAGGTACAATATTTAAGCTTAGACGATGAGAGTGTTAAAAGAAAATTAGGAGTGGCCGACTATGAAGGAAAGGATACGTTCAGATACGACTTTAGTGGCACAACGTATAGGTATGAAAAAATATGTAATTACTTTCATATTGAATTATTTGAATGTATCAAAAATGTATTACTGGGGTATCTATAAGTGACTTAAACACTAGGTCGCCTTTTATTTACCCAGTATCCTAAATTGATTATAGTTTATTTTTTTCATAGCCTTGGCAGGCAAACGAGCTAGCGGGTCACCTGATGTTAAGTGATTACCGCCGCCCATGGACACCTGCAGCACCAAAGGGATGCGTTGCCAACCTAATAAATAGGAGTTTATTCGCCTCTTGAATTCCTGTAAACCATAGCCACAACAACGTTGATGGCTTTGTCTTCCAAATGCCCACGAAATCGTGCTTCGCTAAGAACGTCGACGGCAAGAATCCTAATACTTTTCGAAGTAGTAAGGGGGATGTTTTGGACGCGAGGTGCGAGGATGAAGCTACTTTTTTTAAGCTGTGAATGTGAACACTTGGGTCTTCATTGGGTTAAACTTAACAACATTCTTCGTGCCCCAATCGGAGACCTGCGCTAATGTTCTTTCAGCCTCAGTCACCAGATTGTTCCTGTGCTCCTCTATCTGAATAGGAGAGAGCTGTGTGTGATCATTGTAGTTAGGTTTGAAATAACATTTGTCTTAGCCCAGCTCAGAGTAAATTTTATCTTTTGAAGTAAAAAAATCTCTATCAGAAACAGTTTATTCGAAATAAAACTTACTTGCTTAACGTAGTAGCTTTTAATTATTTTCTAGGGTTTATATAAAGATTTTTGCACAATAAATCCTTCCCAGTCATTTTTTATAAACGGTAACAATAAATGTCTTTAATTTTTTTTAGCAAAGAACGCGTAATGGGTATTACCCAAGATCAATTAATGAACACACGTGTCAACGCTACACATGAATTATTATGGCCTGTTCCGGAACATTGGACCCTTGAAGATGCTGCCACTGTACCTTTTGCATATTGCCTCGCATTCTACTGTCTTGTAATTATATTTTGTTCTATTGTTGATTAGTAATAGTTATTTTAACATAGCTTACTGGTTTATTTAAGTTTCGGAAATTGTACTTTCTAATTTGTCTAATGCTAGTTACGACCTAATCACAAAAGTTCTAACAAACATACATTAAAGGTGAGGTACTATGTAGTGATGTGCAAGTACTTTACCAAGTTAACGCTTATGGAATAAAAAACTTTTAAAATTTAGTTACATTGTGTGAAGATACGTTATATTAAACTGTAATTCGATATCTCACAAAATTCGTTTTTTTGAAGTGAAACTTCTTTAGACGCATGACCGTAAATTTTTTACGTCACGAAGATGTGCAGCGTTTTTTATGCTAATTCATTTAAAGGGTATGTGGTTTTAATATTTACAAATACATGTGACATTTTAATTTGCCACTCATCATTTAATATACTATTTTTCATAAAATATTAAATAAACACATCATACTTTTCTCTTTTCTAAATTATAAATTTAAAAACGAATTTAAATTAATAATTTCTGATTTTGACAAAATGACGTGGCATTTTTAGTTACAATTCGTCATTTGAGATTTCAATAAATTATTTGTATTCATTTTCGACACCTTAAATATTTTAATGACAATTAAACTCATTAATTCCTTTTCCCACCCTCTAAGTCCCGGAAATCTAAAATTTAAGATTTGTGTAAATATAAACAAGACTTAAAAATTAATTTGCCAGAGAAGTTTCATTTCTGACATAGCGTAACCGGAAATGAGGAGTGTCAAATGTCTGTCATTCTTTTGACAAAACTGTCTACGATTATTGTTATTTTTTTTGTTATTGAAAAAAATGATAACTACGTTTACCGACTTCATTACTCTTGTACGTGAACAGAAAGGTAATAGTGCTCGTGAGCACAAATAGTTTATTTCCACTGCAAAAGTGATAAATAAAAACCGAAAATTGTTTGCGATAACCCATTGTGAAGCAAGATTAATAAAGCGATACATCTTATGAGAAAAAGCAAGTAGTAGTTATATATACTGCATGGTACTGTCCCCGTACAAACATTCGAATCCGTAAAACACCACTGAAATATAGAATATGCTAAATTAACATTTATTTTCACAGGATTTCAAAGGTCGCTTTTATGGTCGTCATAGTATTTTAATTCATGGAGGTGCTGGAGCCTTAGGACAAGCACTCATTTCTATCGCTCTAGCTCATGACTGCGAAGTTTATACTACAGTGAGCAATGTTAATAAGAAGAGATTTTTGCTTAAACTTTTCCCAGATTTAAAAGGTAAATCGAAATAAACGAAATACTTTAATATAGTTCTCAAAAATCTCTAGGGCGGAAATTCCGAATTTTATTGAACTTAGAAATAGCTTGATGAATTTTTTAAAAAAATCTGTGCTTTATATTTAATGAAATCTTTTTCATATAGAGAATCATGTTGGGAACTCCCGTGATGGCACTTTTAGAGATATGGTCCTAAATGGAACTGATAGAAAAGGTTGCCCCGTTGTTATAGGTTGTGTCAAAGAAGGTCTCAAACATGTAAGTATTACATTATAAAATATAAATTAAAGTAGTTGAGTTTGACAATTTATTCAAAATTAGTTCTGCTTTAAAAACCATAATAAATCACGCAGATATATATGTAGACGACGGTATGTCCTACTTTAAAATAAATGTATTATATTTATTTACTCTATATGTTATATTTTTTTCCTTTTACAGATTTCAGCACTTTGTTGTTCTCACTTTGGTACTTTCGTTGATATATCGCACGTATTAGATAACGATGATTATGACGTACAGATGGTTTGCTTAGTCAGAGCAATATCTTATTATTCACTAAAGTTTTCATCTTTATTTAATCCTTGTAATGCGAAACTATTAAAAGTAAGTAATTTATTGATTAACCTATATTTGAAGCCACTACTTTAATAGAAACAATCGTAAAATCGTTATTATAAACTTCAGCTCATAAGTCAGTTTATGGAGAGAAATAAAAAATGTAGTTTAAGTAAATAAATAAATTTACTGCTGACATGTTGACACCTCATCACAATTCGCATCATAATTCAAAGCACCACATCATAATTGGGCGGATTTAACCGAGGAACACATCATTTAAAAATACTAACGTATAATTTCTGTTTAATTTTATTGAACCCAGTTTTTGTAATATTTAGAAGATACACCAAGCTGTTAGTGAAGGAATCGCACGTGGTTATGTTCGGCCTCTGTCACGATTGATATATAAACCGCAAAACGTAGTCCGAGCTATGCACTTGCAAGCCGCAAGCAAACATTACGGCCGAGTGCTACTTCATCTCCAAGATAATGAAAACCTTCCGTTTTATTCAACAAAGTAAGACTATTTTGTTATTATGTAGGATTTAGCGATAGAATATTACATCTCTTAATTGTACATTCGCTGGTGCATTAGTGCGTGTACGGGGTGCCGTGTTCAATCCTCAGTAGAGCGATATTAGGATGTCGCATTTTCTAATTTGTCTAGGTCTGGACTGATGGGAGGTTGAAAATACGTACCGCCAAGCAAAAACATTGCGTTCCGGCACGATGTTGTGTATAAACCATAAGTGGTAAGTTGCCCTGTAGCAAATTGACAAAGTTTACGTATTACCATAAAAAAATGTGTAATAGTTTAAATGCCTGAACAGTTTTGAATGTACCCAATCCCGCGTAACAATATATTTTTATATATGTCGGAGTCAAATATTTTGCGGAACGCCGGTGCCATCTGCCTATCGGCGCTAGACAGAGCCAATGAGTCACAAGCCGGCGTACGTGCTCGATAATTCTCGTGGGACGGTTCGCCGGAGCGGTCGACCTTTGAAACTGTCGCTTTCCTGACTATTATTCTTGATGTGTTCTATTAATATGTTTGTGTAAATTTATATCGGGAACATTAAGTGATTGGACATTATAATCTGAATTAATCAATAAAGTGTTTGATTACAGCAACATTACTCTCGGGCGCCCACAGTTTAGCGGTTGAATTATGGACATCACTAATGATGATGTCGGCGGGAACCCTATGCCTAAACTACGAGGTGTGTTCAAAAAGTATCGCGAATTTTGTGTTTTTTCAAAAATTATTTATTTATTCATGAATATCTATTTTGTCCCCTTCAAAGTAATCCCCATGAGATATTATACACTTGTGCCAACGGTTTTTCCAATCTTCGAAGCACTTCAAAAAATCATTTTTTTTTATCTTGTTCAGCTCCTCCTTCGATGCCGTCTTTATCTCGTCAAGAGAAGAGTAACGTCGTCCTTTCATGGGCCTCTTCAGTTTAGGGAACAAGAAAAAGTCACAGGGGGCCAGATCTGGGGAATACGGTGGCTGCGGCATCATTAGTGTGTTGTTTTTGGCCAAAAAGTCGCGCACAAGCAACGATGTGTGAGCAGGGGCGTTATCGTGGTGCAAAAGCCAATTTTTGTTCTTCCACAAATCCGGGCGTTTCTGGCGGATTGCTTCGCGCAAATTGCGCATAACTTGCAGGTAATATTCCTTATTGACCGTTCTTCCCTGTGGCAAGAACTCATGATGCACCACGCCCCTGCAATCAAAGAAAACTGTCAGCAAAACTTTCACATTCGATCGAACTTGGCGCGCTTTTTTCGGTCTTGGTTCGTGCGGCAGCTTCCATTGAGATGATTGAGCTTTGGTTTCCACGTCATAACCATAAACCCACGATTCGTCACCAGTTATGACCCTCTGGAGCAAATTTGGGTCGTCGCGGACAGAGTTTAACATCTCATTAGCAATGTTCATGCGATGCTGTTTTTGGTCACAATTGAGCAATTTTGGTACGAATTTCGCGGCGACCCGTCTCATGCCCAAATCATTGATAAAAATCGAATGGCACGAGCCAATCGATATGTTTAGGTCCTCAGCAACTTCTCTAACGGTGATTCGACGATTGGCCAATACCATTTTCTCCACTTCATTAATTTTTTCGTCTGTTGTTGAAGTGCTCGGGCGTCCGGCACGCTCTTCGTCGTTCACATCTTCTCGGCCTTCTGAGAACATTTTGTACCACCGATAAACGTTGCTTCGGTCCAAGGTAGCTTCTCCGTATGCCACAGTCAACATTCGGAATGCATCCGCGCACTTAATTTCGTTTTTCACACAAAATTTGATACAGGTTCTTTGATCCATTTTTTTGAATAGGTAAAAATCGAAGACGATCCAAAACACGTGCAAGCAAAGCAGCTGTCAACAATTAAATGAACATTCAAAATGGCCGAGCTTGTCGGCATAAGTGAGAGACATGAGTACCAACATAACGCCACAAAAAATTCGAAATTCGAATATACGTAACCCGCGAAAATTCAAAATTCGCGATACTTTTTGAACACACCTCGTTTGCTATTCTTCTTTTCTCTTATTATCCGACATACATATATAATAATCATTTATGGCTATAATTTACCTTCTCACAATTTATAGCAGAAAATAAAGAATAATAGGATAACAATTATTACCGCTGTTTCAGATTAACCTGTTCGCCTGACCGAGTGCAACTTTTGTTATTTGATAACGAAGCTTTAGGAATAAATTTAGCTGAAAGACTAATAAATCGCGGCGCAACGAAGCTGATACTGCAATGCCCGCAAAAATCAAACACACTTCTGTTTAAACTAAGGTTTATTTTCCTTTCGCTTTTTAATAACAACTTTTCTTTGTCACAAAGCACCGGTTCTCGTCAAAGAATTTAACAGAATACAGCTTAACATTTCCATAAAATTTCATTTTCTTTTATTTAGGCGCACATGGATTACCAAATTGAAATTAATCGTAAACTATTTGAACATACCATATTTATCTATTTAATAGATTTCCAAGAGGACAAATTACACAAATTAATATATTCAATTACAAAAAATAAATAGTGTTCTATTTTATAAAAAACAATGGCATGCATAACATAGAAAAAGATGCAAAACTACATAAAGGCAGATATGAGACCCAAAAAATTTACAGAAATTAGGCAAATAAAAACACGAAAAATAAAACAATTTAAAAGAGAAAAATCTGTAATGAGAAAGATTTATATAACCATAAAACAGATTAATTACTTATTTAACTAACTTACGACTAATTGCGCTATTCGTTTTAAATATAAACAGTGTATCAGCAAATGCATCAATGAATTATATTTTTGTAAAATTTACCGTTGTAAATCTTTAAGAATCTAATTTTATGCATTCCGCGAGAAGTACGGCATTTTCCAAAAATATTTTATTCGAGCTCCATCCTCTGTAGGACGAATTTAAGAAATTGCATTTTCTAATTAAATAAGAGTGGCTAGTTACCCTAGCAGCAAAGACGTACCGCTAATCAAAAAGATTTGTGTTCCGGGTCGATGCTGTGTAGAAACCATAAGAGATGAATTAATGAATTACTTACCGCGCCGAGCGGCACCGTACCTAGAACAGCTGATTTATTGCATTTCATTGCTGATTTTGTTTTTTAGTAATGCAACGTATTTCTTATGAAACTTTTTCATTTAGCTTATAACACGATGGAGCATAAATAATGCAAAAAAAGTTTTAAAAATATAACTTTTTTTTAATCAGGATCGTTTTTTTCCCGTCCCACCATATAAAGGTGTCACTATTACTATCATCTGTCGTTCGTCGTTTTCGGGAGCGGTTCCATAACACCTAGTATAATACGTGCTATTGGATAACTCAAATTGAAATGACCTACTAAAAAATGATATATTTTCAAATACTCGATGCACCAATTAAGATGCCAAATGACAGATGGGATCTCGTTGTCCTGTAAAATTTTCTATTTTTGACGTTATACGTGACCTTTTATGTAGTGTAGAATTATAACAGATGCGAGATTGAAGAAATTACAATGTCTTTTCACTTTCTATTCAATTTACAGACAGTGGGACCATCGAGGAGTGCAATTAAAAGTTTTATATGAAAGTATATGGAATAAACACACTGTTGATTCGTTGGCAAGTAAAATTGTAGAAGGAATATATTGCATAGCTTTTTCGAATTCCCAAAGAAAGAATGTTTTAAACTATTTCTTGCATTTAGACTCTGAAGCACAAAAATCAAACTGGCCTTTAAGGTAAGTTTAATTCTATTTATGTAATCATCCACAGCATCAAGTTATAAATGTCCTATTGCCATACTTGCAGTTATTTCATTTTAAAAATTCCTGAAATCAAAATTTTATAAACAGTGTGACCTATCTCCATCTTATTCTCTAAATTAATGCTTGCCTGCTTTGTTCAAAAAGTTTTTGGTCAAATAACACAATCTCCAATTCATTAAAATCCATTGACTGGTTTTATAAATAAATGAAGCATCTTATTGTTTCGAACGTATTTAGATTTCGATTTTTCAATTCTTACTAGGTTTATTGCTATAATTTCAGTCTGCAGAAAAGTTGAAAGCAAGTAAATAGAAGATAAAAATATTATTTTTTTCAGATATTATGCAGCAATTGAGCCGGGCGCAAACGTCAGCGAAACATTTAATCTAACAAGCTCTCATAAATTATTTACTCACATCAGAATACCGTTTTTAAAACAAGTAAGTAAAGTTAACAATGTTCTGTATAATATTTTTGATAACGATAATAGTAATATAAAATACATTACCTATCTGATTTTGTTATATTTCCTATTATTACACAAACGTAAGTTCTCACTTAAAATATTGGAAATAACCGACGATGTGGATAGAGTTACCTGACAGACGAACCCTGAAAAAATTCGTATTAAAATGCAATAAGAAAGCTAGACGATGCTGGGCAAATGGCGTTGCAAATGTATAACAAGCAGTTAAAACTGATAAACTTAGAAGTCTATAACCCAAACCATGGCAACCCAAACTTAAGCCGGTGGGAATTGTCATAGAATAGCCTGTACAAGAAAAAGAGCGAACCGTCTTTAAAACATCTGAGTAACGACTAATGTTCTAGCGTCACTATTACAATTAAAAATTTCACATGTCGGCCTTAGAATCACCTGACACACCTTATACATACCACATTCCCCGGCTAATTAGACATAAATACAACACCAACACGAAAAAAAAGACAAAGTTAAAACGGCTATACTCACATTCTAAAGTGGGAAAGCTCTTTTAACCACATAACCGCAGAAAACTACCTCTTTTAAACAAAATGGATTGCTGAAGATGTGCCCAATGACTGAATCAAAATTCAGCAAATGACAAGTCGAGGACACCTTAGTTATTGTCAAAATTGAAGAGACATAACTTTGCTTTCCGAACCATTTAAAATATTATACAAAAAATTGCTGGGCAGAGTATCCGATGCAACAAAACCACTTCTTCAACAAAAACAGCCTAAGAATCATCCTAAGAAGTGCATTAGAATAGCAATACGAAATCTTGCTATCTTTCGTCGATTTTGCAAAAAACTTTAAATACAGTTCGATTGTCTAATATATGGGCTTTTCTCAAAGAATGGGAGTCCAACGTAAAATCATAGACGTCTTAAAATTTGATCTATAAGAAATACTCCATATAACGATAGCTTTACATGAGAAGATATCAAGGTCCTTGTTGATGTACCACAGGAATGTTCTTTTCGCCCTGTTCTGAGTAGATCCTCTGCTGTGCTAACCAAACGTCGTTGTGTCGTTGTCCGCACACAGAATATAACTAAATAGTAAGGCTAAAGTTTCGGGTTTTCATACATACTGAACTCTGATTTCAAAATCAATTTCTACGATATCCATACTGCATATCTATCCATACTGCCTTAAGCACGAACTTATAATACTTTACAAATTGGAGATTTTAACAGAATCCATTAAAAAAAATCTCATGCTTAAGCACACTGATTGTATTCAAAATAACATTAGGTGTTCATTTCAGTGCAGCCGATCTCATGTGGATATGCATGAATCGATTGTCTTATATCTGATTTCATCTCGTGATATGAATACTTGAATAAAAGCTATTTGTATCATTAAATACAAAATAAAAAAATGATTAAATTTTCATTAAAACATCTCTTATATTTTTTATGCAGACTAATAATGAAAACAATACTGAAAGTTTATCCGTAAACAGTGCTGTTGACGCTATAGAAAATGCAATATGCAGTAATCAACGCTCAATTGTTGTGCAAAAAGCAAAGAAAGTCGAAAACAACGTATTAGAAAAAGTAGCCACTCTTGCAGGTAATTGCTGTTAAATATTATATAATATGATTATATATTTCTATTAGAATTATGAATTTTTAGTTGGAATTATCAATCTTGTTTTTAGTTTGGAACTGTAGTTATAAATACCTATTATTTTAGATATTTTGCTGATGTTGACTTATGATTAAAAATACGCGCCAACTGATAGTGAACGCGCGGTCGAATTGTACGTGCCCTTAAGGAGAAAATAGATTAAAAGTAAGATTTTTGTCAGACCGTCAATATATATTATTGATAGCCAGAAAAATGGCAGAAAAACTATAGCATAATTGCGCAATTATTTAGACGCTGTTGTTTTTTGTTGAAAAGAGAAGTTAGAGTTTCTTGTCGATAAGTTATATGCTCATTGCTTTTGAAAATTTGTGACAATTGTGAAAAAAGCTCATTTTACTATTGAAAATTAAACATTTTTTTAAAACAATAAATCACATTATTCATCCAAAGCAACATGGTTTAATTGCTTCAAANGTTTATTTACATTTTTCTTTGGAATTGGAAAGCGAATGAGTTGGCCACAGTGATCCGAATCTAAACTACTAATTATCTTTTTCTCAGTTGGATTTACGTTTGTAAATATATTATCTATACAAGTGGCACTAGAAGAGGTTATTCTCGTAGGCTCCATAAACATATTAGATAATTTATAAGCGTTATTATAAGCGTTATTTATAAGCTTTAGAAATACATCCCAAACATTACATTTTAAACAAAACTTTTTAATATTCCTTAGGTATTTTTAGCGTTGTTGTTGTTAACATAATACATTTTTTCGCATTAGATATACGCATCCCATCCAACACACCACAAGATGTGACATTAAAAAAGTTGGGTATGGACTCTTCTAAGTCACAAATTGTTCGTGGCTACTTACGTTCTGTTCATAAAGTATTTGTAGAAGAGAACATTGTACCGTCGTTAACGGTTAAAAAGTAAGTATATTTATTACATTTGGATTTTAAACCAAACTTCTTATCGTCTTAGTGATCCTAAAAGCTTTTTAAATGCTAATCCGTCAAACATCGTTACGTCCAAATTGAAATATTTTTTCTAATACAAATATTGTGCAATTTTTTTAATAATAAAACATACAACTAAATAACGCTTTCTGCTAAAAAATCTACGTCTGCTTTCTGCTATATTTATTAAAAGAAAACCGTGTTAGATACTCTATTTATGACTTAAGAACTGCTGAATCTATTTGGCTAAAAATTGGTGGAGATATAACTAAGACCCAAGAGAAGAACACAGGATATTTTTACCTATTTTTTTTTAACCACCGCACCGCACATTTATAACTAAAGGTTGGTTCCTTAGTAATCATATTACTAGATATAATCTTACCAAAACTGTGCAACGAAACGCGATTGGTGTTAAGTAAATTGATGAACAATGTGACAATTCGAAGAAGAGGATGTTCTCATTTCGATTATCCCAATGATCCTAACCAACCTGCCGTTTGTGTTTAAACGACTTATATGTGGCACGTACACAAATCGGAAGAATATCTGCGTTATTGGTTTTTGCGCCTGACAATAAAACGATAGATGTTGTCCATCACAAGGTGTTTTACTGAAGAATCCAACCCGTGCACCAAAATACATGGCAATGAAGAATCATAAATTTACTTGATTTTTTTTATTTATATTTATTATCAAAATAAAAATAAAGTTCGCCATGTTACCTAATACATCATAATTAAAGACTCAGATGAAATTAAAATTTTTTAAGTTGATTTGCAAAGAATGAAAACTCAAAATAAAGTACCATAATTTCTCCAGATTACTGGAAATACAAGAAGATTATTCAATAGACAAGTTGATCGAAAGTAATCCTTTAAAAACATTTTTTTCTTATATTGATAAAGATGAACTTCGCGCTACAACGGAATTGTTAATTATGAAAACTCTTACTTCATTCGCGAGTTCTGTGAGTATTTTAAGTATATTTTTATTTCTGACAGATTAGCTATGACCGCACCCGATGGTAAGTGACAATACAGTCTAATATCTTGGACAGAGCCAATTCATCACTGTTTAGTATGCGCACAGTATTGTACTTGGAGCGTAGTTTTATGCTTGGCAGCACGTCTTTTCTAGTAGATGAAGTAGAAAATAGAATTTCCGAAATTTGTTCTGCCGCAAATCGAATCTAGAACCTTTACTCTGTAATGATGCAACTTCTGGCTGAAGCAGTACTTGCACTATTGTCTGAGGAGGTCTATTACACATTTAATATTGGAAGCTATTTTATTTTATACACATCCTATAAGTATATTGTCTATAAGCACAGTGAATTAAAATTATATAAGCTAACTTATTTGCGCTTCAAAAGTATATAACAATTTGCTATTAATATTACAGGTAGAGGGACCGAATATAACTAACAAATATCTTTTCATAATGCCAGGTGTAGAAGGGCTACACCTTCGATTCCAAAAATTGTGTGAACGGCTGAAGTTGGAGGCGCTAGTATTACAGCCAGGTTTTGAAAGAGCAGATGTACCTATACAACAAATAGCGCAAAGAAATGCTCAGGTCAGCTCTTAATAGACATGTATCTCTTTATATTAGGTCTGGGAAAAAATCGTAGCTTTTTCTTATAGATGGCATTGATTGGAGGTGACTGATCAAAAACAAATTACAGCAACATCACTGAGCGCTAGTTTTTAAGTGACATTCTTAACGTAGTTCTGAGTATAGAAACATTGTTATCAACGCCGTGGTTGAGAAGTTATTCGACTCGAAAGGAGTGGGAGAAAAACGGGAAATGTCACTACATTCTACAATATTATTATAATAAGGGAGGAACGTTGCACAGGCTTGATAACATTTGTGCTGTATACGGTAAAAGTAGTTTGTTAAAATCTGTTGTGCAGAACTCACAGAAGCTCTTCACCACTCCATCAGTTCTTTACACTATTTCACAAACCCCAATATCTTGTATTATTTCGTAAAGACATGGCAAAAATCAGAGTGCATTTTCTTAAAAATTGACATTTGGCCAACAATTAGAACCATTTCGTTGGAACTTCCTAGGCTCATTTCTCGCCGCTTCCTCCCCATTTCATTGCATGAGCTTTGATCTAAAGGTGAAAGAAAAGCCTCGTGTTCCCAGTAGCAGGTGGGGCCATAGTGGGAGTGATCCACCCGTCTCTGGAGTAATGGCAGGGTAAAGACCATGGACGCATCGCTTTCGTACAAACTTCGACTAATACCTGTTTTAAATTATTGTCTGTGAGCAGTCGGCAATCTGCCACGAGTATTGTGCCACTGGAGATACAGCGCACCACACGGTAGCAGATTTTCCCACCTGAGTAGCTCAGCGACATATTGTGAGGTTGATAATCTCTCCTTGGCAAGTATTGTAAATGCAATACTTGCAGTGAACAGATTTGAGACTATAATCTCCCTGAAAGAGGTACGGTTAAGGGAGAAGAGAAGAGAAAACGGGAGACTGAGGTTTATAAAACTCGTCTCCCTATAGAAAACCTGTGATCCAACTTCATCCGGCAGTCCAGAGACGAATGCCACAACGAACCTCTGGGTTTGCATTCATGGATGACGACGACTCCGCTGGGTTTTAGTCGATATTCTTTCTACTTGTAAGTGTCAAACTCCCGTGTCACCCGGACGGAGTGTCTAAATGTATTCGCCTGCGGCGAAAACCAACTAGAACCAATACTAGTTTAGTCATTGCTGTGGTGATATCTGATGTTGTGGTGTGGTTGAACTAATTATGAAAGCAAAAAAAACTTGGTGTGTGTAGACCCCAACGAAAAAAATATTGCAAAAGCTACAACATGTTTTGATGTACGCTCGTATGCTCATAAAGACTAACATTAACAATATATAAAGTTATTATTGTGTATGAATTATCTGGTATATTAAATATTTACTTAAAATATAGATGTTACGCAGACTATGACTCTCTCACTCCGACTTTAATGATTTTTTCAATCTCTTTCCACTTCATTTTCGTCATCGGTTTAAACAACGCTAACTGGATTTAATATTTTAGATTCTTTTAANCAACGTTAACTAGATTTAATATTTTAGATTCTTTTAAAAGATATGAAATTGAAGAAACGTTTTCATCTCCTTGGTTATGAAAGTGGAGTATTTGTGGCGCTAGAAATGGCTGCAATATTAGAAGATCATGGTAAGTTTAGTTCATTATTAGAATATTACAATATTAATATTACTTACTTCTGGAAACTACCGAATTATTTTTGATAATTATTAAAAATAGAGATAGTTTACTACTTCAGCGAATCCAAATATGTTTTGACATGAAATATAGAACTGCTTCTGTATTTAAGACCCACTCAAGGAGTTATAAACGATGATTTCGTTTCTTTATAAACACTGACCTTGCTTTATATGCCTTATTTCGTCCTTATTAACCACTGAAAGATTCATGAGTATTAGTTAGATCATCCATCATCATTATAACAGATAAAGGGTAACAGCTTTCTTGAAATTATTTTCGCAGGTCTAACAGGTACAGTTTTCTGTCTCGGAGGAGGACCAGATGAAATTCGAGCACAATTCGATGAAGAGTTAAGCAATTTAGATAATGAGGAAGACCTGCAAGTAGCAGTTGCTAGTCACATGTTTGATTTAATTACTAAGAATGGTAGTGTAATAAATCTCAAGAACGAGTTTAAAAATAAGACATGGAAAGAAAAAGTGGCTTTATGTGTAAGAAAGCTTAATCGACACGTTGATCATTCTCTCCAGTATACTGAAGAAATCATTGAAGCGGCATACTTAAAACTATCACAAGTACGGCGTTACAAGGCTAAACCATACCCACTGCGTTCATTGATAATTTCTATAAGTGGTTATTCTCCCAAATTGAAGCAGTTCAATTCCCAATTACTACAAAATTATTCTCAACAGCCAATATTAGTTTATCAATTGGAAACTCCCCTAGCTGACCTAGCACAAGACTTGCGTTGCACTTCAATCGTCAATCGCCATTTAGATGACGATATTATTAAAGAGTTTAAAAAGAAAAATCTTTGCATACCAGAAGTTAAACATTATGTCGGGGTGTAAAAATCTATAGAGATAAATGTACATTCGCTGACCCGCCTACCTTTTGTCGGGAGTCAATATGTAATTACTTGTACTGGAGTAATGTAAGTTATGGCATATAAGTTTATAACATCTGCATGA
Source organism: Elymnias hypermnestra (assembly GCA_015832385.1). Lineage (NCBI taxonomy): Eukaryota > Metazoa > Arthropoda > Insecta > Lepidoptera > Nymphalidae > Elymnias > Elymnias hypermnestra. Next base: position 7,560,886 of record JACTOM010000909.1, on the reverse strand, counting down.
CAAAGATATTATTATAACATCTGCGAGCATTCCTAAACATTTTCTTCGGCTAATAAAGCCAAGTACAAACTTTTAAGTTTTTAAAAATTTATTATTATTTATCTAAACTAATATTTTGCATTGCTAGTACTACTACATATAATTAAAATCCATCCGTGATGTCTTAAAGAAACATTTTGACGGAAGATCTGGCACATGACTTTACAAAGAATTACAAAAGTTTTATTATTATATACATGTTTTATATATACATTACACAAACCTATAAAACTTACATCAATTATTGTAACAGTTTTATATAAGGGAAATCAAAAGTCGCGCAATTTTACTAGTTCCGAATAATATACATGGTGATTGTACAAAGAATGCTGGTTGAAATTGATAAATCCGTAAGGAGACCTCAATTTTTTATGAATAAATAATTTATTGCACCTACTGAGTTTTATTATACTTTGAATCTTTATACGCTACTCACTTTCTTCCCAATTGTACACCGCCCCAACTCGACCTCATCATTACATCTTCGAGAGACCTTATCAGTGCCCAGCTGAAGCATTTTCCTACCACAATCTTATATTGTTATCATAAAAGCCCTAGTAAAGTGAAGCCAACAATTGATAAGAAGCGTAGTTTCAGCAAATTTCCAATAACCTCTTCATGTTATTCTAATATAATCGAACTGCCTCATTGGTCCAGTGGTTAGTAGTAGTATGTTCAACTACAGACATGAGGTTCGAGTCTCAGATCGGGCCAATTCAAAAATCAATATTGAGATTTCTGTTACAATATTCTCAATATTTGCTCAAAGTTGGGAAGTTGACTGTGTGCTCCAACCCCGCGCCTCGGAGAGCACGTTAAGCCGTCGGTCCTGCGCCTGATCTCCTGGCCTGTGCCCAGCAGTGGGACGTTAATGGGCTGCCACTTAGCTTTTTATTATATGTATTTAAATATTTATTTTATATTATATCAAATTTGCGCAATTCCCCGCGACCCGATTAATAAATTCTTCACCAAGGGATGCCTATAAAAGATTGCTTACAGCAATAAGGCCTTTGCACACTTTCGTGCTATAATAATAAAATAATAAATCACAAGGTAGATTTGGGCTCTACTCGGGCCAGGCGTAGCGATGGTTATGTAACAATAGTTTCATAAAAAATTTAGCTGTACTAACATGGCGGATGGTAAATAATGCTAATAAAACGTTTTTAATAATATTGTTTTTTATATTGCTCACAGTTTAGCGCTTTACTTTGATCTCACTTGATGGTTATTAATGATATAGTCTAAGACGGAAACGCGCTAATCTGGTAAGAGGCGATAAACCCCCTACGGTTTCTACACAGCATCGTACCGGAACACAAATCTCTTTGTTTAGCGGTATGTCTTTGCTGGTAGGGTGGTAACTAACCACGGCCTAAAGCCTCCCACCAGTCTAGACTCAGACAAATTAGAAAATACAAATAATTCCTAAATGCATCCTACCGGGGATCGAACTCGGGACCTCTGCCAGCAAGGCAAGTTCTCGCATCACTGTGCCGGCGAGGCCGTCAAATTGTTAATCTGTATGATGTTATTTTTGTAAATTATATTATTTGAAAGTATGTACATCAAATATATATCAAAATATATATCAAATATTAACTAACTTAGCCGGTTTAAGTATTCATAAAGAAGATTAGATATTTATAGGTGAAATTGGTAAATATATAAGGATGATTGTTATAAATATAACTGGAAAAAATCAATTATCCTTAAAACGCTGCTTATTCATAAACAACAAAATCCACTTTTCGTCGTCGTCGTCGTCGCGTTGGCAAATCATCTAGACATCCAATTATTAGCTTTTTATGTTATTCTTTTATGCCTTTTCGGTTTTACATTTGATTATTAATGTAACGTTGTTTAACTGCGTGAGTTGGTTCTTCCTATGTTATTATTTTATTTAAGCATTTAATTTTATACTATATGGTTAAATTTAGTATTATTGTTTATGAATGTGTATAAATTATGTTGGCTTTTTGACAATAATTGAAGAGAAAAGTGTTTCGGGGCTATACTACTGCCATATTGACATCATACTGCCATATTGACGTTTGTGAAAAAGTATTGCGGCAGCTAAGAATTGAGTATAATTTGAAAATTGAGTAAGCAACATTTACTGTAAAAAATAAATGGAAGTATTATAAACAAACGAGTCTTTTACAATAATAACCCTTACCAATTGAAATATGCGACTTACCTTAATCATTTCATGCATATTACCTATGATCTTTTACGCCACATTACTAAAATTATCGCAAACAGTATAATACACATCTAGGGTGAAAATTAGGCCACTCTCGCGAACGCCAAGGTTTGTCATCTGTGCACCTACCGTCTCGAGCTTTAAACTGTCTTCGGCACTTCAGTAAACAGTTCGTTGGCACTTGGTGGGTTATCAGGAGGAAAAGTGAGTTAGGTGCATACGTGTCAGTGGAATTTATTCGGCTGAGAAAGAAGGTCTTTAACTCATTCGAAAAAAATTTAACTCACTCGATGCGTTCACTCACTTGCCCCACATCGTTGCATTCTGTTTCTATATTGGCAATTGTAATCAAGTAAATGTGATCATCATCATTGAGTGTCCTCTTCAAAATAAAGTTTGGCGGTCAGTATGCAGAAAAATCTTCTGTCCTAAACAATTCTCTTTAATTGTGTGTAGTTATGACTGGTCCACTCCCGTGTATCGGTCATCCAATGACGCCTCGGTCTACCAGGTCCTCTTCTTCCGGTCAGCCTGCCCTCTAGGATCTACCGTACGTACTCAAATAGGGATCCTCTTTGAAGTTGTCCGAAAAAGCCACCTTTCCCCGTACGATGGTCGTCATAAGCATGCGGCTAAGTTGCGCTCGTTTGAGGGCTTAAGCATTTGAGACGAAGTGATTCCACAAAATCATCAACATTTTTCTTAGAACCCACGTCTCAAATGCTTGGAGACGCTTACTGCTTTGCTTTTTAACGAGCCTTGTCTCGCAGCCATATAAAGAGTGAACCAGACACAATATTTTAGAACGCAAAGTCTTATTAAAAATGAGATTTTGGGGTCACACAATATGTGATCAATGTTGGATTCATGTAAATATTTCGCTGACAGATTAACACGACTGTAATCTACATATATATATATTACCTCATGGTGAGTAATGATACAGCCTAAAATGGAAGCATACTTATATTGTTAAATATAATTTAGATCTTAATGGTTTCTACATAGCATCATACCGGAACGCAATTTGTTTGCTTGGTGGCACGTTTTTGGTGGTGGGACAGTAACAAAACAACATTAAAGCCTCTCACCAGTCTAGACCTACAAAAATATGCAGGAAATATTTTCGAAATTTGTCCTAACAGGAATCGAACTGCCTCATTGGTTTAAAGGTTAGTATGTTTGGCTACAGACATGAGGTCCAGGATTCGAGTCCCGGGTCGGGCAATCGGGCCAAAAAATGGATATTACGTTTTCTATTATGATTTTCTCAACATTTGCCCGAAGTTTGTAAGTTGATGGTGTGCTCCAAGTGCGCCTCGGAGAGCACCTTATGCCGTCGGTCCTGCGCCTGATCTCTCTCCGGTCGTGTCATATTCCCGTCATATCTGACTATGACAGTAAGGGAATAGAGAGTACACAGCGCGGTGGATCTATGTTCAAAAACCCTCTTATGATTGAGGAGGACTGTGCCCAGCAGGAATCGAACTCAGGACGTCTGATAACGTAGTAAGTACTCGCACCATTCGCCAGGCACAATTTTCTCTCCTACCCATTGCAAGATATTTTTTAATTGAGAGAGAGATTCTTAAGGGAGGTTTATGATTATGATCTGTAAAAGTTGTGTGTAAATTGACTGAAATATGACAATAATTGTTTGAATTGTCGAAAAAAAATCCTGCCCCTTGGAAGAAAAGTTTTCATCAAGAAAATTCTCACGTACAGGGCAGTACTTGGAAAGCTTTTCAAGAGGACTCACTAGTTCCTAATAATGTTATCTTAAGCATTATTATATTTGATTGAAACGTTATTATGATTATATAGTTGCGAGTTGTTATTCTGTTGATTTGAGTATAATAATTAAATATCTAAGTTAGGCTATAAATGTAAAATTTTAAATGTTTATAAAAAGTGAAACAAGAGAAATTAGTTTTTTATTTGCCTCATTCTTTCGTCTATTGTCGCATCTACCGTAAGTAATGATGCGTTACGACAAACGCGAGAAGAGTACTTCTGTCGAGTTGTAATCTAATGCAGCGAACCAAGTAGACTACAAGCCCGGACCACCTTATTATTTATGAAGCAGTGTATATATGAACTGAAGCATTTGGCAAAACTAATGTTTAATTTATTATTATGATGACTCTTTTGTAAATGCTGATTTATGGACTTTGAAAGTGCTTAAAAATATACAATTGAAGCACTGTATATTGATTTTATAATATTTATATTTTATGTTAATAATATCCATATAATAATGTACATTAAAATACTTCAAATTAATGTAGAGCTTATACATTTACTTGAATCCATATATATTCTATATATATAAAAGAGATATCTAGTTTTCTATTAACTCATCACAATATCTCTGGAACCATAAGGCGTAGAGACTTGAAATTTGGTTGGAATATTCCTTTTGCTGAATAGAGGTCAGCTAAGAACGGATTTTACGAAATTCTACCCGCAAGGGGGGTTGCGGAGGTGTTAACTATTGACTCATCACGATAGCTCTAGAACCATAAGGCGTAGAGACTCGAAATTTGGTCGGAATATTCCTTTTGCGGAGAAGAGGTCAGCGAAGAACGCATTTTACCAATTTCCATCCGCAAGAGGGGTTGCGGGGGTGTTAACTATTGACTCATTGACTCATTACAATATCTCTGGAACCATAAGGCGAATTGAAATTTGGTAAAACAGTTTGCCTAAATTAATGAAAATGCTATAAAAAATTCATTCCACGCAGTTGCGGGATCAGCGAGTAATATATACGACTAACGAAACATGTATTCACAATATGCTACGAGTATATCGCCTCGCTAGTTTATACATGTATTTAATGGAAAAGTTTAAAGTATTAATAAGGATTGAAATAAACAGCATTTCTACGATGGTTACATGCAAAATTTAAATTTTCACATTGTATTTCAAATTCTTTACATACTAATATCTCATGTCAATGTCAGAATTTTTTCATTTCATTTTCTTTTACGTATACTTAAATTATTTTATATTATTCTTATACTGAAAATATTTACATTTATTACGTTATATTCGGTGTAAATTTATTAACTTTAGTTAAGTGTTTGTCTTTCAATACTTATTTTACAACAATTTTTCGTCACATTACAGTCAACCACGGTATAAGGATAAAGTACAAGGCGCTCGGCACTGCAACCAAGAGCAATTTAGTGGAGTCCATGGCTGGCATCGGCAATTTCACTTGCATCGTAGTTTCATGCATAAGTTCGACTTAGTGACTTGCCATTACCACAAGACCGGTATCTACTTTACATGGGTGAAACCGCGGGCATTCCTAGTTGCTGATATTTTTGCCTCATCGCAGGTCTTTCGTGGTAAAGCGATAATTGGCCGCAGCTGAAGCCACCCACAAGTTTACACGAAAAACAATAAGGAAATACAATTTCCTAAATTTTCCTACCCGGAAATTATACCCACGATCACAGCTACAGTAATAAATAATCACACAAAATGTTATCTGCCATACATATTACATGTATAAAATGTTTATATTTACGACACATAGAAACATAATTTTATACCCTAGACTTTCTTGTACAAAGTAATTACCAAGGGGCGATTATATAATTGTCACCCCATAACAAACCTAATATCCGTTAAAGGCTTATATAAAAATAGATAATTTTTAAACATTTTAACTGTAGTAAGTCAAGCTCCTATCAATGACAACAGGCCGTGATTGCCGTGATTCTTCAAAATCCGACGGTTTTTCCAATGACAGACATCCTGCAAATATCTATGTATCTATGATAGTTATCCATTCGAATGGTCAGTCACTGTTTCGTTATATATTTATACTCACTTAAAACCATCAAACTCACGATAATAATCATCGCGTCTTTGGATATTTTTAAACATATCCACTGCTCTTTATTACGTATTAACCATACATAATTTAGCTTAGCATCTAATTTGCTATAGTTAGCAGACATAACGTGTTATCGTATCCAAAATGTTTATTGATATTCATCCAATTTAAACCTCCGATTTAACTGTGGAACATCTGCTGTCTCTGTTTGAATAATTCGCATTCCTAGAAAGACAGACACTACATTTTTCCTGATTTCAATATTATTCTTAGATAAATCCAATTTTACGCTGCATAACTGAAAAATGTTTGGATAAACACCAAAAAGTTTATTGCGCTTTCGTAGATTTAGAAAATGCCTATGATTGAGTGGTGAGGAAGAGCTGTGGTCAACATTCTCTACGCATGGGGTGAGCGGTTTGGTACTGGCATTGATTTCTCTCTATGAGGGTTCTAGTGCTTGTGTCAGAATAAACGGGGCGTACGCGGAGTGGTTTCCTGTCGAAAGAGGTGTTCGACAGGGATATGTTGCGTCACCATGGCTGTTCGACATAATCATGGAAAACTGTTTGACAGATTTAAAAGAAAGTACGTATGGGTTAAGAATGAATGAATTACACATCAAATGTTTACTCTACGCTGATGATCAAGGAATACTTGCGTCATCCGCTAATGAGCTACAGGAGATGGTAAATATTATGAATAAAGCTTTGAAAGGGAAAGGAATGAAAGTGAATGTAAACAAAACGAAAGTTATGCTTTTTGAAAAAGATTAATCTATGATGAATGGCAATATTTTGATAGATGGGGAACAAGTGGAAGAGGTGAAGGGAAGAGGTGATTGAGAATGTCTATATTGTATACCCCAATTATAGGCTAACTCCACATGCACAATTTTGGACATTCTTACAGAGGCATACCTTAATAAAAAAGAAATACAATATAAACTAAACTAACAATTTGAAAACTATACATAAAATAATAATAATAATATAGATACCTTCAAAGTACGTTTGAATATCACCGCTGCCGCTTAAATTAGACTAATTTTGAAATATATACATGGGACATATCGCATATAAATACTATTCGCCCAAGTGTTAAAGGTAGTGAAATGAATAATAAAACGTTATACGTGTGTCGATCGTTTTTCAAAGTCAGCGATATAAAATACAAGATGTTTATATACGTTTTTATGTTATTATTAGCCGACCCGGCAGACTTCGTACCGCCTGAGAATTAAAAAAGCTGTACCTATACGACCAAATTCCCGCCAAAGTCCGTCAATAGATAGATTATATGTTATACATAGATGTGTTCAGAAATTGTTGGTTGTTAATGTCAAATATCAAAACCAAATAAAAAAATGTTTACTTTTAAGTTTAATTCGATTTCTAAACGACAGGACGAATATCAAACGCTTACCAGGTAGGAATGGTTTCTAAGAAAAAGCGAAATTATTTTTACTATATTCCAAGTATTTTTTCATATTTACTCACTCTGTCAACCTTTCCTGGACTTTCACAAGTAATTCAAAACCAATATTAGCAAAATCAGCGCAGCCCTTATCGAGGTTTAATGAGACTAAAGAACAGCAATTGATTTTTATACATAAAGATAAACGATGCTGCGAATTCTTTTTAGCACTAAGCTATGTATATTTGTATAGACCTGCCTATACTCGTAGATAAGTCTATGGTCTATCTTTATTAACTTTCGACAGATTCATGAGTACTAATTCAAACTCCCTGGTAATAGCTTGGGATATAACTGTACTTTATATATATATTATTTTTTCAGGTCTAACTGGTACAGTGTTTTGTCTTAGTGGAGGGCCAGATGAAATTCAAGCACAATTTGATCAAACGTAAACTGACTTAGATACTGAAGAAGCACTGCAATGTGCAGTTGCTAGTCACATGTGTAGTTTAATTACGAAGAGTAACTTTCAACACAATCTGAAGGAAGAGTTTAAAAATAAGGCCACATGGAAAGAAAAAGTGTCTTTATCTGTACGAAAGCTTAAAGGAAACATTGACTATTCGTTACAGTATGCCCAAGTAATAATTCAAGCGGCATACTTGAAACTATTACATCTACGGCGTTACGACCTTAAACCATACCCTCTACGTTCTTTGATATTTTCTATAAGTTGTTGTTCACCGAAAACGAACAAGTTTAATTCCCAATTACTACAAAATTATTCCCAACAGACGATATTGGTTTACAAATTCGAAACTCCCCTAGCTTATCTAGCACAAGATATGCGTTGCGCTTTAATCATCAATCGTCATTTAGATGGCGATATTGTGAAAGAGTTCGAAAAGAAAAACCTTTGCATACTAGAAAATCAAAATTTTGTTAGGATGTAAATAAAATTCATAGGAAATACATGTTATACTATAGTAGACTCGACTACTATACTTCTGGACACATCTATTGGCCCACCTTGCATTCTCAGCTTCGTTTGGTCCTAGCTAAAATTTGATATTAGGTCGAGCAAAAAGTTTTTATGCAGTTTTGAACCTGGCACATTCATAATTACATTCAATAGTCTTTTTTTGAATTTCGAACACAGAATTTAAAGAAACAAAAGACAATTTGGAGCCTGTTCGTTGTTAACAAACAATCGAATACTAAAAAAACTTGATTTTATTGGTTTACTCGGATTTAATTCTTGAAAGTGTGATTTTTCTCATTGGTTTTGCAACAAACATTACTTATTCTTACCATTAAGGTAAGGTTCTATCAATAATCAGTGGATACTTCGCCTGAAGTCGCCGCCCAAGCTGTGGCACTTATCCAAGCGGGACACAGCCAACGAAATGTGAGTGTTCAACTTAATTTAAGTCGATCTGCGGTCCGAAATGTTTATTC
>JACTOM010000909.1:7502719-7548475 GCA_015832385.1 Elymnias hypermnestra | reverse complement strand
ACTGTCCCAGTAAAGGCCGATTTTAAGTAGTTTGCCCATGTCAACTACTTTTTTTTTTTTTTTTTTTTTTTTTTTTTAATTTTTAGAACGCCTATCATTTTTTAAATTTTTAGAACTATCAGCACTCACCATCAGATTAGATCACTGACTTGTCAGTAATAAAAAACATTTTTTCATCTTTGATATAATAGGGATAAAAAAAATTTAAGAAAACTTATTTAATTTCTAAATTCGAATGTACTTATATTATTATTCGATCTGCTTATGTTTTGGTAAAGATATTTATTTTACTTTACTCTTTATGGTATACCATGCAATAACTGACAAAAGTATAAGAGTGGCCCAAGTTATAAAAAAGGCGGTCTTACTGGTAATCAGCGATTTCTTCCAGACAACCTTAAGAAGAAAGAAATTGTGATAAACTAGGTGGGTAGTTCATAAAGAAATCATACATGTTAATATCAAACAGACTACACATAAAACATAATATTTAAAAAACATTAATAACTTAATTCGTTTATTTATCCATAACAACTCAAAATGGCGGCAATATTAAATAGGCTATGACAATGACGAATGAAATCTTGAGGAGCACTAAGTCGCGGGCCCTAGTTTGCCTCGCACTAATCCAGTGTGGTCAACTGCAAACTGGTGTGACCATCTACAAATTAGTATGGTCATTACAACAATGTATAAACAAGATATACTTACATAAACATACTAATTAACACAATAATAAAAATGTAATTTGTAATAATATCATCTATTTATACGACTTGTAAAAGGAAATGTTTTGTGACTTCGTGTTTTAAGGTATATAATGTTTGATATTCACTAGTAAGGTACATCTGCGGATACATATAACCGAATATAAATCTAAATTTCATTATATTCATGCACTGTTAAAAAAAACGCCCGGACATTCAAACAGTTTGGTTCATTTGCCATAACATTAAATGAATACTGCTTCTTAAACTGCGACTGTGGACGGTGGTTGATTTCTTAAAATATATATTAAACTGAAGAAATCGGAATTTGAGATTTCTAGAACACATGATTGTGCCTTCGAGTGCCAAATGTAATTAATACAAAAAATTACCTTCTCCTGACTTCCATGACTCTTTTCTTTTGCATATTTATGAAATATCCACTCATAATTATTTGTTACTAATTGTTTTATATCAGTTCCTAATTTTCTTATATTTTATAATTTATTCATATATAGAGAGATATACTTTTTATAGTGCGCCTTAAAAGAAACAGAAATACAAATATTGGTCAAAGTTTAGAAGTATATGTGCAAAAGGGCGGTCTTAACACTAATCAACGATTTCTTGCAGACAATCTTAAAGAAAAGGAAATCGTACATAAATATGAACAAGATGCATACATGCTAATGTTAAATAGAGTATATACATGTAAAAATATTGTGTATAAATAATATATATATATATGTGTATATATTTAATTGACAAAATATAACAATCTAACAATGCGACTTCTTAAACACAGATAATTCCTATGTAGCGGTTATTCACATATGGCAACAAATGTATTTGCAATATTGTGATTGTGAGCATCACCAAAGACAAATATATTTTGAATGTAAAATTGACGTAGAAATAGATAAGGTAAATAATATCAGTACTTTGCACTAGTGTTTTTATATTTTATGTGTATTAAATATTCGCTACAAGTGGAGCTCATAAAGAAACTGCTCGCCATGGCCGGCCCGTCCGACGGTGATCCCGACGGATGGGTTGAGCTCTGCGAGCGTCAGGCGAAAACCGCCGCTCAGGACTTCGCTAAGGCGTGCTTACATTATATACAATGCAGTCCTAGCGAAGCTTCAGTTCGACCTGTCTCCCAAAAAGATTTCCTTAAAAAATTCATCGATCATTTCTCGGAACATTTTGACTTAGAATTTGGAAAACTAAAAGCACAACACAAGTTACCTAATGGCACGCACACTGGTCATGATGAAAGCGATTATTCAGAAGACACGGACTCACCAAAAACTCAACACAAACCGTTTTTCAGAAGGTTATCTTTTAAAGGTTTACGGCGTGGTAAAGGCTTGTTCCATAAACAGCTATCGGACGACGGAGAATTGTCAAATTTGAATAAACATAAAACTAAATTAGCAAAAATCGTAGTTGAATGCCGGAAAGAAGGGCTCGTAAATTACTTGACACCAGAAAGTCTAGAACAACCCAGTGGTCCACAAAAATGGGAAAGATGCAGATTAGCATTAGTTAAGACCGTTGGTGGTTACATGTTAGAGTTTTATTCACCCCCAAAAGCTCAAAAACCACGGAGTGGAGTGTTTTGTTTTCTCATATCAGAGGCAAGGGAAACCACTGCTCTAGAAATGCCTGATCATGAAAATACGTTTGTATTAAAGGTATGTAGCCAATGTAACATTTTTATTTAAAGGCAAAAATAGAATAAATATTCAAATAAGAAATTTATTTTTACACCAAAGACCATTTTTGTATGGAAAGTTAGTCACAAATTCTAAATTCTATAGTTTATGCATGAAAAATATTATTGGATTATATGTTTTCACACAAACAATTATGAACAAAAACAGAAGATGTACTAAATTCAATACATATGACATATTCACTTCCAATTTATTTTAAGACAAATAATAATGCAAAGAAATTAAGTAGTTAATGTTTTATTTCAAAATGTAAATATAACATATGTTTCAAAGTTATATTTTTATTCTCTGCCATAGAGAACATAAAGCTTGGTTAAACTAATCATACTTTAGGTAAAATATTATTACTAATCCAATAAAACAGATTTTTATGTTAATATAGCTGACATATTTGGAGGTACACTGCCTATATTTAAAAGAAACAGTGCACCTAATTTTTAACTATAATTTATTAGTGTATTTTTTTAAAATACCACAAGTATACTATTTTAACTTGTAATTTTTACTGTTTTCTATTTGCCTTGTTTTGTAGATTCATAAATAAGATATTGTAAATTTCTTTTTTGTATTTTTCTGCCTGTATAAGTCCTACAAGTTTCCTTTTATGTAATGTTTGTTGTGTAAAACCTTGTTGTTGCCTATTATTAAGTTATTACTTACCTCACATCATTGAATATATAATTTAGTTGTTGGAAACACTATAAATAAAAAAATTATAATGACCGCTAAATAAGTCAGGTGTAGTTGTAATGTATAGAGCCAACAAATTATTCATACATTAACTCAATTTCTAGGCAGATAACAACATGGAATATGTAATAGAAGCTGCAGATGTTGATGACATGAAGTCATGGTTGGCCACAATAAAGTATTGTATGAGGTCACCGCCCACTGCACAGCCCCCACCAGATACAATTACTGGTTTATCAGAACCAGCTCCACCGGATCTGCCTCCTAGAAGAGACTTACCATCTAGCACAAGTAATGTAGACTTAACGACTGATACACCTGAAGAGGCTGAATTAGGTAAAGATTGTTTATCAATTTCTTTACCACAGTTACAGTTTATTTAGAGGAGTACATAATGCTTATATTGTCTTTAAATTTTTAAATTTTGCATAAAAAATACATTCATACACATTATGCATATTTGTCAATCTCTGACAATTATGTCAAGTTCCAAAAAACTGGATGAAAAGTCAAAAGCATTAGAAAACAACTGTGGAAGTTTTGGTTTCTCCAAGTTTCTGATTGTCTATGTAGCTTTGTTAAGTTTTTTTTTCATCTGAACCTCCTGATTGTGATAAAACAGAATGACAAAAGAACTTTCAAAATTGATCCAGCTGTGCATGTGACATAGGACTCACTTTTATATAAATATATTTATTGCAACAACTTTTTCCAGTGCAGTCTTTGATAAACTGTGGTAGCTGATGGATTTATAATATTATATTATTTTGATTATAACCTTTGACAGTACAACCTTAATAATGTTTCGATTCATAATTTAAATTAATAATGCTTGAATTTCTACCACTTGGCAACCACTAGTATAAATTAAAAACAAAACATTCAATAAAATTTCCACTTAAAAGACACAACATACTTGAACCAGAACTGTAATAAACAAAATACTTATTTACCCATTTTAGTAGATAAAAATTGAACTTCAATTATATTTAATTCCTTTTATTCTTGTTCATTGTGGTTTTGCTTTATGTTTGTTGTTTTTAGTGAAAACTTAGTTGGATAATAATAATAATTTTTATTTCAATCAAATGGATCATATCCGTTAGTAACAGTAATCTTAGCCTAATATTAGTATACTAACCTACTTAAAAGTAATTTTTCTACCTAGTAACAACCTTGATTTGTCAGTACATGTACCATACAGCATTGGTTCAAGTACCGGCAATCAAGTCTGTCAGCAAATGCCTTCAGAATACTTTAGTGCTGCCTCGAACCCTGCACACAAGGGATGCACACAGTTTGCGGATGGTAGTGTAGAAACAGTCTACACCCGCCCCAGTGAACATACCTGAAGCGCTGCAGAACCGAGGCAACCCCATCAGAATCCTGAAAGCATCATTGTACTGCACATGCAGAGCATTATCCTGTTTTCGAGTGTAATCAATCCACAGGCTGCTCGTGTAAAAAGAAGTACAATAAGCTTTGAAAAGAGTCGATTTAACTTGAAAAGTACAATGAACAAACCTGCGGGCGATCATGTTTGCTCTGACAGACAATGCCCTGCGCTATCTCTCTCTCTATATCTGCATCGTCTTTCAGATCAGAGGATACAACATGGCCGAGGTATTTAAATCGGAGCACTCTGTTTAATGGAGTACCATAAAGTTTAACAGATGGTAAGGTCCCGGGCAGTGCCTTTCCTTTGACCTGAAAGACCATGCATTCGCTTTTTTTGACGTTATATATCAATCCATGATTGTTTGCATAGTTTACGCAAATGTTTAAAAGTTTCGATAAGCCACAGACAGAGGCTCTCAGCAGCACCATGTCATCGGCATAGCTAATATTGTTGAGGTACACGCCGTCAATGTGACATCCGACACGGCTGCTGCTGAGTCCCTCTTATAATGCATTGATATATACGTTGAAGAGCGTCGGTGAAGTCAACCCCCCCTGCGTCACCCCGCACTCCAGTCTATATTCGCTAGAATAAGATTCAGCCCATCGCACGACATTGACCTGGTTTTAATACCAGAATTTAAAGATTCTGGCATACCATTGTCTTTCAATTTCTGCCAAAAGATATCACAATTAACCAGGTCAAATGCCTTGGAAAGGTCTAAAAAACATATGTATACAGGCGTTGGTCTCTCTGTGTAATACTTGACAGTTTGCTTTAAGCATAATACAGCTGTCTCCGTTGACAGACACGGTCTAAAGACGAATTGGTTATCGTGAATGCGTATGTATTTATCGAGCCGAGCATTCAGCAAACTGTCAAGCACTTTCGCAGATATAGCGGCAAGAGAAATCGGCCTGTAATTGGACTTATCACTTATATCGCCGGTTTTATTTTTGGCAATTGGAACCACCACAGTTTTCATCAGAGCATCAGGTAAATGAGAGTGGCTAAAACAAAGGTTGTATAGCACAGAAAGCACTCTAGGAAGGTGAGGTCCAGCATATTTAAGATGATCTATGCTCAGTCCATCATGACCATGAGATTTTCCCGGCGACATTGAACTTATAACATTATTAACACCTGTAGCTGTGAACCGGATTTTAATTTCCTGGCCATGGCACTTTTCTTCACTTACCAACTATGACGGTCCCAATGGCGATTTCTCATAAAAGTGATCCTTAAACGTTTCGGCTTTTGTGCCATGTTCATTAATCCCATCAATGCTCACTGGCAGGCCAGGTCTACCATTCAGATTATTAGTGGATTTCCAAAAATTTCGGAAGTCATGTTTCGAGTAGTGCGAGGCCAAAATGTCCATTTTAATTTGTTCTCTATGGTTTTGACACCATTTCAAACGCGACTAGAATAGGTTATAACTTTGCTGCATGTCATTGTATGTAATTCCACTGCTTGGTCTACCATACCATACCCACATTAAGAACTTGGACCTGGCCTCCCTGTGAGCATTGTCCGTAATGTTCCATCCAGCCACAGGCCACTTCCTATTGTGAGATTTTACGATCACAGATTTAGCGGCTGCTCTTGACAAGATGGATATAATGTCACGGTACAGTTGATCAATAAGTACTGTATGATCGTCACAGTGGCAGACGATATCACAACACGAACGAAGTTCCTCTGAAAGATCAATAAGCCTCAAAGCCTCATGGCACATTTTTTGAAAGGAATCTATCTGCTCTTGCTTTCTCTCTCCCCAAAGAACTTCGTTTTTAACTTTTTCTGATGACATAACTTAAGGTTTGACAACATCTAAATTACAATCCATTATTAAAGGATAGTGGTCCGGCCACAACACGTCATACTTGACATAAATATTGTCGACGGACGATAGAGCAGATTTAGTCATTACGCAATAATCTAACCAACGTCTTGAGCCATTGGCGTCACTTATAAAAGTGTATGTATCTGACTTTATATCCAACAATTGCACATCGGCACACGTCCACTCTGACTCATCGCAGAAAGCTAACAATTCGTTGTAAAATAGTTCCCCCGAATGCGCATTAAAATCGCCAAGTATGTACACCGACTCAATATTTGTGTTACTAATAGTAGCACTAACCGAACTGAGACAGTCAGTGAATTCAGCGAGGTTCAACATCTTGTCTGTGGGCATGTAAACACTAAATACTAAAATGGATCTATGGCCCAGCACTATTTTTATAGCACATAAACGTGGATTGTCACACTGCACAACAGATACATTTTTGAAAACTCTTTTATTCCATAATAACGCCACACCTCCATAAGGCCGACCACATACCATACCAGCCGCCGTATCTATTGCTGAGGTGCCTGTGCAACTGAAATGCGTATCGATCTCGTTAAGGAAATGCAAATCGTGCGGCGGAAACCAGGTTTCCTGAAGCGCTATAAATGTCGGCAGATTGGCACAAAGTCCTTATACTTTCAACTGAGCGCTTAATACTTTTGCAGTTAAAGCTGACAAATTTATATACAGAACTTTTATTCATTTACCTTGGGGTCTGGACCGTTTACGGTTTTAACACTTCCACCGTTCATAGATTTATTTCTGAAATTAATGAAGCGCCTAAATATCGCGCCCCTCGGCCAAAGATTTTCGTTCAGAAATTTGGATAACATCGTTTTGGACACAAAGAATTTATAAGCATTGTAATTCCTCTCCTTTACAGAAGAAATCTTTTCTAGTCGAATAGATTCTTGAGTTTTACTGTAAATATAGTCAGTTATATCGCTCTCAGCTGTTTCTTTCTGCACCCTAGTTATAAAAATTGGTACTCTGCAAAAGTTTGATTCCGCTGCGATTCGTTCCGTATATTTTGCGTTGGTATTTTATTATATCATCATCTACTAGAATGGCTCTTATTTGCTTTTAAAATTACAATAACGCCAATGTCCAATACTTTTTGGTTTCAAGTACTAATAGTTATAAACTTAATTCTTCAGGTTCAATAGCAGAGGAAGCTTGTGAATCATCGCCACGATTATCACTTGCTGAATGGCCGTGGTTTCATGGTACCCTTGCAAGATCAATGGCTGCAGCCTGTGTTCTTGCAGGCGGTGCAGCTGCCCATGGTTGCTACTTGGTCCGGCAGAGTGAGACGAGGAGAGGGGAATATGTACTCACATTCAATTTTCAGGTATATTAATATTTTCTTACAAAATTTCAAACTATCACTGTTATGAAAGCCCTGGTGGCCTAATGGTGAGATGCATAGATTCTGGTTAAGATAAATCACAGATATGAATCCTGGACAGTCACCACTTGTTTTTTCTCTATAAATAAGAATTTTATGAGCTTGATTATTAATTTCAATAAATCATTGTGTTTTTCATTGAAGGAAAATATTGTGAGAAAATCAACATATCCTGAGAGTAATTCTAGGATATGTATAGTCCACCGACCTGGAGCATTGTAGTGGATCTATGCTCTAAGAACTCCTATGAAGGAGGCATGTACCCATCACTAGCCTATCATTTTTATGCTGGTTTTTATTGTGTATATCATTTTAATATTTATTGTCATTGATACTTTTTAAAATACTGACTTCATCTGGCAATGTCATGTGATCCAATAGAAATAAAAGATATTATCTATCTAAGCCATCAATTCTCCTGGACTTTAATCTTCTAATTTGGTGCAGTTGTTCACAAGTTAATTCCATTCATATGTTTAAAAAAATAGTTTCTATTACAACATTGTAGTCTTAGGTGGGCACTGTAAAGCATTTGAAATACAATAAATTTATGAAATTAAAAATTATTATTAAGAGAAATGAAAAGAATTATATAATGTATGTTAAATATCACTTTTTAATTAATACAGTTGTCATGGTGAGGAGTTGATTGAAAATATTAACATTACACAATTTAAGCGATTCAAGACGCTGGGTACACTGTATGCACCAATAAACTTTACCAGACTAAATGTTTTAATGATGTTTAATGAGGTACACATTGATAACACATAACACTATTGGCCTAGGTAAAGTTCAGTTGTGTTCCAACATAAG
Organism: Elymnias hypermnestra; assembly: GCA_015832385.1. Lineage (NCBI taxonomy): Eukaryota > Metazoa > Arthropoda > Insecta > Lepidoptera > Nymphalidae > Elymnias > Elymnias hypermnestra. Next base: position 7,539,861 of record JACTOM010000909.1, on the reverse strand, counting down.
ATACCTTTTGCTCTTTGAGAAATGTTTAAAGCATGTGGTGTGTAAAGTCCATTGTTATACCATGAGTACCATGAGTAAAACACAGAAAATATAAGAAAATGGGAAAATTAGTTAATTATTTTGTTAGGGACGTGCAAAACATCTCCGTATGACGCTGAGCGAGTCAGGCCAGTGCCGGGTGCAACATCTGTGGTTTCCCAACGTGCACGACATGCTGGAGCACTTCCGAGCGCACGCCATACCCCTGGAGTCGGGGGGTGCTGCTGACGTCACGCTCACCGAGTACGTGGTGTGCCAAGACGCCGCGCGCCCGCAAGTGAGCATCGCACCTGCGTACACATGACCGCGGCCATCTCGCCTACATCTTGCAACATCTACACTAATATTAAAAATGCTAAATTAATCCCACTTATATTATAAATGTAAATTGTTTAATCAAGTAAGCTTTTATCTGAATCATGAATCACTCCTGAATCATGAAATATATATTTTTTCCACACATATACAAGATAAAGTAGTAAGTATTTTTTGTACATTTCAAAGCCCATATCAAGAAGTATAATTTAATATGTTAGAAACGTTTGTTTACTTTAAATTTACTTAAACTTAAAACTGTAAAAATTCATAAAGTAAACAAGCTTGAATTATTGCAATTGACAAGGCCATACTTTACCAAAATTTTTACAGTTTGTGTAGTTAAAGTAAAGAAATTCGTCTAACGCATCTAATGATAATTCTTGATATCAGTTGTTAAATGTACAAAAATATCACTACTTTATCTTGCTTGCGATATACAGTTCAGGTAAGTAAACAATAAATGACCACCATTTGAATTTTTTTGATTGCTTAATCAGTATGTCACTTTCGTGTGGCCCATAAGCACACAAAAGTTAAAAGCGCAAAAAATTATGTTATTTAGATGGAATATGACCTGCAACGATATCCTCATAACATTTGCAGGCCACACCAATGTCCTAACAAACATTTGTGCTCTCAAAGTCTCCATATAAAAAACAAATTTGTTCAACACTTCATCTCAGAAAGTTAACTGATGAAAGAACTGTTAATTTGGCATTTATATATAAGTATTAAGCAAATTTAGATGATCTAGGAAATTAGTTGAAAAATTATTATAACACTTCATTTAATAAAGTTCTTTCTATTACCATCTACTGGATTGACTAGTTCGTGGTTTGCTGTTTATAGAATGCAGAAAAATTCAGAAAGCGAATTGTTTTTTTTTTTTCTTAAAGATTTTGATTAAGTCTTTCGTCCCGTCTAATAACCATCTGTTATCCAGCTAAAGCGAAAATATTTTGAACTTTATAGAATATATGAATTCCTAAGTAGATAGAAAAATATACCGCAAAATTGTCTACAAATATTTCTTGCGATAACGTTTATTCACCCACCTGAGAACTTTAATGTACCTTTTTATTTATTAAAATTGTTATAATGAGATGATAGGAGAAATACTTGGCTAAATTCTCAAAAACAATAAATTTATTCATAGATATTGAAAATTATTTGTAGTCACGACCATAAAAACGGCCTAATTTTGGGTAACATTTCGCTGTACCCTATTAAAAACGTAGGATATACAAAATACATCTTTTCAAGAAAGCATTTTGAAGTTAGTTTCTTCTGAATCATCAAATTTATATTTTTTTCACACACTAATTGTAATGTACGTTTGATGATGGTATTAAAAACGACTTCAAATCTAAAGTTACTAGGGTTTCTTCACACCCTATCCTGAGAAGAGGCCACAACAAACTCAGTCGGGTATTTTGTATTGTTTTTTACCATCATCATTATAATATCATATGAGTGTATTATATTTAAATTCAAGTTAACGCAATTCGTTTACTCCCACGGGTTTCTATCGTCTAAGTTATCTTGCAACTTATAGTATGATTTTTTCAATCAACTTCATTTGACAAAGACTTTGAATTTTTTAATTGACATCTCTAGAACGTCTTGTGGAAGTTTATTATATAAAAGTAGACTGTTACACTTAAATGTGTTGTTAATTTTATGCAGCCTACTATAATTTATAACCAGTCTATTTTCATTTCTTAAGTTATATGCGACAAGACGACGTTGTGGTATAAAAGATGTAGTAACTCAAATTGAGAAAGGTAAGCTTAGATGGTTTGGGCACGTAGAGAGAATGAATGAAAGGAGACTGACATAAAGGATTTATGAGTCAAGAGTGAATGCGAAAGTTGGAAGGGGAAGACCAAGGCGAACGTGCCTGGATCAAATCCAGGACATTTTAGATAAGGGCCAAGTCAAGAGTACTTTAAACCGACGAACAAGTATGAAAGGTTTAATGAGAATGTAAGAAGCGAAGGAGATATGCAAGGGTCGTGACAAGTGGAAGGACGTTGTCTCTGCCTACTATAGGAATTAGGCGTGATGCTATGTATGTATATGCGGTACATTCACTATTTCTATTAAAAGAATCGATATTTTTATATACGTATTATTAACTTTTTTATCATTGAAACTAACTTCAAACTGCTTTCCTGAACAGTAATGTTATTGTAGTTCCGAGTTACTTAACCTGTAATCAGCCCAGGTATAAAAAATTACGCGTGTTCGGAACGGGGTTTGGTACCCTCGTTCATTTGTATAGAAATCTGTAAAAATGTCTATAACCCCACATACATACCGTTGTGCCTTCATAAGGCGACTGAATGACATATGCGGCCGTACCAATCAGCGAAAACGAAATCAGTGTCGTAAATTTGTCTCTTTCTGTCCTTAGAGCGGTACCGCGTTTGTTTGAGTGAGAGAAATAACATGTCACTAGCAGATTTAAATAAAACATGCTTAATAATAGGACTGTAAATTTTGCGTAACAACTATTTTCGTTTTTTGTTATGAAAAACAACCTTTTTACACGATTTGCGCTTTCATCACAAAAAAACGGGAAAGGTATCTTTATAATTAGAAAACATGAAGAAAACAGCTCTTCAAATACTCAAATTATTAAGTTAAAACTCATACATAGGGGATATCAAATCCCCCACTTCGCGCCGGCTAGGTTAATAAAGGCCAGTGATTTGTTGTCACGCCTCTGACCTTCTGAGAACTTTCTGGAAACTACTTTGACTAATCAACGAGATGATAACAGGAATGTTTATTATATATTCAACTTTTAAGAGTATTTCCTTGATTTTGTATTTGCGCTTAAAATATACATTGTTGTTCTCGCGCCCTCATTTGTATCGCATCTGGACCTAGTAATTTACATAGCTTTTTATTTCCTATCTTTAGAATATGAAATACGACAAAAATTAAATGCACGTTTTAGTCAAGGCATTGGTTTGATATGTTTAACCAATGGCTATATAACATACATCTGTTTTAACATTTGTAGAGGCTTTACGTCCCACCGAATATTAATTTACGTGTATTTTGTATGGAAACAAATGTAACACATAAACAAACAGATTCAGGTATCGCAAATGTAGGTTCACATAATGTAGTACTGTCCTATGGATGGCCTCGCTGGCACAGTGGTGTAAATACTCACTTCGCTAACAGAGGTCCCGGGTTCGATCCCCAACAGGGAAAAGTTAGAAATAGTATTTTTTAATTTGTCTGAGCCTGGAGTAGCAGACATCGGTCGTCTAGTCCAGCAAAGCCAAGCAAAAAAATTGCGTTCCGGTACGACACTATGAAGAAAACAAGAGATAATTTCCATCTTTGACCGTATCCTCACGGTACAAAAAACCTTGTAACGGTTACAAATAAATAAAAGCCTACGATATATAATAAAAACTCTTCAGGGTAAAAAATCTATTTAAGATTATATTACAAAAGTCGTACCGGTTATGATAAACTATAAACCCGTTTTTAATTATTAATTGATATATTGAGATTAAATAATTGTATGTATTACTTATTTTTACATATAGATTAGCATGACGAATAGATTTTCAGTTGTGATGTGAACCGATTACAATTTTTAAAACCAGTACATATCGATTACTTAAAAAAACTGTTTCTAATCGGTCTTAAAAAGAGCATACTTGCACATTTTTTCGTAAAAACTAATATTTATTGGTTTTTATGCAATCAGTTCACATTACTTATTTTTAGTTGCAAAAACTTTTGTTTTTGAAGCTAAGTAAAACTTCATAGGTGTTCGGGTATCTGCAATTAGTGAATAGGATTAGTTCGAGTTAAACATAGAATGGCTACAATTTAGTTTTAAGTTATATATTAAGTATTTATATTATTTATTTTACGCCGCAACAGCTTAACGACGAGATTTAAGAGTTAAAAGGCGTGTTTATTTATTTTTATATGAGAAATTAGTTGGCATTCTCAACTCCAATCCCTAATTATTATTTTTAAATAGTGCTTGATATTTTTAATATTATTTTGTATGCAAAAAATATTAGTGTATTTAAATGTAATTTGGATACAATGCTACACAGTCAAAAAAATATTTGTCTGTAAAGTTAGTTCACGGACGAGAATTTTACGTCATAAGAAAATATTAATGAAAATTGTTGTTGTAATAAAAAATGGAATTGGGCCGATTGCGCCTCTGCATTCTCGCTCGCACGCTAAGCTCTGGCGGAATGGGACGAGTGTAGCCCGCAACTGTCGATTTATAAGACGTCGCCACGTCACAAAATGATTATGCGTGCACTTTTAAAAAGTAGCCATGAAAAGATTTAATAAAGTTAAAAAGTTGATTCAATTTTATACTGGTTTTTGTTTTGTTCATTCAAGTAGTTTTCATTACTTCCACATCCTTTTTGTTGTTGCCAGTAAGTTCTAGATGTCCATCCTTTTTATTTTATAGTGTATTATTATTTAATTTTTCTAGACTATACTGTTTTATTTTTATCAGTTGAAGTCTTCCTTTAATATACCCTTTGAAGCGAGTAATATGCAAAGCTTACTGTATTTTCAGCTTCAATTGTAAACTCGGTTAATATTGTATATAATGTTGTTTATTACCGACCTAAAGTACCGGATCTTTAGTAAAATAAAAACGGTGTAATTATATATAATTATAAATTTCCGTAACTTGTTGAAATTTAACCTCACATCCGTATTTTTATGATGTTCAAATTAACCCTTTCGCCGCGGCCCGCGTATTTTTACGGCGTAGGTACCTAAGGCGTTTTAGTATACGGGTGGCGTATTATTAAGTCTTAATACGTGAGGTTTTGAGATGGGTCAAAAATACTTACTTATTATATAATTAGATGTATGATGATCTAGTATATTATATTTAAATATGACAACACGTTGATACCAGTCATATATATTGTTAAGTGGATTGAATATTACATAGAAATTTGTATTCATTTCAAGATATTATTATACATAGCATATGAATACAAACAAAATTAGTAAATTTTTTTTACACAAACTATTTGTGATACACAAGGAGATATTTTAATTTGGCAGCACGATGAAATGAATTGTTGTGTATTTTGTTAAGTCTCAATGCACAACGCTCAATAATATTTTATAGATATACGTGCAACATCAAAACATTGCTATACTTAGCAAAATGCTAATAAAACAAAATCAGATGATTATTTATTTATTTACACAAATTATTTTGTATTGTCTATTGCAACACCGACTGTTGTCTATATAAATTGGAAAACATAGTAATACAGCAACCGCAAACAACTTTTATGGTTGGACATAATGTCACGCCCGTGGTACTGTAGACCGATTTGAGCCACAGAGCCACAATGAAAATATAGCACTACAGCGAAAGGGTTAATATGCAATATTCCACTATATAAATACAAGTGATTTTACCCTTGTATGACTTCAATATAATAATGCATTTGCTATTAACACATGATAAATTTTATTTTATTGAAAAATTAAAAAAAGACCTATAACATAATGTCGTACATAAATTATTTTAGTATTTAACAGTGCCGACAACCACTGGCCCGTGGTCTTCAAGCATATAAATTAGAGTAACGATAAAAATAAATTAAAGGTGGCGCGTATCAATATTCTCATAACATTTATCGCCCGCACCAATGTCCTCATATTTTTTGTAACCCGCACCAATATGTTCATAACATTTGCGGCCCGCTAGAATGTCCTCACAACGTTTGTAGCCCGCTCCAATGTCCCCATATTTTTTGGAACCTGCACCAATATGTTCATAACATTTATAGCCCGCACTAATATTCGCATAACATTTATGGCCCGCTCCGATGTCCCCATAATTTATTAACCCGCACCAATATGTTCATAACAATTGTGGCCCGCTAGGATGTCGTCATAACATTTGTAGCCCGCACTAATATTCGCATAACATTTGTGGCCCGCTCCAATGTCCCCATATTTTTTGTAACCTGCACTAATATGTTCATAACATTTGTGGCCCGCTAGAATGTCCTCATAACATTTGTAGCCCGCACTAATATTCGCACAACATTTATGGCCCGCTCCAATGTCCCCATAATTTTCTAACCCGCACCAATATGCTCATAACATTTGTGGCCCGCTAGGATGTCGTCATAACATTTGTAGCCCGCACTAATATTCGCATAACATTTGTGGCCCGCTCCAATGTCCCCATATTTTTTGTAACCTGCACCAATATGTTCATAACATTTGTGGCCCGCTAGAATGTCCTCATAACATTTGTAGCCCGCACTAATATTCGCATAACATTTGTGGCCCGCTCTAATGTCCCCATATTTTTTTGTAACCCGCACCAATATGTTCATAACATTTGTGGCCATTTAAGAAACCTGGGCGGGTAAACTCCTGCTCTATATAATACAAAATAGATGACAGAACCAAGTTTAAATATGAATGTAATTTCAGCAGTAAAAGCTAATTTAAATTACAATCTGTTAATTTATATTTATAGGATATCCTTCGTATCAAATTGGACTGTTTTTCTTATAACTAGACTAACATTTTAGAAATTATTTTATTTTTTAAACATTAACAATTTTTTTTTTTTTTGTTAATATTTGTACAGAAGTACTCAATTTTAGAGCTTTAATCTTATTTTGTGGTTGTACATATTTTTTTTTATTATTAAAACTTATTTTTGCTGAATGGCTTGTTTTTTATTTTGCTCTGATTTTTAGTTTCATGCCTGTGTTTGCTGTTTGTAATATATATTCAGGTGAGTTTATTGTAATCTTCGCTTAAATTTATGAGGCTGCGATAGCAAACTAATCCTATATATCAGGAAAAGTAATGTAATTAGTTTGTAAATTATATTCATTAACTGTTTAGAATACACTGACTCCATAATGTGAAATTAATTTATAAGTTAAAATATTGGTTATGCTTTCACGACCTCATTTTGTACATATTATTTCAATATTTGCAAATAATTGAGCAAAACAAAATCTGACGCGTAAACTGAATTTTCTTATATTTTGGCTTTTATAGCATTCATACCGCATTCTAGTAAATAAAAAAAAGGAAACATATTGTATCTTTATCCAAAAGGCCTATACTGCACTTGAATCGATAAATATAGATTTCCATACATTAATTACAATTGATGAGCGTTCTATCATCATCATCATCATTAATTACAATTTAAAGTTACGAGAATTCTGTCCTTTTTTAGCATCATCATTACACAATATAATATCGATTTATTTTACGGACGTAAGAGCTATTCATTCATTTCCACGCTTTTTATCGTCTATGTAAACCTTCATATTATACTACAGCTTTTAAATTAATTTTCTTTTAATAAAGGATTTGAATTTATTGTCATCTCTAGAGTTTGTTATAAAAACGTACACGGTTACCCTTAAATGAGTTGTTAATTTTAGGCGGCCTGCTAGAATTTATAACAATTAATTTTTCTTATGTTATATGAGGTGCAAGACCTTTTTTCACAAAAATATCAATATTTTCGTGTATGTATACAAGGTGGACCGTTTTTATTTTTACTGTTCTGAATATTTATCTTAGATCTGTTGAACCGATATTGTAAATCGCAAATCAGGTCTTTTATTTTAAGCTCATGGCAAATTTTTTATCTTTCAGTCATTATTTTTGTCATCTCAAATTTGAATAAGACACAATTTGTTTTAAAGAGCATATTGTCCTCAGAGATCTACTTTCTTTTTATCTTGTATGAGAATAATTTTATTTTGTATTATGGTTGTCGGTGTAATAAAACGTGAAGAAACCTGCATGTTCTTTAGTCTCAAAATCCCTCTTACAGACTGATAAGGCCTATTGTCTACCACTAGGACGTTAATAGGCTGTAATTCAACTTTTTTATTCCGTTTAAACTAGATAAATATAAAATTACTCTAATTTCAGCTCGGCGTATCGCACGGGAGTGACGTACGTATGCGTCGTGCAGAACTAGAGGCGTTGTTACTAGCAAGTGGGGCTCATCACGATATACGTGCCGTAGACAACCAATACGTACTGTGTAATCTACGACCATCGACAACAGAGCGTGGGACATAACTGGAATAATAGATTTTAGAACATTACATGTTAGTATTTAACATTTTTTTTATATCACATATGACAGTTTTAGGTTCAAATTTTGTTACGTTTTATTTGGTTTCATTGCGTCCATTGAGTTATATTTTATATTATTTTGACGGTGTCTTATATGATTTAAGGGATTATACAAATGGTGACTTTTTTTTAAACGAAAGTAAATTACACTAACTGTTAAACGAATCGCGTCACCCACAGACATTGGCAGTATCACTAAAATTGACTTTCCCTATACAACCCCATTGAAATTCTAGTACTACCCGCGGTTTTAGTACATCTCTTGGTACGAAACGCAACAACCCCACCCAAAGACATTTGCAGGAGCCATAAAACCAATATTTTCCCGGTTCCTTCTCGCCATAAACAAAACAAAGTTAACGAACTGAAATCCACACAACATTATAGCAACGCATTGTTGCTATAACGTGGTCGGTCGCATAGTGAGGACTTCTCCAGTCGAGTAAACTCAATTGCGAGCTGCAATCGGTAATGGTGAGCTCTATTGCTGTTATAAACCTGTTGATCTTATCACCAAAAATAACGGTTGGGAAGTTCAACGCCCGCAGCAATAAATAAGGGAACCTGAAGACAAGGGGATTTGAAAGGAAAGGATTGTTACAAAACATGCAACATAGTTCGGCTGGTCCTGCAAATGTCTTTAGACTTAACATTAGATAAACCATAGGACCATTGACTGGTTTATACATATAAAAAAATATTTGATATTAACTCATCATAAGGGATAATCAATCTGCCTTTCCAATTCAACTAAAATTCAAATCAAATAAAGGTTAATAAATCAAATCCCATTTTCTACACATATTATTTTTAACGCATTAATTTTAGGACACCGTTATTTTAAATTTATTTGTGTGCAATAAAATGTAGGTTAATGTGAATATCGCTCAAAGATACTCTGATTAGGGAACGTTAACACATTTTTTCGCAGTAATATTAACATATATAATAAATGAAATAAATAGTTGAGTCCCCAGTGTTGTGTACTTTTCACAACTATTCAAATAACATAGAGGATCTATTATTTTGTGATATCGCTTAACTGTGACCTTACCTGATGGTATGTGATGATACAGTCTAAAAGGGAAGCACACTAACTTGGAAAGACATAATTTACCGCTTATGGTTTCTACACAGCATCGTGCTTTCCTCGATATCATATAATTTCAATAATTGCTTTCGATTAAAAAATCCAAAAAATCGCGACTAATTTAAGCCAGTCGGTGTTAATTTTGATTAAAAATAGGATACAAATTACAATACAGTAATTTTACTCGTTAAAAACTCTAGACCCTTAAATATTTAGTATTTAGGAAATCGAAAACCAAATAGCAATTTCTATCTTCAATATGAAAAAGATTACGAGATTTTATTAAAAAAGGAAACAATCGAAATTGTGAATTTATGAATTGTTTCACAATACTTCTTATCGACATTGGAATATAATAAGAACCTCTCTTTCCATATGATTTAGTTTACTACGTTACGTTTATAAGGATCCGGTTCGTAGGACCAAATTTACAAGGGTTTCACTTTTTTTGTGTTCTTTCAAATGAATTAACAGTGAAATGATTCGTATATTAATAATAATTTTAAACTTTGTTTGTTAATCTCGTAACATGGCTACAGATGTTGTTAAAAGTATTTTGTTTTACGTTGTGTAAACAAAATGCCAGTAATACTAGATTTCACCTATATTTATTGTTGTATAATATAATACTAATTAGGAGTATCTTTGATTGATAAATACCAGTAGAAAGATATTTATTTTAAATAATTAATAGGATCAATCGAATGAATAGGCTTGGCCAATTCTATTTAATAAGTATGTAAGATTAAACGACTTCGATGATGGACATAACATAACTCATTTACTTATGTTTTGTTCGAATATTTTCACCCAAGCATATGAATTGCAACAATTTAATTAACTGTATAATTTTGCTGGTGATATTTTTATGTTGTTTTCTTGCCCTTATCCCACTAGGTGGGGTCGGCACAGCATGTTTCCTTTCGCCATTTCACTCTATCCGCTGTCATTTCTACATTCACACCCTTAATACACATATCCTCTTTCACACAATTCATCCACACTTTTTTTGGTCGCCCTCTCCCGGCCCTGCCGCTTACCATCATATTTAGAACCCTCTTACATACATGGCTATCCTCCCTTCTCATTACATGTCCATACCAGGCTAACCTTCCACTCCTTAACTTCTCGGTCACTGGTGCTACTTTCACACTTCCTCTAATATACTCATTCTTAATCTTATCCAATTTTGTCACTCCACACATCCATCTCAACATTCGCATCTCCGCTGCATGCAATTTCCTTTCATTCTCCCCTTTGGTGGCCCAGCACTCTGATCCATACAGGATGACAGGTCTTACGATCGTCTTATAAATCTTCCCCTTTAGTTTAAGGGGCATTCTGGCATCGCAAATTGTTCCCGAGACCTGCCTCCACTTCATCCAACCTGCATTTATCCTGCTAGTAACATCTCGGTCAATGCCGCCGTCGTTTTGGAAGATAGAGCCGAGGTAACGGAAATCTGAGCAGACTCGAAGGGAAACACCATCTAAGACAATCGAAGAAAAACTGGATGGATCCCCGAAATCACAGAACAGATGTTCTGTTTTGGTCCTATTGATCTTCAACCCTGCGTTTTCCAGTTTTTCCTGCCATATTTCTAGCCTTCTCTGTACCTCAGCTCCATCCTCTCCAACAAGCACAATGTCATCGGCAAACAGCATGCACCAGGGTGCTTCCTCTTGTATGTTTGATGTCAGTGCATCCATTACCAGGAGGAACAAAAAAGGGCTTAAAGCCGATCCCTGATGCAAACCTACGCCCACATTGAATTTGTTAGTTTCGCCGGCTGCGGAGCGAACGTATGTAGTTGCTCTACCGTACATAGCACGGATAAGACGCAGGTATTTCCCAGGCACTCTTTTCTCTTTCAAAGCCCACCACAAGACTTCACGGGGTACCCTATCATATGCCTTCTCCAGATCAACGAACACCATATGCAAGTTCTTATGTACTCGTTTGTACTTTTCGCAAAGTTGGCGAAGTGAGAATATGGCATCCGTTGTTCCACGTCCTGGCATGAACCCAAACTGATTCTCTGTCACATTCGTCTCTTCTCTCATTCGTCTAGCAACAATCTTCTCCCATACTTTCATGCTGTGTGACATGAGCTTTATTCCTCTATAACTGTTACAGTCCTGTACATCACCCTTGTTTTTGAAAATAGGCACCAGCGAACTGATACACCATTCGTCAGGGATCGCCTCTTCTTGTAACAACTTATTGAAGAACAAAGACAGCCACGTCCATCCATCCACATCCAGAAACTTCCACACTTCTATTGGTATCTCATCTGGTCCAACCGATTTACCGTTTCTCATACTTTGGACAGCCTTTTGTACTTCTTCTATGCCTATCTCTCTAACAACTCCCATATTCAATGGAACATCTTCCAACACTCCACTCCAATTATTCTCTTCATTCATTAGGTTTTCAAAATATCTTTCCCATCTTTTTTTAATTTCTTCGTTATCTGACAATACTTTCCCCTTACTATCTTTTATACAATTAACGTAATTTATATCTTTTCCTCTTTTTTCTCTTGCTTTTGAAATTTTATATATCTTTTGCGTACCTTCTGGACTTTCCAGTGTTTTATATAAAGATTCTTGAGCATTGGCTCTTGCAATAGCCACAGCTCTTTTAGCTTTTAGTTTGGTTTCGTTATATTTTGTTATTTTACTATGCTTATCGGTTTGATTACTTTCATCTACTTTTTGCCACTCTTTAAATGCATTTTTCTTATCTTTTAGTGCCTGTTGTACTTCCTTATTCCACCACCATGTCTCTTTATCAATTTTTCTTTTACCTTTTGACTGTCCAAAAACTTCTTTTGCTACACGTCTAATGCATCCCGCCATCTCATTCCAACATTCATTCACGGTTTTATCTGCTAATTCTTTCATTTCGATCATTTTGTCAACTACTTGTTTTCTAAATTCCTCTGCATACTCTGGTTTTTCAATTAAGCTCCATTTAATTTTCGGTACTGTTTTTGTTTTGTTTCTATTGCTTTTGACTTTGGTTTTGATCTCTAAAACTAATAAACGATGTTGGGTTGTTAGTGATTCTCCTGGCAATACTTTACAATCCTTAACTGAACTAATTTTATTTCTTCGAAGTAAAAAGTAATCAATTTGTGTTTTGTGGTTCCCGCTTTTGTACGTAATTAAATGTTGGTCACTTTTTCTAAAGAAGGTGTTAATTATTGCTAGATCAAATGCTGAAGCAGTTTGGAGCAAGGCTTCTCCCTCAATATTTCTATTACCAAACCCCCATCCCCCATGCACTCTTTCGTAACCACTGTTCTTTTCTCCCACATGGCCATTAAAATCTCCTCCTACGTATATATCTTCGTCATCTGGGATATCTAGTATTACACTATCAAAATCTTCATAAAACTTTTCCTTCAATCTGTCATCACATCCAGTCTGTGGCGCATATGCGCTTATAATATTCAACACTAAGCCTTCTTTTATTACTTTTACTACTATTAATCTGTCCGTTATTCTTTTTACATCAGTCACACACTCTTTCAGCTCACTATCTAATATTATACCTACTCCATTTCTTTTTTTTTCATTTTCCATTTTTATATCAACCATATTTAACATATAGACGCTTCGCTATAGATTTAATAATAACATATTTCATTTTAAGTAGAAAATCATTTATACCCATAAAATACAATAGATTCTGTTTAACATTGCAAAAATGCTAAGGGGTATTCCCCGAGACATAGTTAAGCTAGACAACAAAATGGCTGCCAGTAGTTATTAACCATAGGTGTATTGAGATATTAAATTGATAGCTAATACGTGCATTGGCGTACCTAGAAAAATAATGGGGATGGTCAAGAAGTAATCATCTTCAGTAATTATTGAGAAATTGTTATGACGCCTCGTAAAAATGTAATGTAAAGTATACTGTTAAAAAATGTAAGAACTCGGTTAAGTAACATTCGCTAATCCCTTTCCCACTTACTACGCCCATCAATATATGACACTTAGCCATAAATGTTGTAAAACACTTTTTGAAGTGAAATTTCTTTAGGCGCATGAGGGTAAAATTTTTACGGACCAAACGCGTGAATAGAGTCATAACGTTTTTTGTGCAAATTCATTTGAAGGTTGGGTAGTTTCAATATTTACAAATAGCGTGTGACCTTTTAATTTGCCACTCATCATTTCATAATTTAATATACTATTTTTCATAAAATATAAATTCTCTCTTCAAAATTTTGAATTCAAAAACAAAATTTAATTAATAATTTGTAATATTGACAAAAAAAACAAGTAAAATTTTTATTTAAAATTCATCATTTGAGATTTTAATAAATTTGTATAAATTTTCGACATTTATTATATTCTAATGACAATTAAATTCCTAACATATCTTCTTTTTTCCCTCCCATAAACAAGATATATAAATATAAACAAGATTTCGTTCAAAAGTTCGTAAAATTCGTTTGCCAAAGAAATTTCACTTTTAACGTGTGTACTTTGTACGCGCTTATAATTTTTTATATTTTTAAATGTGTGAGTTGTTAGTCATATAATCGAAATGATCATTGATCGAATAAGATCTATGGAAGCCACGAAAGTATAATGGTATAAAACACGGGTCGGCAACCTTTTCTTATAGAAGGGCCAAAATGATTAGGAGAATATTAGCGCGGGCCACAAATGTTATGTTATTCAATCTAATAAACACTGAATTTAATGAAACTAATTATTTCATTTTTAACCATATTTAGCGTGCCTCTCATTTGTATTCCTGCATTGGGGCGTAGTGGTGAACAGTGCTTGCCCCAGCCGCCCGTAGTAAGACACGGGCCATATGCAGCTTCTGGTTGTCGACCCCTGTTATAAATTAATATCTTCGGAAAAACAAAAATGACATAACACAATAACCAATGTTTAAATGACATGTCTAATTTTTTGTTCCCACGCTCATGTCTCTATGGTGTCTTTTCCGAATATACCAATGTGCGGTAAAAGTAATATTACAACTTTTTTATATATTACAGAGCCAAATTGTATGAATCATTCTATTCAGTTTGTTATTCGGTTCAGTTAGTCAGACTTGTTAATTTTATTGATGGCGTCGCAATATTTTACTCACTTCGCTAGCAGAGGCTCTGAGTTCGGTTTTTATTATGGATTAAGTGTAGGCCCCCTTTTTTGTAAATATATAAAGGTAGATTTTCTCCGATTTCATATAGTTCTTTTTCATAACTGTTCAAACTTTTAAGTACAATTCGGATAAATCCAAATTCTAGTGTTATTTAATCAGCAAAAAGTACTGAATTTAAAGACTAATGTTATCGTAATATTGGAAAAAAATGTAGTAGAAAAATCTAACATTATAAAAGAAATATAAATTAACGTTGTGTAATTATCGTTATTACTAAACATTAGAATTAAATGTTGTTGGAATTGAATATTCGATAGTATATTGAAAACATTCTTACATTCACGAGGAGATGGGCTATCATCAGTTTTCAGTGAAGAAACTCTAAAAGATAATTACGAGCAAATATCAACTACAACTGGGATTATGAAAACAAATATTGATTTTTTAAAGTATTCTGAAATTTTCTCATAAGTTATATAGTTATTCAATGTGGAAAATCTTACAAAAAATAACTAAATAAATATTATTAAAAAAACACGTGATTATAAGCGTTCAACGATTGGCCGCCAGGTTCCTGACGGCAAACAATATGTATTTATGACTATGTTTACAACAAATTTGGCAAATTTAGTTACTAAAATATTAATAAAACAATAATTGTTTTTTCACAAAACTTATATGTCAGAGAATAAGAGAGAAACGAAGCAGCCTCACTCTAAGCACACCACCGCCGGCCAGTACAAAACGGCCGCCACGCAGGGCATTTTCAGAAAACAAAATTCAGCCGCCGCAAACCACGATTTCTTGCCGGTATTTCTCTAGTCAGGGACTATGTTCGACCCTTTTTCTCATTTCGCACCAACAGTCATTCCACTTCTGATGTCGGAGAATAAGAGAGAAACGGAGCAGCATAAAGCACAGGGGCGTAGGGTTCTCATCGTCATTAATGGGATTAATTATTTAATTTCTTATTCTGTGGGCGTTCGTGGGTAATGTTGGTGCAATCAAACACTTTGTTAATTAACTCGTATTATAATGTTCAATCACTTAATGTTCCCGATATCAATTTTTACAAACTCATTAACAATAACTAACTAGAAACTTATATTCAAATCGGCAAAAATGACGTAACAAAATGTAGTTAGGTTATTGTTGAATTTAACTTTTTTTGAAGAGTTACTATTCTTCCATATGAACGATATTTTATAGCTACCCATTTTACGCTGAGATAAAATATATATACATTTTCTTGTTCTTCTTTTCTACTATTTCGTATAAAGTACAGAAATCAATTGGCTGACCATTATACCAATTTCACCCCTATGCCCAAGTATCTTAGGTCGTGTAATTAAAGACCACTGTGCTAGAACTAGAGCTTAAGCTCTAGTCTAGGGTTAGCCAAGGCGCAAATGTATTTATTCTCTGACTCCCCCTTTTGAGCTAATTTACGAATTTATCCTCAAAATTAGTCAAATGACCCAACTAAAAGCTTTTAGTTGGGTCATTTGACTTTAAACAATTTTTAAAATATAATATTAATTTATAATTTACGATCCCATTTTATTTTTAATAGCAGACAGGTTACCGCCGGACTCTGATATCAATGAATGGTAAGCGATGATACAATATAAGATGGTATCGCGCTAACATGGTTTCTACACAACACTAACCCGTCGGCAATAAAATAATACATAAATACCGCTTATTATGTTTAATGAATGAGATTGAATGAGATCAATCAAAATCGCTAACCTGTGCAAAATTGAAAACACAAATCGATAGTAAAATTTGCATTTATATGTCAAAAAATACAAGCTCAAGTATGGTAATCTCGTTGTATGTAAAAGTAAATGTAACATTCCGTATTTAAGATGCATGTATTTGGTATATTGAAATATAGACTAATATATTTTGCACAAATGTTTGTTTTATTTTGTGAAAATGTTCTCTTAATTTTTGACGGCCATAGTGTGTATATTAACTTCGCTAGCAAAGAGCGGCTGGCTCATTGATCTAATGGTCAGCATGTTCGGCTACAGACATGAGGCCCTGGGTTTGAGTACCGGGTCGGGACAATTCAACAATTGATATTTGCCCGAGGTTGGGAAGTTGGCGGTGTGCTCCACCCCCGTGCCTTGGAGAGCACGTTAAATCGTCGGTCATACTCCTAATCTCTCTCCGATCGGATCGCCGTCAAATCGTATTATAGAAGTGAAGTAATAGAGAGCGCACTTGTGTTATATACACTCGTGTACTCTACCTGCCAACCCACAATCGAACAGTATGGTGGATCTAAGCTTAAAAGACCCTCTTTTCTGTGAGGGCTGTTTCCAGCAGTAGGACGTCTACGGGCTACTACTTATTTTTTACTTCGATTTCTGGATTCCGCAAATTTAGAAAATTGCATTTATAATTTGTCCGAGTTTTTACTGGTTCGAAGCTTCTGCCGTAGCATGGCACCATCCTAACATGCAGTCATGCAACAATAAAAATGCAGTTCGTTTAGATGCGTGTAGAAACCATTATAGCCCTTTGATCGATGGTTTACATGTCCTTTAACTCTTTCGTTGCTGCTAGCATATTATCACTTCTTAGCTAAATCATTTTACCATACGGCTGGAGTATTATTCCATCTTAACAAGATCGCACTTATATACCGAGGCGTCCGTCACAAAGAGATCTAGTTTACGGTTTTGAACGGAAGACGTTCTGTGAAATGGTCAAAAGTTATTTACTTATTTGACAGGACATGTGTGAAGGTTGAAACCAATTATTTTTTTATTTTGTTAAGAATACGATGTAACCATTTCGTGTCAAAATCAAGATACCTATTACCACACTTACATTATATTTGCACACTTACATGTTATGGTTTTAGAAAATGTAAATGAAATAAATATTTTACACGAATTTTTTCGTATTGCATATGGCAACACCGATTGTTAGTTATATAATTTGGAAGACATATTATTACGCCATTCGCAGTGAAGGAATATCGCGACGTAATTGAAAAAATGGCTTGCAATAATTATTTAAATAATAACTTTAGTAATCGTCTAACAAAGGCACTATGTGAAACTCTGAAAACATTTGCCTTTGATCTTCCTTCTCTAATTTCAGTTGAAGAAGCAACAGTCCGTTTGAGCTACATCGTAACACCACCTAAAAGGGAATACAACATTAATTAAACTTGCTTAAACTAATTACACATAAAGAAACTTTAAAATCTCTTACGTGAATTGATTAATATTTGTACAACTTAACTTATCAAAATCCACTAAAAGTAAGAATAAGGGTTTGGAACTTGAGTGAATGAATAAAAAATAATTTATTAACGATTGAAATTTGAATAAATGATCAAGATATACATAATTAGTACATATTGTTGAAATTGCAAAGTACACTTTTTTAAAGAAAGTGTGTGAAATAATAATAGAAATTTAAAAATTGATGCGGCATATTATCTTTATCTGGTTAAATAGTTATAGTAAATGTCGCAAGTATGGAAAAAAATTTTTGTTCATAATACATAAAAAACAATTGAACAAATAATTCAGTTAAAATAGAGCAAGTTGCTATATCGTAATAACAACTAGGAATATATATATATATACACACATATATACAAGCTTTGAAAGAAGTTTAAAAAAATATATTTGAACGATTGAAAATTTTAACGATTTATATATATAACATGATCTAATAGTAATAGGAATTGCCAAACCGGTAATAAATAATCTAATCAATAAAAGTGAATACTACTCTCACCTTAGAAGATATTGCAAGAGCTTTCATAATCAATCTAATGTGCGGCAATTGGTACTTGAGTGTTACTGTTTGATCACAACTAAAACTTTGAACCATGTCCGAAGACTTCGGAACTTCTATACAGGAACGGTCCTACAATGTTTTAATACGCCTTTATTAGCTTTGCTTTCGCATTTATATTTCACTCGACTATAAGTCGGATGTACAAATACTATAATATATAGATAATTATTTGTATTAATTTTCCACAGTTTTAATATTTTAATGACAAATAAATTCCTCACATATCTTCATTTTTCCCTTTCTGGAAGTCTCGGAAATCGAAGGTTTTCAATTTGTTTTATACAAATATAAACATGACTTAAAAATTAGTTTGCCAATAAAGTTTCACTTCTGACACGTGTACTTTGTCAACACGTACTTTTATTTTTTTCGATAAAACAATTTTTTGCATTTTTAACCATATTTAACGAAATTCTTATTTGTTCGCCTGCGAGCCGCAACATTGTGGCATACGGACTGATCTGCTGGTTGACAACCCCAGCTGTAAAGGTGTTACCATCAAATATGATAACAGCCAGCATAGCGAAGAGTAGTTATGTTTTCTTGTAATAAAAAAGCAATGACCTGCATCCCGTAAGTAACAATGCTGACGTTTGGATGATCGGGAGAGAGATTCAGCTCCATGACGTCACAGGATCTTTCCAAATCCGCCAAAAGCCCAAGGAAACCCGAGGCCTTCAACACTATCTTGGCTACTTCGGACGCATCTTCATCTCGTAGCTCCAGTATAGAGTCAGCTGTTTGTGTGGAAATTTCGCAGTCTGTCATCACGTTTTGAACGGATTGAGGCTGCAAACTATTAAAAACGAAGCTTTTATAAAAATAACTAGCTGAACCCGCGACTTCGTCTGCGTGGAATTTTTTTTGGTAGCATTTTCATTAATTTAGGCAAATTGTTTTACAAATAAGAAACCCGCACTGCCCTTTGAGGGCGGAATTTCCCAAAATTTACTTTTGAAAGTTTCCATTATGTTTAAAATAATTTCTGACCAAGTTTTACATACCATAAAGCATATAGTCTGTAAATGTGAAGTTTGAATTTATTTTAATGTGAAAATTTGAATTTTTTCATTATCATCCCCGCAAACACCCTTCAAGTCTAGAGACATCGTAATGAGTGAATAGATACCTGGATATCTCTTTTATATATATAGATTACCACTCTATGATTTCAGAGAAGCAAATATCTAATTTCGTCCCTTTTGGATAGATATCGTTTTCTATGTATAAAGAATCAAGTATGTAAATGTCAAAACCTTAATGTTGTGAGATAAAGTTGTTTCAAATATAAATCATTTAATATTTTGGACTAACGACGTATTTTAATCGATATACAATTTAAAAAAAAAACATGATCAAGGTAGTTAAATAGGGTGATATAATCATCAAAATTATTTATTTATACACATCGCCTAACCTTCACTCTTTTTTATGACGGTCTAGCTAATGCCAGAGTTATCTGGAAGAAATCGTCAAAAAGTGATAAGACCACTCTATTGCACAACAAAACTTTTAACTGTTGTATTTTAGTGAAAATAAAACTTTAACAAGTTTATGACACCGGATTTTAACTCAATGTACATTTCTTTACATATCACTGTTTTAGAAAACTAGTGGTACAATTCTTTAAACTAATTTTATATGAAAATTAAATATCCTATTATAATTCACGATTGACATGATTTTTATGGAGCCACAGTGTCATATTTTGCCGATTTTTATATAAGATTTTAACACAAAAAAATATAGATTGCTCAGACTTCTGTTGTAAACCTACACTAAATTTTGCATTGTCTGATTATTCATCAAAAGTAGTGATATCTCCAAAAGCGATATTGTGAGGAAAAATTCTTTTAATATTACAAAAATACTTACACCAATAGTAATGGAGATCCCTCACATCTATAGTACATTTTTAAACTCGATTCCTCACTAGCACCAAATATGTTGAGACACTCTGTCAATACTGCTATACTTATCTGCAAATATATGAACTACTAAAACTCAATAGCTAAAATCAAAGGATGGTTTCGATAATTTGTAGTCTCCCTATTTTGAAAGCGCCTGCCCTTTAGGCGTACGAGGTGGTTAGCGTCACGAAGATGTGCAGCGGTTTTTGTGTTAATTCGTTTGAAGGTTAGGTAGTTTTAGTATTTATTAAAAACATGTGGCAATTTTATCTGCCACTCTGCATTAAATAATGGTATTATTGACAATAAACAGGTGGTATTTTTATTTACAATTTGTCATTTGAGATTTCAATAAATTATTTTGCATAAAATATAGAATGATAATAATTCATAAATTCTCTTTACCTAATTTTAATTTAAAAAATAGAATTTCTATAGTAGGGTAGAATGGGATTATCAGTCATTGGGCAATGGGAGTCACCCTCACATCCACGAAACAGCACTAGCGAGCCATGCGTAATTGACATCCCCATCTCCATGCTGGCCCGCCAGCACCGCCTGAAACAGCTCGCGCTTGCCAGCGTCCGCGTAACTAAGTTACGTTGGTTTTATGGTTTTGTGCTCCGCTGATATAATTTTACGTCAGCGCAAATTGGAAGATAAGGCTGATAATCTTATGGGGATCCCATTTTCAAGTCTTCAAAAAGATGTTAAAAAAGGTTCTACCTCAGAAAAGACGATCTTTAGTCTTGAAACAGAGACCGTACTCGCAAACTTGGCAAATATTTTATATGGTTGCACTACTAATCAAGTGAGAAAAGTGAAAATAAGAAGATGAAGCAATATAGGGGTAAAATAAACTAGATGGAAGGGTAAATGCCACGGAAAAGACTTAATTACAGACGAAGGCTCCTGAAAAGGTAAAGTGTAAAATACTACAAGAAACGAACGAAATTTCTGTATCAGATGTTGGCACTGGCGGCTATGCCAAAAATTGTAGTGCAAGAGTGTGAAACACTTTAATGTACATATCGAAGAAATAAATTAAAAAATGAAATTTATAATTTGCATTAATTTTCGACACTAAACTAACTATAGCTAAGGTTGGACGCCAGGAGAGTTTTTGTTCTATTTAAATAGGCCTCCGGTTGGGTGCCTATTGTCACGGATTTCTGGCAAAAACCAAGCTGCGACCACATCAGGGTTATTTAGTGATGGTGTCGTTACTCAAAAAAGGGCGTTGCGATATGCTGTGACAATAAGGCAAACATTATTATATTTGTTATTATCACAAGCGACGAAGTATACATACATCAAATATTTTTTCTAAGCATTTATTTTAATTTAAGTGTATGTACCATGCACCAATCCGATTTCCTATGATTGAGCATTTTCATAGAATAGGCTGGCTGTAAGAGATAACTGTTTCTGATAAAGTCGCCTTTAGCAGTCTTAATAATAATGTATATTTTTTGTAAACTTATATGCAATAATGTGTTTTGTATTGTATAAATATACTTCTATAATAGTGTATATTCAAAGTTAACTTACTTTGAACATGACATCAACATCCTCTCTTACATGATACTCTGTAAAGTTATCAGCAGGAACATATGCAGAGGCCTGAACACATTTACCCTCCTCTACTGTCAACTTAAGCCCCTCAGTCATAGCGCAAAATACTGCACACTAAAACAGAGACATAACAACTCTCTCTCCCCTCTTTTTTTTATTCCTTTTTCTATCTCATATACACAAACATTATACCAGAGGTTGACAACCTTTTCTTATAGAAGAGCCAAATAGTGTGGGCCGACACTTAATCTAATATTTTTTAAGTCAAACAATGTTTTAACATATTAATACTCTAATTTATATAATATAGAAAAATATTAGGAAACAGGGCAATTTCGCAATCGAGTCCAGAATAAAATCCTACTTTTGTTTCAAAGATAATTTTTATATTACTGTACTACCTTTCACACTAAAGATATCTTTATTAAGCATGAAGTTTTAATGGCTATTTAATAAAAAAAACAGTAACTATGGCCTAAGTTGATAAATGGGGTGATACAGACATCAAAACTACAATATTTTCTAAATATCTAAAATGCAATTTGATCCTTTATATGTAGAGCCCATTGTTAACAAAACATTATACACTATAGGTAGAGCGGCGAGATGGGGAATAACCGAATCGAGTGGAAACAAAGTCGACGTGATGACTATTCGCCATCACGTTCGTTTCATGCGCCGTTTCACATCAAAAATTTGTTCAACAATGGTCATACATGCATGATATTATTTGACATTAACATAAAATGATCAGGCTAAAATGGCCTTTTTGCCTGGAGGTCTGATAAAACACTGGCAGTGAACATGTTTCATTATTTATTTATTATTTTGCTTATAATTAAAATCCCTAGCCTCTCAATTGAGTAAGTAATACATAGGAAAACTAATGAAATAATCTTATGCCAATTACAGATGTTTACAATGTGTTAATATATATTTCTCAATGCTTTCTAATGCCCTCATCCATTTTGGGTTCGATTTCCCAAAAAGCAAATTTAAAAAATGCATTTCCTAATTTTTCTAAGTCTGGACTAGTGGGATGCTTCAGCTATGGATAATTTCTTCCCTACCAACAAAACATACACTTAACCGAAACATTTATATTCCCATTCATTGCTGTATAGAAACTGTAAGAAATAATAATTAACTCTATAAAGTGGTAATACTCTTAACAAGTTAGTGAACTTCCATCTTAGACTATATCATCACATATCATCACATGGGATTACAGTCATGTGCTAACTTTTCAGCAATAAAAAAACCTTTGTCCAGCTGTGGCTATTTAATAAGGTATTGCACAGTTCACTGGGTATATTCAAAATATAATCTAAAAATAAAATCATACATATAAACTTACCTCTTGGAATTGTATAGCTTTTAGTAAGCTGTATAATGTTTTCCCAGAATCCATAGAAGCAGTAAAAGAATATTGCGAAGTTCCATCATCCATTTTGTTGTTAAATTTCAAACATAGTCTGGACTAACATTAAGTATTGTTCCTGTGTCACCTCTCTGGCTACAGTTTTGCCTATAAAAGTGAAGCATTTGTTTTAGGAAAACCTTTATGAAAACTTATTCCCAAAAGGCTTTTCAAAGTTCATAGTAACAATAGTAAGGTAAGCAACTGCCTATTGGAGTCTCACTGCTGGGCACAGGCCTACTCACACATAAGAGAGAGGGTTTAAGAAGACTTCCCATGCTGACCCAATGCATGTTGACAGGCTAAAAGGTTAAACAATAATTATGTTTACCTAAAATTGTGCAAATCCTTCCAACAATAACATGTTTGCAAGTTATTTGGCTTCTTTTGTCAATAACTTGATGTTTAAAAGCAAGGCAGGGGCAATAATTTATATTTGGGAAAACTCTGTAGCACTGTCCATTCTCACCCTTAATTTCTATTAGAACTCTCTTTTTATTTGATGTAATGTATGTCTCAACCACAGGATGTTTTTCCAAAATGTCAATAGCTCGTTGAAAATCTGAACCAAAAACTGAATGCAATATCAACAAGTCTTCATCTGACACTGTAAAAGAAATATATCAATAAATTTCAAGGTAATCAATTGATAAAACAAAATATATAGATTTTTCTTGTTCTTAATCGTGTGCAATAGTTTTCAAAAAATAATTACTTTTTGTTTATACACCGAACACTCACGGTTCTTAAATTACACATTAAAATAAACAATAGGTGGCATCATTGCTACCTACCCATTTCTTCCAGACAACCCTTCGTCGATCAGACATTACTAAATACTACTGCTACACAATAAATACATACCAGCAATAGGTAAGAAACACAAATACATTTATAACAATGTATAAATGAAATAAATGTACATATATATATAAGTAAATAGCTATTTCAACAAAGTGTTATACTTACATTCTTTATTTTCTGATTCTCGAATTCGTTTCTCAATATGCTCGAAAACCTTATCGGCAATTAATGTTATATTTGGAAAACTACTACTCATTACAAAATAAGTATCAATTTCAATAAAAACCTAGAATAGCGAAAGTATTCAATAATATTAATAATAATAATAAAGAAATCTTTTACCAAACCTGCAAAACAGAAACATCGTACTTAAGCTTTTATTTTCTCTTTCAATTAATTTTGCCGCCAATATACTTTTAATCACAACGTCAGATTGCCGCAATTGTATTTCACAAGCATAGATTAAACAATGAAGATGAAACAGATCAAAAATTACAATAAATATACTTACAATGACAGACTTTTTTATTGAAATATAGAGAATAATATAGAGAGAGAGAATAGATACCTAAACATTATTGCTTTAAAAAAGGTTCCAGAAAAATCATTTTTCTTAAATTATGTAAAAAGTTAGAAAATCACAAAAGGCTCAATAAAATCATTTTTCTAACGATACATGATATGTAAAATACATATAAAAATAGACAATATTAGGAGGACCAAAAAGTAACAATAAAACTCAAATTATAGATATATATTCACTTTGGCAAAGTTATGTCCATCTTATGGCTCTGTAAACCATTTTCTATCGTTGGCCAGACACGATGTATGGTGTACAAATGTAGCTGTACTCATTATAAGCAAATATACATCATTAGATGTTTACAATTTTACGGATTAATCATTGATCGATTTTTTACATTTAACTACTAGTACTCTCGTACAGAGATTGGTCATAAGTCCAAAACTACTTTTTGTTCAATACGCTTATATTAGCTTTGCCTGTATGTAATAAAATATTTCAACTGGATTTTGGAGCATTTCTAAACATCGGGTTAATGAAACTCGATTTTAATTTGGGAAATATTAGGATGCTCTACAATATAATAGTTGTATACACATATGAATTAATATTTTCTAAGAACTCTATTCTAATATTAATTATTTTGATACTTTTTAGTTTGATGTTTTAAAAAACCATGTCAATTCTGTTTTTTAACTTTCGTTTTATTCTTGTTAATGAATAATATATTGAAACTTTAGAATAACAAACCATATGTTATAGTTTGTAAAAATTGTGTGACACTTTGGGTTGCAAAGCAAAAAATGGCTTAGTCTATGTAATATATATTTTTCGTCTGTGCTTTATTTCGTTTAATGAATATGTTAGTACGAATATGTCGAAAATGATGTACTCAATTTTGTGGATTTTTAGAACTTTGGGTATAAAGCAGATAGACTTAAACAGTATGGCTTAAAGCATGATATAGTTAATCATACTTGAAGAAAGGCGGAGAGTGATTTTAGTGTACAATAGTCATAAGACTTGTGTCATCTGTCTGCTCTTCCTTCAAGATGGCTCCTCCACCGGAGTATGATAAGGAACCGAAAGCCCCGGATAAAAGTGTCACAAGTAAATCGTCTGAAGATTCAAAGCTAGTGTACCACCATTTAAAGGATCAATCTGGTAATACGGAACACAAGATATCGACTACAGTTACCAACAGTGATGTAGAGGTAGGTTGACCTTTTTTGTTATATTATTCTCTTATTTATCACCAAATTACAACCTTATTAGCAAAAATTATTTTATACCGTAATGTTGTGTTAAAGATACAGAATTAAATAATGTTTATCGATACATAAATCAGTTTCCTTTGATGGATGAAAATGGCGAAGGATATAAATGTCAAAAATACACTCGGTGATTTTTTTATTCGATTGTAATTGATGTACGTATAATTTTATTAAAATAATCGAACGTGTGTTCGTCATCGTGAAATCCTTTACTTTGGTATTAACATTACAATAAGGAACTTGTGCCTTCATTAATTATTAGTCTCTTGAAAAAGTATCTTTCTCAGTGACGTTTTTAATTGCGAAATTGCTTACTTAATTAAATAGATTCAAAATGTGACAAATTTCTAATAACTATTATACATATTATTTTAATGTAGATATCTTCATCACAATGAAATAGTTGCAACCATATTTATGTTATGTTATAATTATTGTCTCCTAGTTATTGCATACCCTCTGCTTCTTTTTCTTATCTAAAACTTTTTAATTGTTTTAACTAACAAGGTGAAAATGAAGTAAATTGTTGCATTCAACATATTGATTACCTATTAACATCATTATTTGGAAGGAACTTAACTTAGACTAAATTTTTGTTTCTTGTTTAAAAAGTTGATTATGTGTTGTCTCTTGTTTCTGACACACTTGCTGGTTCCAGAAAAATGAAATTTAATTTAGTATTGTATAAATGAAATAAGCTACTACTATCCTTTATATTAATATGATAATTGTCTGATTTGTAAATACTAGAATTAATAGTGTTCTTAAATCACTACTATTAGCTCACGCTCCCCATATTATATATCTTGTAACTTTTTAAAAATTAATAATAAAATACTTCTTTATTCATCCAATTAAGTTCTAATACATTTTTTTTGTTATAATGGATGATTGGTGTTAATACAGTTTCTGCCCATGTTGATTTATTATTTAAATGTAATTAGTTACTTATATTTGTGAAAAATTGTTTTGCTCCATTTAGTGAAGGTAAGCAAAAGGTTTTATTCTTTGTAATTAATTTATAAAGTCAGTGCCAGATCACTTAGGATTTGATTTTAATTTTTATTATATTATTTGTTCAATGTGTTATGCATTTCTTTGGCCAATGTGTTTAGTTCTCATATCTAGGTTATACTGTTATGCTGGTGTAACAATGCAATCTAAATAAATTTCCAACTAATATGTAACATTATAACACAATTAAAATTAATTACTTGTTAAGTTTATTTCATTTCTATAAGTAGTTTTCGAAATTGCCTTGTTAAAACTTCATGGTACACAGCACTGGTTTTCACACTTACATTATCTTAGTACTACTTAAGGAGACTATTGTGTATAGTTCAGCATAATATTAACAATAGAAAACCATAATGTAGTAACTTGTCAAACTAATTTGTTTACAAGAACAGAAAATCGTAAAAACAAGAAGGGAAGGAAGGGAAACTGTTTATTCTCCAACAAGGAACAATGACATAAGAAGAATTTAATGTGTTGGAACCTATCAACACATGAATTGCTATTAAATTGTGGAAAAAAAGGGAAACAAAGTGGAACTATATTGATAGAATATGTAAATTGAAAAAAATGTTAAATAGAGTGCAATAATCCCTTTAATCTACATTTTGCAATGATTAAAATTTGTTATAAGGAGGATTTTAATGAATATATTTGGGATGTTAAGGTATATGTTGCATAGCTTTTACAGACAGTGCTAGTGGATTTGGAATGATTCCTTATAGGAATTCATTACATTGGGGCTTATCATGTTTGAGTTTTGTTGATTACACTGTATTTATATATTTTTAAAATAATGATCTGTGGCATATGTTAATGCTTTCTAGCATCAATGTAATAAATATAATATAATGTAAAGTTTCTACATTTTTTAAGATATATTGTTTAGAATGTAAAATTCTTAAGTCTTGTTTGAGGTTGCACTCCTATGATATAACTCAACAATGAGGCATAAGCTATTAGTGACCTTCCTACCTCAACCCCAATTTTGAATTGGCGATACAAAGTTACACAATTATCTATTATTAACATATAATTAAGAACAAGTGACATGTTCAAGCATCTCATATGTAGCAACGAATTTTTAAATTTTATTGGTTTTCATTTTTAACCGACTTCAAAAAAGGAGGAGGTTATCAGTTCATCTGTATTTTTTTTTATGTTTGTTACCTTATATCTCCCAACTGTTAAATATGAAGATCAATGGATCTCCTCAACGGCTTACAGTAAGGGTGTGGTTTATGACTCCGAATATAAGAATATGAAGAACACTATAAAAGAATACACAATTATTTCTTACTTTTTAGAGCATATTAATATATTTGTATGTTTGTTTTGAAAGTGGTTCTTTTTTTTGTTAAAATTTTTATTTATATTACCTAAACTTCTTCTTCTTCTTGTTCCTCTTCAATTACTGGAGGTGGACATCAGCTGCGAGAAACTTTCTTGGTCTCAGGCGAGGTGAAACAGTTTGGCAGCGCTCGTAACACCAGTCCACTCACGAATGTTGCGGAGCCACGATTTCTTGCGGCGGCCAACACCGCGTTTTCCGGCAATCTTGCCCATTATTATCAGTTGCAGGAGGTCATATCCTTGGTGTCTGAGTACATGACCAAGGTAGGCAACTTTCCTGATTTTGATGGTCTGCAATAGCCTGCGGTTTTGACCAACTCGTTTTAAAACTTCTGCGTTGCTGACTTTTTGGGTCCAAGTTATTGAAAGCATGCGCCGATATGCCCACATTTCGAAAGCCTCTGCACAAATTACAACCTAACTTCTGAACCTAAACTTCTGAAACATCATAAATGTTAATGTTTTCTGAAAATTTTGCTCCCTGTAATTTCTGCCATATTATAAGGGCCCCACTGATGTTTAATTGAGTTCGATGGACCCACTGGTGCAGAGTCCCGGGTTCGATCCCCGGCAGAACAAATTTAAGAAATTGTATTTTCTAATTTGTCTGCGTCTGGTCTGGTGAGAGGCTACAGCCGTGGCTAGTTACCACTTTACCAGCAAAGATGTACCGCCAACAAAGAGATTTGTGTTCCGGTACGATGCTGTGTAGAAATCGTAAGAGGTATATAGCCTCTTACCAGATTAGCGCGCTTCCATCTTAGCCTGTATCATCACTTACTATCATGTAAGAACACAGTCAAGCGCTAATCTGTCAGCAATTAAAATAAAGTTACACTTCAGTACAAATCAAACAATTATTTCACTGTGTCATATCCACATTTTAATAAAGGTATGTATAGGAAATCAAAAATAAGCCATAAATTTCATCCTTCAGTACTCAAAGGGCTATTAATAATTCGTTCTTCTGTTAGTAATTCAGTGCAGAAATGAAAAAAATAATTTCTCTTCCAAAATATAATATTATTTTCTTTTCATCCGTCAAGAACACCTCCAGGTTTTATTATACGATAGTGATTTCATAGACGCCAAGATTACGGAATTTATTTCAAGGAGTTTACGAAATTCTAAAGTGCGATGTTACAGAAAGTCACTAATTTCATATAATATATCTTGTTTATATTTTCAATTGTAAATAACATACTTTTTTATTATCCCTCAGAATTTCAGAATACAGTTTATTTGTAATTTGTGCAGAGGCTATGTTGAAAGCTCACGTAGATGGTTTAAAGATTTCATTTTAAGCTATGAAATTTAAAAAGTTTGGTGCTGGATTGCGTTGGATTTGACATTAAATTTAATTTTTCATGACACTTGTAACTATAGAAAATGATAGCATAGTCTAATTATCTTTCTGGTGGTCGTATGACATAGATAACTTGCGGCCAGGATATCGGGTCTGCGGTGAACGTTAAGAGGACAAGCGACAGCTGGCCTGCTAAACATTTTCGCTTGTGGGAATAGTTTCTTTTCGTTTAAGTTGTAAAAAAAATATTTGAATATGTATTACTCCTAATTCTTTATATATATTTCTTAAATTAGTATTTGATTATATTTATTTTTATTTCATCATCCATCCAATTAAGTTCAAATATTTTTTTAAAACGTAAATTGGTTAATAATTTTTTTTTTTTTTAATTACGCTCCATTTAAATTTATTTTGTGAAAAATTATACGTCACCATCGATTAAACGGTTTCTTACTATGAAATAGGTGTAAGAAGTTTGTTTTAGATGGTGTAGAAATTTACTTTAAGTAGTTTTTTACATTACTTGATTTTAACTTAATCGCCTAGTCCTAATTATAAAATTAAGCAGCTGCTGCAAGTTCTGTATTTCCGTGTATGGAATTTTAGATTTTGGTCAAATTAAAATTATTTAATATGTTTCTAAAATACATACAAAAGTTAGTCGCAGTTTATTTATGAATTACAATATTAATCACAAAAGAATTTATAAAAATAAGTATAACTTGCAAACATACTTAAAATTTCGTACTTACAACAATGCTGATTTAATATAAAATAACTTATTATATTTAAGAATCTAACGTGAGGTATAAACTATCTTAATTGCGCTCAAAGTATTCATAAAAAACTTCTGATGTTATTGCTTTCATCACTGTTACATGAAGTAATTAATTTTTAATTTATACAGCTTGTTATTTCAAGTTTAATTTCACCTAATGATATTATTTAAACAGTAACTGACACGGGTAATAGAAAAATGTGTTTATTAGCATTTACCTGGCGAAAAAATCGGCATATTAAATAAGAAGCATTTGTTTTGGCTACCCGCAAATTAGATAAAACAGCGACCACGTCTGTTACGGCTGGAATGATAATTTCTATATAAAGGTTTAAGTAAGTCACATTATCCAAGGAGAAAAACCTATCCTTTCATATTTCTTATCAAATCACGATGTGATACCTACGGCTCTTTTTTTAATGGATACCCAAGGTTGTTCACGTCAATAGCGAACAGTTAGTTGTGTCCAGTGACAACCGTAATTTAGTTACATAGTTTAAAAAAACATTAAACTAAGATCCCCAGTATCATAATGTTTGCGTTAGTCTCATAGTCGCTCAACTGATCAATATATATATTTTATACGTATATTACTCGGTCATGAATTCTTCTTAACTTCGTTGAAGTTGAAGGATATGAGGCTCGAGGCAATACCTCCTTGTTCTAAAAATTTGCTATCGTACGGGCTGGTTTCACCCCGGTTAGTCCAGTCTGGGTGTTCCCATTGATCGGTCTTGTTTAAATTAAACTGTCCATCTATAGGATCCTAAACATTGAATAAGATCTGTTGTCGACATTTAATTTTTTTCTTATATCCCGCCAGGCCAAAGCCGTCCGATTTTTAATAGGATTGTACTCAATATTTTTTCAGCATATCAAACTGAGTTTTCGTTGTTTAAAATTAAACATTCAAGAAACATTATGATTGGGTAATACATTACGGTTTCATTTTATTTTGTCAATAACAGCTTAATTTGAACTTTTCAATATTTGCTATGAATCGTGGGTCACAATGACTATGGCCCATAAACATCATTCGAAATATCTCCTTCATGAAACTCGATTTTATAAATTATATCTATTAAACTCAGCCTTGTGTTTGGTAAAACATTGATTTAACAACAAAACTTTTAGTACGCACTTTAAAAAAATAGTTCAGTGTACCTTAATGCTTAGTTCAAAAAGTTTATGCGTATGCCGCAAGTAAACATTAACCAATGAGTGCCGAAGATAGTAAATTATTTTTAGTTCTGTCTCCAACGTCTAGCGTGGCTCACTGTGTTTTTCGCATTCAACGAATAGCGTGTTAATAGCAACATTTTACGTTATAAAATTTCATATTACTGTTTTTTCGGTATATAAGTAGAATTCATATTTTTTCTTAAAAATGTAGTTGGTTGGGCGCTACCATGCTATTGCTCTGGTATAAGAAAAACAATTTTCACAGGGTCTATATTGTTCGGCAAATTTGATAACATTCATTGACTATATGTTAAACCAATTCTAGGCCACCAAGTCAACCTGATTTTTTTCATACCAACGTAACGTCAGTACATTTTTTGACGCAGGACTCCGCTGCACCCCACGAATAATATTGTGGCAAGCAGCCAACACTGCAGATTATTATAAAAATAACTAACACATCTTTTCAGCTGTTCAACCTTTAGGAAAAGCTGTAATAATTACGATATGAGTTATTATTGTTAGGATTTTTGGAATTCGCCGTAAGCTCAAAACGATTCGAATTTGAGCCGAAAACGAAACAGAGTGTAAATGGAGGAGTGTGTAGAGTGTAGGTTAAAATGAATAATACATGAGAGATATGGCGGCGCAGATCGATCCTATTAAATCCCGGACATCCTCGCTCCTGGGTGACCCTGACCTTTGCGATCGTCTGTATTCCGCCCTCTACGGTGTCTGTGACGTCAGAAATTCAATACACTCCAGAATCTTAAGCCTTATGATATTGGTTTACTTCAACTCTAGCAATGCGACAACGTGAAATTATAGAAGTACATATCGCTACTTTTTACAGAAAACCGTTTGAAAATTAAACAAAACGCTTAAGCCAACATTGACATAATGATATTTTTTAAGTTTTTTTTTATACAGGACAATATGATCTAATAATTTTAGATTGTCACTTTTCTTCTGAAACAAAGATATGTGTAATAAAAATATATTCTATAAATAGGTAATACTTGATCACATGCTAATAAGTCGCGAATCCCGGCATTAATTAAATGTAACAAGATTCTTAATATATTATACTCCTATGTTACATTAAATTAAAAATATAAGCGTTACTTATAAGATATTTGAGGCATAATTGTAATTGGCATTAAAACAGCTAGGACTAATAGCTAATTACAAGTAGTTTTATATTCACAACCTTCACCCGCTACGATTACTTAATAACGTGATTTCTTCAGTAATACAAATTGGTTTTTTTTCTGTCACTTCACTGTCGTCTAAAGTGAAATATACACACCGGCATATTTAGCGTAACATAAAAAAAATTAAGGTTTCATAACAGTATCATAACCTAATATGATACTGATATCAAATATTTTTTTTATGTTCTGCTTAATATACCGTTAATATTATCCGAATAACGGATACATAATGAAATATACGTTTTCCTATAAACCTTTTATATCAAATATGTCACATATTTATGACAACGATTATTTCCATGTTAGTTTTTACTACTTTCATTTCCAGTATGCGACTCGATAAATTGAAGTTTATATCGAAACAAAACTATTATTTAAGATGCACATACAAACATTATAATAATTTGATTCTAAATTATTTAAAATGGAAATATTTAATGTTCTAATAATTTGAATTTTCATGTCGCGACCTTCTTGTACAATTTTTTAAATAAAAATGACTCGCACCGGGATCTGGATATTTTGCAGCCAAACAAGTTGAGCGTTAGAAGTTCCAAGATGTTATTTTAATGCTACCATTTAGCTTGAACTTCGATTAATAAAGAAATCATATAAAAATTTAAACCTATACCAATTAGCATGAACTTCTTAAACTCATTACATACAAACTTTCTACGTCAGCTTTCAATAAAAGTCACGGTAAAATTAATTGCAAATACTTTTATTAATTACTAAATTTAAACAATGAACTAACTTTTAAAAATGTATTAACATCCAGTGCCCATCCACTTTAGTTTTAAAAAATATTTGAACGTGGATGAATAAAAAAAGTATATTATTAAGCAATAGAAATAAATAAGATTTATATAGAACAAGGTGAACTAATTGTAGGAATGAGAAAAAACTTATTAGTACCGTGTATGTTGAAAAATATAAACAACTATAGTTATACAAAAAACTAAATTTATTGATTAAAAGATTCCTATAAACTAAGGGTCGGTGACAGGATTAATATGAACAAGCTTAACACAATAACAGGGGAGAGTCTTATTACGGTGGTCACTCACAGCGCTCTCCAATTAATTGCAATAATAAGTACTAGCTTAAATTAATGAAGACTGCTAAAGACCTGCGTTTTCACAGCCAAAAGAAATTTATTCAGCCCCGCACCACACTTTCAAAACATTCTTCGCTCTATCTCCAAAAATCATTGGGATCTTGGCTGTCGACATTTTGAGTAAAGTCCAATTCCATGATAACCTGGAAGATAAGCCAAATTAGCTTCTTAAAAGCTAATTTGGCTTATCTTCCTTTTGGCTAAATTTTGCTTTTGGCTAAATAATAAAAGGTGATCAATAGAACCATACAGTACTATGTGGTGGAGCACAAGCTGCTCTCGTATAAAGCGCATAAAGAAACTGATGATTTGAATTGTATACGACACCTAATTGACACGGTAACTGTTAGAACGTTTGAGCACCGAAAAAACCTTATCCGTGTGGCTTCTACAATATCCATCGTGGGGAAAGTTATCAATAGCTCATTAGTACCACCGTCTCAGTTTTATAATAAACAGCTCTTCGGAAAAATAAATTTCATCCACACAACCTGGATGCATTTCCTGAGCCACAGTTTGATATCGTCGATCGTTTTTCCTCTGGACACGCAAAGTCTGGACCGAACTCCCACCGACGGTATTTCCATGCTATGATATAGATACGTTCTAAAGCCGAATCAACTCCTACTTTTTAATTCAGGAAATCATCAACGGTTTCTATGATGCTGCAGGTATCTGATGGCGGCGGTAATCACTTAACATCAGGTGGATACCTGATGTTAACTGATTACCAGCTCATTTGTCTACCATGATGCGCCTGATCTCTCTCCGGTCGTGTCGGATTTCCGTTACACCGGACTATGAGAGTGAAGGAATAGAGAGTGCACTTGTGTACTATGCCTGCCAATCCGCAGTGGAGCAGCGTGGTGGGTCTATGCTCTAATAACCCTCTCTCACATGAGGGAGGAGGCCTGTGCCCAGCAGTGGGACGTTAATAGGCTGCTACTTACTTACTTACTTACTTACTTGTCTACCATAGCTATATAAAAAAAAAACTTTCGAACGAGTAACCAGTGATAATTGCAACATAGTTCTTTAAACGCGTTACTCAATTTTTTGGCTTTTATTTTGCTTCTTTACTTCTATAGTCAGAATATTTAGTTGGATGGTAAAGTTGATAACTATGCGTTTTTATATTTGTATCATAAGCATAATTATTATTATTGTCTGAAACGAGTTCGTCGTTCTTGTGGCGTAACAGTAGTTAAGTATGACTTGGTAAGCCGTTATTGTGATAATTGGTGCGCCGCATATGTTTAAAATTAACTTAGTTTATTTAAATTGTTGAAAGTATGTTATCATGAGGTTCTAACTAGAGTGCCTAATTATTTCGCAATATTGAATTGTATTGATGGAATTGAATTAAGTAAGTAGTAATTGAAATACTTATTAATTTTACACGCTACAATGAAATACCCAACATTGAATATGTTTTATTAAAGAAATATGGACGATAATGCCTTAGTCTTGTTCATATTTTCAATTATAAGATATTTTTTCTAAATCCACTGAAATTCAAATACATTTTTTTTAACTCGACACACTAGATGTTCATTTTTTTATTAATATATTCGTTATTAAAATACATCTTGCAAAAAATTGTAATGTCAACTTTTGAAACTACGTAAAAGGTTTCTTTCTGTGAATGCTAGATGGCTTAAGAGTTGAGTTGAGTATACACACCCGTATATTTAGCGGAACATATAAAAAAATAAAGGTTTGTTATCACTATCATAACCTCATATGATACTGATATCAAATTTTATTTTATGTTCCGGTAAATATGCCGGTGTGTATATTATTAATAAGCTGTTTATATGTGGGACTAAAATTTATGATGAACACGAGATTAATTATGTAATATATAATTTAACGTAATATTATATTATATCTGTTTATTAAAGATTCTTTTAGTATTACTGATAAAAAACTGAATTGTAAAATTATCCCAAAAAATTGTAATGTGTATGTCATTACTTACTGCTTGGTAACGAAAGACTAGTATAATCATACATACATACATAAATACATAACATCACGCCTCATTCCCATAGGGGTAGGCAAAGACAACATCCTTCCACTTGCCACGATCCTTGCATATGTCCTTCGCTTCTTTCATTCTCATTAAACCTTTCATACAAGTTCGTCGGTATAGAGTACTCTTGACCTGGCCGTTATGTAAAATGTCCTGGATTTGGTCCAGGAACGCTCGCCTTGGTCTTCCCTTTCCAACTTTCGCATTCACTCTTGACTCATAAATCCTTTTTGTCAGTTTCCTTTCATTCATTCTCTCTACATGCCCAAACCATCTAAACATACCTTTCTCAATTTTAGTCACGACGTCTTCTTTTATACCACAACGTTCTCTTATCACACTATTTCTTACTCTGTTACTCAGTTTTAATCCACACATGCTTCTCAACGCTCTCATCTCTACCGCATTTATTTTAATTTTGTGATTCTTCTGCCATACCCAACTTTCACTACCATACATAAGTGTTGGCACCAACACTCAAGCATGCACTGCCAGTCTAGCCCTTTGAGACACCATCTGGCTATTCATAAAAGCATGCAGAGCACCATTTACCATATTCCCTGCATTCACTCTCCTTTCAATATCACTTTCACATGTTTCATCTTTTGTAAATTTAGATCCCAAGTATACAAATTCTTTCACCTCTTCCACTTGTTCCCCATCTATCAAAATATTGCCATTCATCATAGATTCATCTCGTTCAAAAAGCATAACTTTCGTTTTGTTTACATTCACTTTCATTCCTTTCCCTTTCAAAGCTTCATTCATAATATTTAGCATCTCCTGAAGCTCGTTAGCGGATGACGCAAGTATTACTTGATCATCAGCGTAGAGTAAACATTTGATGAGTAATTCATTCATTCTTAACCCATACATACATTCTTTTAAATCTGTCAAACATTTATCCATGAAAAGGTTGAACAGCCATGGTGACGCAACACATCCCTGTCGAACACCTCTTTCGACAGGAAACCACTCCGTGTACGCTCCGTTTATTCTGACACAGGCACTAGAACCCTCATAGAGAGACTTCAATGCTTGGATCAGACAA
>JACTOM010000909.1:7456388-7502399 GCA_015832385.1 Elymnias hypermnestra | reverse complement strand
GGATTTGGTCCAGGAACGTTCGCCTCGGTCTTCCCCTTCCAACTTTCGCATTCACTCTTGACTCATAAATCCTTTTTGTCAGTCTCCTTTCATTCATTCTCTCTACATGCCCAAACCATCTAAGCATACCTTTCTCAATTTTAGTCACTACGTCTTCTTTTATACCACAACGTTCTCTTATCACACTATTTCTTACTCTGTCACTCCGTTTTAATCCACTCATGCTTCTCAACGCTCTCATCTCTACCGCGTTTATTTTAATTTTGTGATTCTTCTGCCATACCCAACTTTCACTACCATACATAAGTGTTGGCACTAATACTCCAGCATACACAGCCAGTCTAGCCCTTTGAGACACCATCTGGCTATTCATAAAGGCGTGCAGAGCACCATTTACCATATTCCCTGCATTCACTCTCCTTTCAATATCACTTTCACATGTTCCATCCGTTGTAAATTTAGATCCCAAGTATGCAAATTCTTTCACCTCTTCCACTTGTTCCCCATCTATCAAAATATCGCCATTCATCACTGTATACATATTACATAAACTGTATACATATATAAGTTTTAGATCACTAATTTCACTTATCACGAGATTTTCAAAACCATACAGTGTTGTATCGCAGATGTTATATCTGATGACATCTTTGTCGCGACGCCGATCTCGCAAATATACGCATATTTGCGAGATACTTCTGCAGAAATTTTATGCAAGCTAAACTTGAATATGCTTCTGAAATCTGTATAAACAGAAGACTATGTTATTCCTTATAACACCATTGACGTGATAGTGAAAGATAGCAAAAACGTAGAAATTCGAAAAGAACAGACAAATTTCCCGTGTTATGGCGATTTCGGGCTAAAAAGTAACCTACAACTTAAAAAATATTCTTGTTTGGCTTATTTCTTCATTTACTTGCTATAGCTGAATCACTCGTGGTCAACTTTAAAAAAGTGTGTCTTACCAATGCGAAAATAACATTGCTCACTTTTGCAATATGATTGTAATGTTACTTAAATTCCTATAAGGAGTTCCCACTTTCTCGTCGAATGTGCGTATTTTTTTCATTCGTTAGTAAATTTCTTTTACTTCAACCAATCGAGTTCAATTGTTCTTTTCTAAACTTGTAGTGGATGCTACTTGATGTTTGTATGAACATTGTTTGTTCTTTCAAATATTAAATCTATAATCTAACTTTAGATAATTAATAAAACATTTGCGAAAAGATATATAGAGTCATCTTTCTGAAAGGTTGAAAGGTTCCTGTCTATGTAATGGGTTTAATGTTCGTGATAGACGAAACAAGTAATTGTAATAAGTAGGAATTGCTTATCCTTTTTATATATCGCTTATTTTTGTTGTATCATCACAGTCTTATTATCCATGGCTAAATATGTTAAAATTCTCTACTAGTCTGCTCGCGAACCTTGAGTTTAATGATTCAGCACCCAATCGACCGAAACATAATTACGATATTAGTTACGCGTCTGCAGTAGATATTTTTTTTTATATTTTCTGTTGATTCCACTCCTACAATTGACCTATTTCCTTATTGCAACGATTGTCATCTAAAATCTGATACTAAGGTAAAGTAGCAGCCTATTAATATCTCAGTGGTAAGCACAAGTCTCCTCACTCACACGGGAGAGGGTTGTTAGAACATAAATACATGCAGTAGAGTATAATTAATAGTAAAGTAGAGTAAAATTCTGTAATATGTGTAATATTACAGATTTTTCTAAATCGTTAACCGAAAAGTACAAATAAATAGGCAAAAAAAAGATGACCTATTTGGTTATTATTTCAATATAGTTAACATACATACATACATAGCATCACGCCTTATTCCCATAAGGGTAGGCAGAGACAACATCCTTCCACTTGCCACGATCCTTGCATATCTCCTTCGCTTCTTTCAATCTCATTAAATCTTTCATACAAGTTCGTCGGTTTAGAGTACTCTTGACCTGGCCGTTATTTAAAATGTCCTGGATTTGGTCCAGGAACGTTCGCCTCGGTCTTCCCCTTCCAACTTTCGCATTCACTCTTGACTCATAAATCCTTTTTGTCAGTCTCCTTTCATTCATTCTCTCTACATGCCCAAACCATCTAAGCATACCTTTCTCAATTTTAGTCACTACGTCTTCTTTTATACCACAACGTTCTCTTATCACACTATTTCTTACTCTGTCACTCAGTTTTAATCCACTCATGCTTCTCAACGCTCTCATCTCTACCGCATTTATTTTACTTTTGTGATTCTTCTGCCATACCCAACTTTCACTACCATACATAAGTGTTGGCACCAACACTCCAGCATGCACTGCCAGTCTAGCCCTTTGAGACACCATCTGGCTATTCATAAAAGCATGCAGAGCACCATTTACCATATTCCCTGCATTCACTCTCCTTTCGATATCACTTTCACATGTTCCATCTTTTGTAAATTTAGATCCCAAGTATACAAATTCTTTCACCTCTTCCACTTGTTCCCCATCTATCAAAATATTGCCATTCATCATAGATTCATCTCGTTCAAAAAGCATAACTTTCGTTTTGTTTACATTCACTTTCATTCCTTTCCCTTTCAAAGCTTCATTCATAATATTTAGCATCTCCTGAAGCTCGTTAGCGGATGACGCAAGTATTACTTGATCATCAGCGTAGAGTAAACATTTGATGAGTAATTCATTCATTCTTAACCCATACATACATTCTTTTAAATCTGTCAAACATTTATCCATGAAAAGGTTGAACAGCCATGGTGACGCAACACATCCCTGTCGAACACCTCTTTCGACAGGAAACCACTCCGTGTACGCTCCGTTTATTCTGACACAGGCACTAGAACCCTCATAGAGAGACTTCAATGCTTGGATCAGACAACCGCTCACCCCATACGTAGATAACGTTGACCACAGCTCATTCCTCACCACTCGATCATAGGCCTTTTCTAAATCTACGAACGCGCAATAAACTTTTTGGTGTTTAGCCAAACATTTTTCAGTTATGCACCGTAAAGAAAAGACCTGATCCGTACATCCCATTCCTCTTCTAAATCCCGCTTGCACGTCCCATATTTTCCCATCAGTTTCATTAATCACCCTTTCAATTAATATCTTTGCATACAATTTGCCGACGACACTAAGAAGGCTGATACCGCGGTAATTTTTGCACTCCTGCTGTGACCCTTTTCCTTTATATAGAGGGACAATTACGGCCTTGCTCCAATCTCTTGGGACTTGACCTTTCTCCCAGCATATATTGAAAAGGCAGTACAGCTGAGCTACCACAATCCCGCGGCCAGCCTTCAGCATCTCGACTGACACTCTGTCATACCCAGCAGCCTTACCTGATTTCATACCTTTTATCGCTTTCATGATGTCATCCATACTAATCTCGCTATCACTTGTCTTACATTCATTGCTATCCGCAGAGGCCATATTTACCTCTGCTTCATTTCTTTCAAACAAACTTTCAAAATGATCCTTCCATCTCTTCAATATCCATTCTTCTCCTTTTATTAAACTTCCATCTAAACTTCTGATTTTACAAAGCTCCGAGGAAGTAGATCTCCCTCGGGCAAATTGTATTGATTTCCAGAAAAACTTTTTGTTTGACTGAAAATCATCAGAAAGTCTCCTATCATACATATCACTGTATTCTTCTTTTTTCTTTCTTACAGCTTCTTTCACGATTACTTTCACCCTTTTGTATTCCATTCTTGCCTTTTTTACGTCATCATTCGTTGCCTTTTGCATTCGTTGGTTCGCTTTTGTAGCCAACCAATCGGACCAAGCTTTCTTCTTTTCACACACAGCTGCTTGAACATTTTTGTCCATCCACAAATTCTTCTCTTTCTTACCTTTCCTCCTTTTAGACACGCCACATACATCAATAGCAGCACCAACCACTCCATCTTTAAATTTATTCCATAAACTTTCAATCTCATTTCCTTCGTCTTCACTCTTGAATCGCCCACTCAAATTTTTCAGATATTCTTCTCTAACATCCTCTTCTTGCAATCTCTCCACTTTTATTCGTTCAAGAATGCTCGAGGTTTCCTTCTTTCTATGGCGCCACCGATTAAAAAGACCACCGATTCGGGCAACGACCAGGTAGTGGTCAGTATCGATGTCGACCCCGCGGTATACTCGAGCATCTAGAACTTTCTTCTTCAGTTTTTCGTCCACAATTACAAAATCAATCATACTTCTAGCATTCCCTTCTTCCCTTGTATACACATGAATCCCCTTGTGCTCAAACATAGTGTTTGCCACAAAAAGACTATGTTCCACACATATTCCAAGCAAACTTCGTCCATTTTCATTCACCCGTTTGTCACCAAACATACCAAGAGTCCTTTCATATCCATCACGTTTCACACCTACCCATCCATTAAAATCTCCTAACATAATTATTCGCTCATTCGGTTCACATTCATTCAACGTATCACTCACACTTTCCCAATACTCATCTATTTCTTTTTGGGCTTTATTGGACTTTCTGGTGCCCAGATCCGTCGGAGCATAAGCACCCAAGACAAAGATCCGAGTAAGTCCAACTTTTAGCCTGATCCAGATGAGTCTAGGACTCACGTATTTCACTTCTTTCACACAATCATCCATTCTTTCGGAAAGTATGATACCAACTCCCTGACAGCCTCTCTTATCACTGCTTACACCAGACCAGTAAGCTGTGTAAGGGCTATGTTTCGTGGTATCACATCCTTTCCTCTTTGTCTCATTCACGCAGAGTACATCTATGCACCTATCATGCATCATCTGGCATACTTCATCAATCTTTTCATTCATTCCTCCTCTTACATTCAAAGTAGCAAAGCGGCTCTCGGTAGCCCGCTTTTCGCCCCCATTAGGAACGTGACGTGATGGATTGCGAATCTCATCGCCGCCATTTTTGGAATGTAATAATATCACCATTGCGTTCCCACGAGTAGCAAGGGAACATAGGTCCATTCTGGCAGAGCCCCGCATGCCAGAATAAGGCTAGCCTATTTCTGGGTTCGCCCGGTCCCAGGGCCACCGCTTGCGACTAGGCAAATGCCCCTAGCCATGAGTCCCTCGGCACGGTACACCTTGGACTGGCAGGAAGTGGGTAGGAAAATGGAATAAAAGGGGGGAACGGGTCAAAAAGATAGGAACTTTGTAAGGAAGAGAAAGGAAAATATAAGGTAGTAGGATATTACTGACTCGGAAGACTGAGAAGATTCAGTAATAGCTCGGGGAGCCGGGATCGCATACCCGTGTACCATACTATGACTATCGGACAAATAGACAAAGATGTGGACCCCCTGACCTGTGTGGACCCCCTGACCTGTGTGGACCCCCTGACCTGTGTGGACCCCCTGACCTGAGTCAATATAGTTAAGGTGATTGTTATTTATTTGCCAAACGTCCAAATTGTAAAAAGATCAATTTGATTTCATGTTCCTTATTAATGACTCAATACGCATTTCGTTCTTTGCAATTTTTGTTTAAAAGAATTATAAATTATCGATACGAGTACTCTCAATAAAAATTCCTAACCTTATATGTGCGTATAAAAAGTAACAAGTATTGTCTAAAATGTCCTCTTTTTCTATAATATATGGATATTGAAAACCAGATTGCATGACTAGAAATTTCTGGCTCCAATTTCTAAATAAAATACATGTATAAAACGAACCCATTTTGTTTCAGTTTTATTTTATAAAGTATGCAAGTCGTACAGGCAAAAATAAAATGTTTAGTGGTGCGGGTTTGTACTAGACAAAAGATATTAAAACCGTAAGTAAGGGCGCGCCTTAAGAGTCCCACACAGTGACAAACTGCTGGCGGATGTCATCCACACAGTTAATCGTTACCAAATCACACATGTACCGTTACACTTTTAAATTGACAGCCTACGTCAAACAGTGTCTGGTCGTTTACTACCGCAGGCACGTCACTTATCTTCCGGGTCATCCGGATAGTCCGTGGTCACTAGGCGCAGTCAAATATACATTAACAGATATTCGATATGCCGATGTCAACTACCTTCTCCTAGTAGTCTCCAGTCGATCACGAACACAGACGGCAAGTCGGTGCCTACACGCAGGCTGTTAATGTGTGGAGCCCTTTAGGCTTAGCTTATATATATGTATACGAGGTGTGTTCAAAAAGTATCGTGAATTTTGAATTTTCGCGGGTTACGTATATTCGAATTTCGAATTTTTTGTGGCGTTATGTTGGTACTCATGTCTCTCACTTATGCCGACAAGCTCGGCCATTTTGAATGTTCATTTAATTGTTGACAGCTGCTTTGCTTGCACGTGTTTTGGATCGTCTTCGATTTTTACCTATTCAAAAAAATGGATCAAAGAACCTGTATCAAATTTTGTGTGAAAAACGAAATTAAGTGCGCGGATGCATTCCGAATGTTGACTGTGGCATACGGAGAAGCTACCTTGGACCGAAGCAACGTTTATCGGTGGTACAAAATGTTCTCAGAAGGCCGAGAAGATGTGAACGACGAAGAGCGTGCCGGACGCCCGAGCACTTCAACAACAGACGAAAAAATTAATGAAGTGGAGAAAATG
The DNA here is from genome assembly GCA_015832385.1 of Elymnias hypermnestra. Lineage (NCBI taxonomy): Eukaryota > Metazoa > Arthropoda > Insecta > Lepidoptera > Nymphalidae > Elymnias > Elymnias hypermnestra. The sequence goes on along the minus strand of JACTOM010000909.1, from coordinate 7,495,818 downwards.
GTATTGGCCAATCGTCGAATCACCGTTAGAGAAGTTGCTGAGGACCTAAACATATCGATTGGCTCGTGCCATTCGATTTTTATCAATGATTTGGGCATGAGACGGGTCGCCGCGAAATTCGTACCAAAATTGCTCAATTGTGACCAAAAACAGCATCGCATGAACATTGCTAATGAGATGTTAAACTCTGTCCGCGACGACCCAAATTTGCTCCAGAGGGTCATAACTGGTGACGAATCGTGGGTTTATGGTTATGACGTGGAAACCAAAGCTCAATCATCTCAATGGAAGCTGCCGCACGAACCAAGACCGAAAAAAGCGCGCCAAGTTCGATCGAATGTGAAAGTTTTGCTGACAGTTTTCTTTGATTGCAGGGGCGTGGTGCATCATGAGTTCTTGCCACAGGGAAGAACGGTCAATAAGGAATATTACCTGCAAGTTATGCGCAATTTGCGCGAAGCAATCCGCCAGAAACGCCCGGATTTGTGGAAGAACAAAAATTGGCTTTTGCACCACGATAACGCCCCTGCTCACACATCGTTGCTTGTGCGCGACTTTTTGGCCAAAAACAACACACTAATGATGCCGCAGCCACCGTATTCCCCAGATCTGGCCCCCTGTGACTTTTTCTTGTTCCCTAATCTGAAGAGGCCCATGAAAGGACGACGTTACTCTTCTCTTGACGAGATAAAGATGGCATCGAAGGAGGAGCTGAAAAGATAAAAAAAAAAGATTTTTTGAAGTGCTTCGAAGATTGGAAAAACCGTTGGCACATGTTTATAATATCTCATGAGGATTACTTTGAAAGGGACAAAATAGATATCCATGAATAAATAAATAATTTTTGAAAAAACACAAAATTCGCGATACTTTTTGAACACACCTCGTATATATGTAAGTATTTGCATTATTGTAAATATCTACTGTCTCCCGAACCGCAAGGGTTCACTGGAAGATATTGCTACAAAACCGCCCAATTGCACTCTAATTGTATTAAATGTTAAGTTATTATATTTTACTGTGATCCTTTTTTATGGTATTCAATAAAGTATACATCTATCTATCTACTTCCGGCTATCACGTCATTTACAGGCAATAGGAGTATACAACTCACAATATTTCAATTGGTAATTGTTTTATAAATTTGAATAGGCATCTCAACGAGCTCCACTTAAGTCTACATTAATACTAAGGTTATTATAGCCAAGCTCTAGATTTTTTTAAGTTATACTTAAATATATCTATTAACCAATGATAATTACGCGCTTAAAAACGAATATGCTAATAAATACAAAATTCGAAATGTAACAAGGCCTTTAAGGAATTTCGTTTAGTTTAGCATGCCTTTGAAAGTAAGTATATGACGCGACCTTGGCCGTGATATGATGGCCATAGATTGGGGGAATAATAACGTTTAATTTCACACGCTGACCTTGGCGTCACTGATATTGACAAATGATAGCTGATATCACAGCAGCGCTAATTCTATACGTTGTAATTGTATTACGTAACTGTCGCTTATCTTTACTTACGACAGCAAAAACCTCTCAATAGAATTCTGTCCCAACTTGTTTTAAATTACTGATAGAATTTTCTGTACAATATTTTCTAATGTCTAATTATAAACAATTATTTGAATGTGTAATAAGTGCATATCGCTGCTTTGTATGAATAATCACACAATCCACAATTTTCAAAATTCTAGTTAAATACATAGTAAATTCCACAGTCTGTATTTCCTTGTGATAAAAAGACATTAAGTAATTTGTTATATTAGACATTTTGTTTAATTTTCAGATGCCTGTCCTGTAAATTACACTCTTTGAATTGTGTCACAATTCCTAAACAGACATACATGAAATAAAACCTAGAAAAAAATTAATACGCCGTGACATGAATAATGAGTGGCTATTTATCAAAGAAAATTTTTAATGAGTAAATTTGGAAACAATGAAAGAAATACGAACATGAATAAATTGACAACCTCTCTTCAATAATATAAATTCTTTTATACTATGAAAAATAAAGTTGAGCTTAGTTTTAAGTTTAGTGGATTCAGGTAGAGGGTTGCCAAGATTCTTAGTGGCAATAGATGACGTTGCTTCTATTAATATCCCGAAAATTATGAATAAATAAGTATAATATTCAAACGGGAATGAAGAGCAATTTAATAAACCTTTACTACCTTTTATCTGCTAAAGCCACGAATATTTAACTTTCATTGTCTCTAATCATTCCTATAAATGTTGAGGATATACCAAAAGAAATTTTCGGCTTCTGTACGTTATTTTATTAAAAGAAATATGGTATTGTTTATACCTGCCTACCTCAAAATCTACTTATTGAAACAGATATAAAGTAAAGCTTTTGAAAATTCGTACATTTAAGGCTTATTTGAGCTATAAACATACGCTACATTCGAAATTCCAACGGAAATGGTAAATAAATTCCTCTCACTAAACTCCGAAAAGACTCAACCGACTTTGATACGACTTTCTATGGCAGATAATTGACGTTATAATTGATAATATACGCGTTCGGTGTTTACCTCGAAAACAAGACTCCTCAGGTATTTATCTTGTATAAAATAACGATGGTCTGGCTGTCGTAGATTGTGGCGCCATAATGCATCTTACCGCAGTATGATTGTCTGCCGCATTGGTTCATATTGTTTAGGTTATTGAAACGTTGATATAAATGTTTCAAAACTCTTTTGAAAATAAATTATAAACGCGTTTTATTAAATTGTTTATGAAATATATCATCGTTGAAAGGGAAAGTGCCAACCCCTTCTTTTTAAAAAAAGTTTCGAAAAATATTTTACCCGATTTCAATCAAATTTATTAACCAAGGAATTTCTTAAAAACAATGAGTGAAATCGCTTTAGATAGATTAAATATTTCGGGTTACGATGACTAATGCCTACCCCTTATTTTCAATTTCCACTGACACATGCGTTTAACTTCACCTGGCGCACTACAATGTGTAATTTAAAGTTCTGTGCGTACTATATTTAAAAGATTCTTAACAAAAAGTCTTCGAATAGTTAAAAATGTATACGGAAAAGTATTTTTTTACGAATACTCTAAAAAATAAGATCTTTTTTATTGTTTCAGAACAATAAGCACGTGGAGACTCTTGACGACGGCCAACTGCGCGCTTTGCTCGATGAGGCTATCACGTACAAGTGCCCTAAAGACCGCGAGGGCAAAAGTAGCCTTTTTAAGGTTTGTACACATGTTTATTTGGTAGATATGAAAAATAAATGGCAAAAAATTTTTCGCCCTTGTTTCCCCACCTTATTTTAATCGTGACTGCTTAACATGAATTTTTTGTGTGTGACCACATGTTTACTCGGGGAAGGGAATGCGCGGGTGCCATCGCCGGGCGCAACTAGTTTATTATTTTACTTTAACGTCACTTAACGTACTTTATTACCTGTTAATCTAGTTCGATTGATCTGGAAAAAGCTGTTAACTGGATAAAACAGGCCATTTCTGACTTGGAGATAACCTTGAAGTGTCTCTAATGTCAAAATACTAATATTCTTTGAATAAAATCAAAATTCTGTTTATCAGTTTGTGTCCGTTAATATCCACAACGGTTGGACCTATGTCATTGAGTTTCGTTGACGGATAATTCATGTTATAGGTACGATTAAATAGGTTACTTTATATCTTTTTATTTTCTATGTCAACGGGGCACTATATTTTTTCTTTAATCTCGCAAATATCGGGATCAATTCTTTACGCAAATATTTATATGATGAATAATGTAGGTTATTTTTTTTTCCCGAAGTTTCCATAGAAACGGGAAGTGTCATGTTCAAGTAGTATCAGACTAAGCCACGGCGAAATATATATAGAAAGAAAAAGATGAAATTTATTCTGCATTGCACAATGACCAACAACAAATAAACTATTGTAAATAAAAAAATAAACTTACTACATACCTATATATAATGTAGAAAAGGTCTGCAGCTCAGCAATTTCTATGCGTCAGAGCTAGAAAGCCTGGACGCACGTAAATATATAAACCTGTATACATGTAAACTAGCTTTAGAAATATATTCTTTAAAATATGCGTGGCGAGATTTGAACTGTGATTTCTTATTAACTGGGTGAAAAACCTCACAAATGCAACAGCGAAGCGTTTATTTATAGCATTGGTAGGAGATTTTTGTCAATTATTCGAGATATCGCCTATACATTGTATCACTTAATGGCATATCGCAGGAACTGTTGGAAGAAGTTGAGCAGGACGAGCAGGCGTGCGAAGCAGCGGCGAGGGGTCTGGGCGCGGGAAGGAACTCTAGACGAGGACGCGCCAGACGTGAACACCACTCTAGTCTTCAGGTGGTTTTTTTTTTATTGTACGCATATAAACACATATATATGTGCGTATATATATACATATATATATATATAATATTAGGCATCTTATCATGGAGATGATGATATTCAATAAAGTGATTCATAGGACCTAAATTCTTTATTACGCTAGCTTCTCCCCACTATCAAAATTCCAAGAAAACTTTGATGGCAGAATGGGACAATGGGGTTAACATACAGATTGGCTAGACTGTGAATGAGTCTTCTGAGGGTGGTTTATACACAACCAAAGGATTATAGCGACATCAACGTTATGTTGGTACTACCAACTAAAGTTGGTTTAACTTACTCTAATACCTTGAACCATCAAGATATCAGGGGAAGTTAAGGGCTCGGAAATATATATAAGAACATTCTCAAGTGTGAAAATATTCTATCAGCTGCTTCAACAAGCTCGACCGCAAGATCTCGTGAAAGGGATCAGATTCACCATTCAATGCAATATAAAAGGTTTACGTGGCAATGATTATCCAAGTTTTTTGTGGATTCTAAAAAGACAGAGTGCATGAAACATTGTAATTTAATATTTAAAAAATCGTTCTTTAATATCATCATCAGTCGTACATTTGGAAAATAAGAAATCTTTAGGAGATATATACCTATAACACAAGATTGTTAACCACGACGTCCAAACTTGGAGTACTCGGTCTTGAGGCCGAGTTCCCGTTACATTATGGAAACTTCGTAAAACATATAGGAATGAAAACCAATATAAATCGCGTTATATTAATAACTTATAATTATGTTAATCTGTATGAATGTGTACCTGTGTTTGTGAGAGTGTGCATGTTATATACTTTTAAAAAAAGAAGAAATTTTCCATAAATACTTATAATTTGTAGTTTTTTAGGACGTTAGCGAAGTAAATGGTCGGTAATTTCGTTAAATGGAAAAGGGTATGTAGCGGCTCATTAACGTCCCACAGCTAAGGACAGACGTCCTCACTCATAGGACAAGATTTTTACACCATAGACCCATAACGGTGCACCACTGCGGGTTGGCAGGCATAGTGCACAAGTGCACTCTCTATTCCTTCACTTCGATTGTCCGATGTGACGGAAATCCGACAAGAGCGAAAAGAGATTAGTCGCAGAACCGACGGCTTAACGTGCTCTCACGGGGGAGGAACTTCCCAACTTCGGGTAAATATTGAGCAAATCTTATTAGACAACTCAATATCGATTAATTCTCCCGACCCACGACTTGAACCCACGGCGTCATATCTGAAGCCGAACATGCTAAACCTATGAGGCAGTATTTTCATTATATAAAGTTTATTATAATATGAGAAAATTACTGGACAGTTAATTGGACGATTTACTATGTATAATATTTCGGCAGGACCTAGTGGCGGCAATGGCGGGCGAGGCGGCACCTCGGCGCGGACGTACTCATGCGCACTCGCACGTACCCGCACCGCCCGCTGGCACAGTTTCTGCACGAGCACTACACGGCGGAAGTTTACCCTCCGGAGTTGACACCTGTGCGTAAAACACCTTTTTTCGGAATTCAAAATATTCTTTATTCAAGTAAAAAGCAATCTTGAATCGTCAGTAGTCTGTCACTTATCCAATATATATCGCGACGGTATTGTGTCAATTGATGTTTTTTTTTTAAATTTTTCTCTTAGAGAAAAATAAAACATGCTTTTATTAGCCATCTGTCTAACGGAATCATTCATCAAATTCTTGAAGCACTGCAGAAGCGAGGCAGCCCCAGCATCGCCCCGTTAAGTGATTCCTTTCGCAATGTACACAGTCTCAACGTATAGATTTCTCCTTATTTCCACAGAATATGGACATACGCGGTTAATACAGTTAAAAGATAGAAGTATAATAACATAATTCTAGTTAAGAAGCCAACAGTGTACGTTTGTGGGCGTGCATGCATGAGTGAGGTAGTGGGTGTTCACGTTTATTTTTTTTTTTTGGAACTGTGTTTAGCTGTTAGCCCTACTGGCTTTTACAGCGTAACCGGAAGGAACTAGTGTTCACGTGTGTGATGTACTTTATTTTAATAAATGAGGTTTCCTGATACATTGTAGCGTTCCTGCTGGGGGAAGAGTCAAATGTTGGCATAGCGACAAATGTATCGCGCGGAGGGTACCTGGCCACTGTGCGGTGCGTCAATCCACCTCCTCTGGCCGAGCGACGAGTTTCCACTGGCGATGCAAATCCTTCGCAATCGCAATCGCAGCATTCTACACAGGACTTGGACGTGATCACCAGGTTCAAATTTAGTTTTAATTTCTTTTTATAGCTAAGGCACATCATACAATATAAAAGTATGTTTATGGGTAGTTCATATTTTGAAATGTTATATTGTTTTTTACGGTATGCTACCCAAGGATATATATAGGCTTTTTAAGCGGTGTCGTGTAGAATAATTATTAAAAATACATGGTGTGTTTGTCTAAGTAACACACCAAATAAATCTGATCTTTATAATATATACACAGAAAGACTTAAACTCTAAAGTTACACGGACTACTTCGCACACTGTTCTGAAAAGAGCGCACGACAAATTCATTCGGGTATCACCTATTTTCTAATAATCATTACAATATATTTAATTTATTCTTCTTATTTTATTTCGATTAGAGCAATTCATTCACTCCCACGCTTTTTTATCATTTAAGTAATTAACGTCGCTTGCCTCAAAAACTCTAAAATATCAATTGTTCGCAGACGGAGCAAGCCGACATTCCCGATGACGTATACTGCGCGTGCGACACTCGAGATAGGCAGCGGCAGCGTGTGCTCGGGCCGCGCGGTCACCACAACCACCGCCTCCAACCAGGTGCGTACCGCCCCCACTCTCCGCTCGCGGCCTTCCTCGACCCCTCGCTACCCACCCGATACACGCTTCGCACCCAAAACATTAAACGACACTAATCACTTATCCGGACAATCGAAGCTCATGAATGCTTTGTGCGTTCCGAGGAATATAAGGGTAGGCGGTGGTGCCATGGAAAAATGGCAAATAAATACCAAACTTAATCATGGAGGCACAAAAGGTGTACCGCGCGGCCTGAGAGGAACGAGCGAACATCATTCAGAAAAAACTAACCTTAAAAGTAAAACTGAAAATAATACCTCCGAAAAAAATGATGCTACTTGGATCAACACAATTAATAATTGGTATGAAAGTTTAGATCACTACTCATACCGAGGGGCAGGAAGTATTGAATATTTCAAAAATTCTTCTGTGGAGATGGAGCGAAATATAAATAGTCGTCTGCAAAAAAAAAACTTTGTCAATGATATTAGTATCTGTAAAAATAAAATGCTAAAAACGAATAATGATTGCAAACGATCATATTCAAAAGATGAAACTCAAAATGTATTCAAATGTGATATAAATGTCAGTGACAGCCTAAATGATGCAATTTTAAGGAAAGAATATCGCGAAAGAGTAGGTCATGACCTAATACCACCTACTAGAGAAATATTGAATCCTAAAAATTTCAGAAATTTAACTCTAGGTAAGCCAACAAGCAACGTGGTAGACGCAAGCCATGGTACCAAGAATTGTAATACGGAAAGTGAAAAGGTGAAAATTGCAATTGCACCTGAAACTGTATCCAAAGCAAAATATAATAGAAAATTTAAATCGGAGAAAGCTGATGAAGTTTATGATAAAGATAACAATATATGTTTGGAACATGAATCTCAGTTGAAGTTAGCTAAAAACACGAAAAAGTCTTCCGCATGCACGGAAAGTAACAAAGACTTGGAAATGAAAAAAAATAATGTATCAACTGATAAAGATGTTTCAGCTATAAATGCAATTGGAAAAGATGTTGAACTGGTTGATATTCCACTTAATCCGGAAGCTCAGAGTAAAACAGTTTCTTTTGTAGAATATGTAGCACATCACCAAAATCTTATAAAAAGTTTAGAAATAAATAACAATGAGGATAATCTAGTAAATTATTGTAAAAATTCGGATATTGATAGTCAAGCAAATAAATCAAATACTGAAGGGTCTAAAAAGACAAATTCAGATATAAGTGACGAGGAGACAAATGTTAAAGATAAGGACCTACATCAGAATTTACAAATTACTATACCGTTTAAAACAGATACAAATAACATCGCAAACGACCAGTCTGTTATGAATGAATTAACCAATAATGCATACATCATAGCATGTCTCCTCCAATCATATCCTGGAAGCTTTCTTAAAAATCCTTTTAAAAAAATGGATCCTTCGGCTAAACTAAACGAAATTGCATCTAACTCTAATACTACTAACACACCTATAGATTGCGATAAAAAAAAGAAAGGGAAAAGAAAAAAATCTAATCAGTCACAATCCAGTGTATGTGCAATGAAAGATGGTATCCAGAAAAATGCTCTTAAAATGCTACTTTATAGTGAATGTCCAGAAAAAGCTAAATCTATAAAAAAGAAATTGCCACCTTGCGAGGATAACGAGGTAGGAATAATTAAGCATTAATTTTACATGCACGGTGCTGGATTATAAATATTAATTATTTTATTTTGCAGGTGGATTCTGCAATACCCTTTAGTTGCATCACAACACCAGAGGTTGTGGCCAGTTGCAACACGACTTCCTCCACTTCCCAATCATCAGTCGCTATCGATCCCAAGGTATGGGACCCCTATATTTTTAATTATTAAATATTATTTTTAATCTCTCCAACCTTTCCTAGGTATCAAAAATTACTTGTAATCCGAACGGGATACCGAAAGATACCAATTCATTGACAAACATGCATACCGTTGTGCTTCCACGAGGCAACAAAACGACATACGCGACCGAAGAAATCGGAAGCGAAAATAGTGTCGTACAATTTCGCTCTTTCCTTAAGTCGGTACCACATTTAATTAAATGTAAAACCGCATGTAATGGTAAATAACATGTCACTAGCAGATTAAAACTGAACTTGCTAATAATATGAATGTTCAACAATGTATCAACTATTTGGGTTTTTTGTTAACAAAAACCATACTTTACCCCCCCTCGACAGTAAAAAATAACGGGAAAAGTTTTCTTTCTATAATGATTACAAAAACAAAGGCAAAAAGCTTTTCCAATACTCTAGTATTCAATTAAAACTCATGCATGGGGGATTACAAATCTCCTGCACCACTACTCCTACTCCTACTCCTACTCCTACACCATTTGCAAATAATTGTAATCAATATGTCTTGCGTTTTCTCAAATACGTGTTTATATTAACTCAAAATTAAAATATGACATCGTGTAACCGAATACGATAAACAATTTAAAAATTATTTGACATAAATTGCGTGTCATAATCAGAGTGTTCCAAATTCCCATTTTAGTAAAAAACTACGATGTAGTCAACGCAAAATATTAATAGTTCTCTCCCAACCGAATATTGGCCACGGTAGTTAATCTCATGCAGAGATTAGCTATTTTTATACAATACTCTTTGTTGTACACAACAATCAACACAGGAAATATATACATTATCGCAAGCATAGGCATAACAGAAAACCCAATACAGACAAAACCTTGTTAAGAGAGAAACCTCTAGAGCAAGCTACTTACATACTTTATTAATCCTGACATTTTTCACTTCTAATATCTTTTTAAGAGAGGTATAGAGACCTACTTAAACCAGAGACTTGAACACTCTGATATCACTGTGTAAAACTCTGTAACCGAGACCAGTATTTATAGACACACTTGCGGTTGCTATTTATTGATGTTAATGTCATTGTTAAATTTCTTGGAATTTTAAATTGAATCATAAATAGGAGTATGATATATTAGGCAATATCCGATAAAAATTTATGAATTACAACAGCATATAAAAATAAAAAATTGTAAATTTAAAATTGTGTTATATATATCATATTATATATACATACATTTATTCGCTGTATCAACTATAAAGCCTTTTGTGGGCATCTCTGTACCTCTATAAGGTAGAAACTCGGGATAGAGAGAAACATTTTTAAGAGTGAAAATGCTGACCATTAGACCAATAAGGCAATTCCTATACTACTTTATAGTGACACCTTGCTGGCTGGCACAGTTGTGAATCGGCCAGGCCGAGTAAGAATTAGCTAAAATCCGATTTGTTGAATTATGATATTAAAAACAGCTTGTTTTATTATAAACGCTTCTTGAAGTAACTCTGTATTCTCGGGCCTCGTTGACTCGTGACAATACTTTTGATCTATCAATTGTCTTTGTTTTTTGTACTTCACCGAAAACACACTTTAAAAGAACACTAGTATATTTCTATTTTTCCTATGGTCTGCTTCTATATACAAAACTAAAGACATTCTTAATTTTATTATACAAAAACAAGGTAGTTGTTCCACAATATTTATGCTCTATTACAATCTCTTTAGTTTAACATTCGTATTTTGTAATTTTACTGACATTGCTCTGTGAAATTTTTACAACTTTTCCAGCAGAATACATTCCTATTATGCCTTCCTTTAATTTAATGTCAGACCTCAATCACTATTAATTATTTTTTAGTTTTACAACACAAGGAAATGACAACATAACAAATTTCAAAACAATTAGTCTCACAATATAGTATAATATTATATATTGATAGTTCAGTGTGTATGCATATATAAAAAATTGAAATATTGACAGTTTAAAGAAAAAACAAAGTCATTACAATTGACATTGAACTGATTTATAACAATAATAAAATTGTTATAAATTCTGGTAAGCTACATAAAATTAACTATTCACTTAAGGGAAACTATATACGTTTCCATAACAAAACTCCCAGAATACGTTCTAGACGTACGTCTTACTTAATGGATTTCAAAACTATTAAAAAAAGCTTATTGAAATATTGTATTAAAATTTGGATGATCTCTTGGAGTATAAGCGTGGGAGTGAATAAATTACCTCTAATCTACATAAAATAAATTAAAATCACTCTGTAATGGGGGGATAAAAAAGTGACATCTGTCTTAGTTTGTGTGGCTACTTCTCAGTACTGGATGCGAACGAACCCTTGTAGCTTTCTATTCTAAATCGTTCTCTATTAGAATTAATAAGAAAAATTTGATTTGTTTAGAATCAGATAGCTGGTTAAATGTAAACATGGCGAAGTTAAACATTTCATAGAAAATGTAAATTAAATCTAACCTTAAATCATCTATTCCAAATACATTTTAAAGTAAAATCATCCCAAATATCAAATAGCAACAATATTTACAGATATTGGAATTTGAATATTGTGTGGGGTAGGGAATGGTTCTGGGGTGCAGTGTTGGTTATTTTGGTTATGGTGCTCATGGGGGTGGTCTGCGCAGCCTCTGCAGTTGGTTTCGAGCTACCGCGCCGTAGCCTGCCTCATGGACGGAGCCTGCCAAGTCCGCCCGCCTTCGCCGCCGCAGCCACACGCGTCCCTCGCTCACCCTACCTCACCCGTGCACCAGGTACTGCCTTGATCATGTCTATTTAACTTCTATTGTTCGTGCATAATAAAGGCTTACGTGTGTCACTAAGTGAAATATTTGGAACAGTGAAAATATTGTGTATACAAAATAATTAATCATATAAAAAACTTTAAAAACCACGCCTCAATCTTTCCGGCCCTACGTATCAAAAAATTACGCGTGATTCGGACGAAGGTACCAAAAGACCCCCAGTTAATTTTTTTGGAAGTCTGAAATAGAGTCATCGAAACATCGTATACTGTTGCACTTCCCTGAGGTGATGGAGCGACATACGCGGCCTTATAATTCGGCGAAAACCAGAACTGTGTCGTGCATTTGTCAAATTTCGAAGCCCTTGTACGAAAAACAAAAACTATATTTGTTAAATTTTTTTTCTATCAGGATTGAGCAATCTCAAAACCAAAAACATCAAACTTTATATTGACTTTTTCAGTCCGACTACCATTTCTGACGAAGATACGGCTATGACAAAAGTGACAAAAATATGTTTTGTTCTATATATCAGATATACTTTATTTATAATCACATCACACGGTCAGTTGTACCTTGCGCGGTGGATTCGCGATGCCGTAAAAATAATAACCAGAAATTAATAAATTAATACCAATTTTAAAATATTACAAGAAAGAAATCTGGCGGAACCATTGACTTAAGTGTATAGATTTACCATCAGTTATAAGTTTCCACACGTTTTATGGGACACTAAAAAAGAGTTTAGAACCACCTTTAAGAAGTTCTAAAGTCTACTGCATGTGGTCATTGGCGTAGCTGTTGTAAAACGGAGTTTTATTACATAAAGGCAAAGCAAATGTCGAACTAGTAATTTAGCAAATAGCAAATATTTATATTTATAGAGTACATTGCCACAGATATATTAATTTTACGTTTGATGCACATTGTATATATTTTTTATTTTAACTTTCATTTATTTAATTTTTATCATTTATATACGTTAGTCATAGTACGAAGTGCCCTGTGTTCTATAATTTTTGTTATATTGTCTATCCATCTAGAATATTTAAAGTAATTTCAGCTGCATTACAACAAAAGTATTTTATTAGTCCTATAAAACTCCGACGTATACCCTCTAAAATGTATATTAGATCTGTGATTGCAAATGGTGTGGAAAACGTTTCTAACAACTCATAACAATTTGAAAAATATAATATTTTGTGTGTCACTCGCGGAACAGCCCCTTGGCGTGATTTCGAGCAGTTTCAACGGACTGCCGCTATCGCGTCCCTCTGCGTCCGACGAGTATAAGGTAGGCATCTCTCCACACTGCACCCGCACACATCACTTCATACTAACCGCTTCGTGCTAATCTCATCGCTCGAAATTGACGTTCACCTAAACACTCTCATTACTCGCGCTCTCGAATAGCTACATACGAATTGATCATTCGCAATAACATGCTCCGTGTGATCTGCGTCGTGTTCCAAAAATTCTAACATCTATTTTTTCCTCCCTATTCAGGTTCCTATACTCACTGTGCACTACCGTTTACAGAAATCACTCGATGAAAACGGCAACGCTGTACAAGGATTCGGTTCGCCCCTTTCGGGGTCCGGTCAGCACAAGAAACCGAGGAGAAAGAAGTCTTCAAAAAACGAGACTGTCATTAAATCGCACCAGATAGACGGTTACCAAGGCAACAAGGATCTAAACGAGGTGCTCCGCTTCATCGAGTCCAACGCGGAAGGCGGTCGTGCGCCCAAGCTGCGCGCTAAGCACAAGGACGACGCGGAAGACAAGGGCGCCAAGAAACGCTCCACCGAGCGCCGCAAGGACAAAGAGAATAAAATCAAGAGGGCCTCCTCCCTCGAGGAGCTTTCGCGCACCAAGCTCGAGGACCTTACCGACAAGCCAACGCCACGTGACCCCGCCCGTCGCGTCGACGGAGCCAACAAGCCCGAGCGCCGCTCCTGGGGAGAGGACGCGCGCGCACTCCTGGCGCGTCCCCCCGTGCCTGAACCTGAGCCCTCGCCCGAGCTGGCGGATTTTCAAACCGTCACCAAGAAACGCAAGCCGCGGCGCCGCGCCGACGACGCCGAGCGCCCGCCGTCGCCGCCGCGCCGCACCCGTGCGCCCTCGCCCTCGCCACGGACGCGCAACTCTGCGCCGGCCTCGGACCGCAGCAACGACTCCAATGACGACACGGACTGCGCAAACTCGCCGCCGCCCGCGACCGCCGCGCCCGCGCCGCACGCCTCGTACGCGGAGATCGCGAGGACACGCCACAATATCCCCGATCTCATCGAATCGTGCAACTTCTACGCGGAGGGCGAGGAGAGGCCGCCAGCCGTGTCCAGCGCGACCCCCGACGACGCCGACCAGTACCCGGCGCTGACGACGAGACGGGCGCGCGACAAGCCCGCGGAGGCAACACCGCGAGCCCCACGTAAAGAGCCGCCTGCGCCCGACGTGGTGGCGGACCGCCGACCGCCCGTGGTGCTGCTGGCGGCGGGTGCGCGGCCGCGCGATATGGACGGCGTGACTTTCGGCTTCGACGTGAACGAGCAGTTGCTAGGCGCACGTTGCGACCTGCTGGAGCATGGTGCAGTGGCGGTGCGCACGGGCTGCGTGGCACTACGTTACGTGCCGCCCTCCGCGCCGCCGCGCACCTCTCATCTGCTGCAAATCGTGGACTACGTCGGCACCGGTGCGTACCTCCATCGTACTCGTACTGAAATAACTAATCAAGATTTAGTTACACTGACCCAATAGCTAACAATGACTCATATGTATTACTCACGATCGTCCGTCGCTTTATACTTCAAGTTTATGTAAATTATTATGAACCCCTTTTTGCCTATCAAATATAATAAGAAATATTTTTGAAAACCTTTAGGGTGTATAAATTTGACTTGTCGATCGATTACTAATACAGACATGATTTCAGCCTGGGAAGACGTGATGCGCGGCGGTGGCAAAGTGCACTACTTCACCGAATGTGCAGCGCGCAACAACTAGTAGCTGTCGATAAACAATGGATGCTTTTAAAACGAAAACATTCAGTGAACTTAAGTTATCTTGGATGTGAAAGGCTCCGATTCGAATACTATGCCAAGTGACGTGGTGTTCGCGTGTGATTTTTGTGTTGGTGTGCGTAAACAAATTACTGCCATTGCCAGGTATGTGGCTGTGTAATCTCCGACAAACAATAGGATGGATACACGCGGCGCTCGCGGGTCCCGCACTTGTGAACGCTTACATGAGTGTTGACCTATCAATGTGGTGAGTTTATAAGCGTAAAAATACAATCGATTTCGTTTTCGCTTTGTATATAAGATAGATGGTCTAGAGCATTTAATTCTTGTAATAAAATTTTTAACAAGAGTTTATAAAAAATGTATGATATGAGTTGTAACGTATGTTGGAATATAAATATTTCACCTGGAAATAGGATAGTAAAATGAAAATTTGCAAAACAATGATTTCATAGACAGTCCCTAGAAGCAAAGTGACATGCAAAAGAGCGAAATGAAACTTTAAAATAGCTTAAGCCAACGACTTATCGCCTTGGCTCAGTCTGATGTTACCAAAGCGTTTAGAACCTTTACATATATATAATGGGAGTCATACGTATGGCCTACCAACTCGCCATGAAGTAGCTTGGTACCCACTTTGCTCTAAAATCCAACGAAAGAGGGGACCTTAATAAGCTGATACTTTTGCATGTCTTTAGGTATTTCGGGACTCCTGACTGATTTGGTCAAAGTTTTATTCTTTGTATATGTTATTTCCTTTCTCCATGTGGAATACACAAAAACTTGTTTTTAACCAGCACCATTGTATAGGTCTCTACTACTGAGTTGTTTTCAGTACAATGTCACATTTTGTATAGATAAAATGTAGGTGTGATTCTGTTTATATACCTGAAATAAATGATTTGTGCTTCATTTAGTTACGGTGGTGTAACCTACATGATGATCGTCACAATTGAACTTTAAATCTTGTAAACCAAACAACTGTCTTTGCCTTTAAATATTTCCTGAGGTACTTTGTTCCCAATTGGATCATCTAAAAGCCAAAATATAAAGAAATATCTTTAGATGCTTTGGATGAATAATCACACAATCTAAAAAATTTTGTTATATATAACAGTGGAATCCATAAGAGTCTATATATTCGTTTGTTAAAAAGTCATATTTAAATCGGTAAAGTAATTTTTGTGTGATGAACCATGAAATTGGTTTAGTTCAAAAATATGTCTAATTTTAAGCAACTCAGCTGTAAAATTAGCTTTTGGATTTGTGTTACTATTCATCCAAAGCAGTGATATCGAGGAATTATTACCTACAATTAGACGAAGAGGATTTCAGATATTTTGTTGTTTTGGTGTTTAGAATTCATATTTGCCTTTAAAATATTCTTCTGTATAAGCCATATAATTAACAGTAACATATATTTGATTCACAATACATAGGGGGCAATTGACACGTATTTTTTTTACATTGTACACACATAAAGAGGCTTCACAAACTAACAAATAGTAAAATATAGTTTAAACTGTAATCTTTCACAAGCTGTATTCGGTTTAGAATAAAAATATGCCAAATTTATACTAATAAAGATTTTTCTATATAGAAAAAAACCAGAAAAGTGTATGGTTGTCAGATGTTATAGCGGTACTGCCCATATTGATATGGGAATATAAACAATATCGACGCTTGAAAGCATAAACGTTTTGTAGTATCCCGTAAAACCAAAATGATTCACCAGAACATAACATACAAATACATAACAACATTTATGCTTTCTCGCGTAGAAAAATCTTTCTAAATTTCATTGGTCACAATTATAAAAAGCAACTCAGTAGTGCAGATGTGGGATTTGATTTCCAAATATGCCGGTGCTAACGTATAATAATAGCGTTAATGTAAAAACGTAAATTATGTATTGAAATATTTCAAAATTACGTACGGTTCCTCCATATTAATATCAAGCAAAGAATTTGTTTTAACCTTTCCGGCCCGAAATATCAAAAAATTACGCGACATTCGAACGGGGGTACCAAGTTTATTTGTATGGAAATCTAAAAAAAAAAACGGAAACAGTGTCTTACATTTGTCTCGCTCTTTCTTTACGCTGGTACCGCGTTTGTTTGAGTGAGAGAAATAACATGTATTAATAATTTGGGTTTTTTGATATCAAATAATATTTTCAAAGGATTTGCGCTTTCGACATAAAAAAAATGGGAAAAAGGTTTCTTTATAATGCTTTTATGATTACAAAAAATATGAAGAAAGTAGCTCTTCTAAAACTGAAGTTATTTAAATTAAAACTAATACATCGGGGATTACAAATCCCCCGCTTCGGGGTCGGCTAGGTTAACCAAACTGTATGTAAAAGGCATGTTTTGTTTCTGTTGATGTTTGTTGTGCTTCGTTTTGTTACATATTCACTATTATAGATTCTCTCTAAATAGCTACTTATATTTAATTTGTTACGTATTTTTAAGTCATACTATTTTATATTGTAAATAAAGTAAACATTGCCCGAGTGGTGACTGGCCAAATGTCAAAAAGTGTCCTAATTTTATGTCAAACTAATATGATTCTCGTATTTCAATAAAATATATCGCTTCTTTACTAGCGAAAAGTGCTATATTTTTTTTGTTATTCTTAAAGAAAACTGCCGTGTGCGTTTTGGGTTTTTCAGAAATAACGTGATACCTTTTGGCTTTATTTATAGCGAATGAGCTACGATTTGTATAATGATTTATTATTTAGTTACCCTTTTAAAGCCGTTGTTTCATTTTGCAATTTGTTCTAAAATTGTCAAATAAATGTAATGTTTTTGGAAAACAAATGTACACCTTTAAAAAAATCATAACATTGTAAATATGAGTACGATTTTAATATTCTGAACCCAAATTTCTTAAGGTACGCTAAACTTGGCGACGGCGGTTTGATTATCACTAAATCTTAAAGAAAATACGTAATTGAAGTAGTAAAGAGGCGATTAATCTTTTGTTAAGGATTTTTTTTTAACTCAAATTATATTTAAAGATATTTTATAAATTATGTTTATACATTTAAATAATGGTTTGCAACACTAATGTAGTGGGATATTGATTATTAACTTTATTATTTCTTCCGAATGCTGTCTTACCTGTTAATTCAACATTGTGTTATGATTTTTAATTATATGTATACAGTATTGTAAACAGTTGTGTAATCAATAATTGGATGTTACCAAATTGTTTTTATTGATCTTCTCTTGAAATTCCAAACAAAATATGACACAAATTAATAAATATATATAATGGTTAACGATAAAGTATACTATATAATTGTTTACCTAAAGAAAGAGGTTGGGATTTATATGTAAAAATCGTGAATAAACTAGCGAAATTAATCTTCTTGTCTCAAAATAAATTTATAATTACTGTATAGTGTATATAACCTAAATCTTTATTGAAGACGATTTCTCAAGACCATTATTATTACCGACAAGTAAATTGTCCATTGATGAACGTAAATTATAAACAAGTAAAATAAAAAGCTTCAAGCACGAATTTATTAAACTCATTAAATGTAAACCACTAAATCTTATACCAGCGCGAGCTTTCAATAGATGACGTTGTACAATTTTTCGTGAAATTAATTTAATTAATATATTAAAAAATCTATTATCCATCAAGCCTCACTAGTTTAAAAATATGTATTTGAAGTCGAGAGGTTAGGTAAAGAAGGTTTTTTTTATTAACAATTACAAGTTTGAACAAGATGTGTATATATGGAGAGTGTGAACTAATTGTAGGAATTGAATTAGGGAGGCTATTAAACTCTGAAATATTATTATGTTTTCATACATGTTGTTAAAAATAATAAGATAACAATAGTATACGACGTGCAAATAACATTTGCCAGTTGAGGACTTAGTTATTCACTCGTTGTTTTAGGCCTCGCCAAAGATTTGACTAACTTAACCAAAAACTTATAAAATAGAAGCCCCTTGAAGTTACTCAAGAAAAGTACTCTAGACTTTTGTTAAAATTAATAAAAATAACAAATATATTTTTAACTAGTCAATCAGTTTCCTCACAACTCACAACTGGTAGTGCATATATTCTTTTTGAAATACCAAACAAGGGAAGCCAGAAAAATATCGCCATTTAATTACATTTTGGATTGCTGAAAGTTATATAACATCACATAGACGGCTTTGAATGAAATGACATTTACTATTGATATCAGTTCTGATGGCTCCTCATTTTATTGATTTAATTTATAACTAATATCCGGCAACTTTAAAGCCCGTCGTTCTTTTGTACCCAAAATGCAGAAACTTTAAAGGCCCTCGGCCTATTTATAACCAAATTGCAGAAAGTTTAAAGCCCATCGTCCCATTTATAACCGAAATACAGAAACTTTAAAGCCCGTCGTACTTTTGTAACCAAAATGCAGAAACTTTAAAAGCCCGTCATCCCATTTATAACCAAAATGCAGAAACTTTAAAGCTCATCGTCCTATTTATAACCAAAATGCAGAAACTTTAGAGCCCGTCGGCCTATTTATACCCAAAATGAAGAAAATTTAAAGCCCGTGCGCGTCTGTTTAGAAACAATATGATCAAGAGACGATGGCACATTCACATAGAAACAAATATAATGTAAAAAGGACCGTAACATAGTAAACAGCATGAGAAATTTAATAAACGGTTTTATTGAAGTTGGGTATACAGAGTCTGAGACCACAAAACGTTATACTTGTTATAATGGTGAAATACGTGATGCTCACAAAGAGATTGATTCGCTATGTATATAGAAAACGAATTTATTTTATTGCTATGAAGGGCGAGGAATTTTAATATACGAGTTCGTAACGACAAATATCATATAGATTAAAACATTTGAAGTTTTCCACATAAATCTTCACTGCCTGATATCGAATCTATTAGCCACTATGAGTTACATAATAGGTTCGCTAAATGTTTCCTTAAAAACTACTATATTCGTAGTTGATAGATCACGTTATATAAACAAATTCGGAGTCTAAACCCAAACGAGCCCATGAACAAACTTAAAATTTTTCACATGGAATACTACTGTATGGTATTAAATATTAAATTATTGCAAATTACCAAAAAAAAATATTTACCACATCTAAGATTAAAAGAATGTATTAATATGCAATAAATCTACAAATTCTTTGTAGAAGCGTTTGTACCTATAGCATTGACTATATACAGTCGAACCTGGATAAGAGAGAGTTCAATGAATTGCCATATCTGTTTTCCTTCTGGTTCCTCTGTAACCCGAGTTCCTACCTTATTTATAGAGATAAAGAGATGCCCATTCTCATACAGTGAATAAATGTATGTATGTGTTATATGACATATATCTAACACAATATCTATATTTTGTTTCTTCGTTTTTACAGGTTTTTCTGAATTGCCATTTTTTTTTTTTTTTTGATATTGCCTCATCAACACGGGTTGTATCGTAAATATCTTCTCTAGTGCATGTAATCTACCTTGAATATATAAACAGCAAATGTGCGACCATGCTTGACTGTCGCTTATAGTTATTGATAAGTACCCGTCCCATTTATAGAAGTTCACGAATAAATATAACGGAACTAGGTAACTACTCTCTCTTATCCAATTACGATAACATTTCAAATATCCATACGTATCAACAATTAACCAAATCGGACCTTTATTCTAATTATTTTCATCTATTAATTCGTGAAGTCACAGACATTGACTATGAGTGTGTAAGAACCGAAGCTAGTCCAAAAAGAAGCAACCATATTTTTGTGAGTATAAAGTTATACATTGCTTAGATGTTCTTGTAATATTTGTATAATTAGTATTAAAAATTTGTATATGTCATAATATTAACGTTGTCACGGTAAGCCTTTATCGATATTATTTCATCTGATTTGTGTGTGAAGGATATAAAAACTGGGATATTCTTTTTGTGTAAATATGAAACATGTACTCTTTTTCAAAGTAAGGTTTTTGCCGAGCGGAAATAATTACTTAAAATTCTTTATAATTGATAAAATTATATGTCTTGAAATCCTATACATTAAACTTTGAAATAACATTTGTAAATTAAACTTTTTTAACAAATAAGAGGTTTCTACCAAAAAAGGCGGTTGTAGGAAAACGTATTTACAATGTTGTGTGAAATAATTTACACCTCTTTATAATTTTCATGTCATTTTTGAGTTGGATAATTACGATTTCTCAAAACTTTATATTGGCCATTTTGATTTAAGTTTTATGTTATCATTTAACTAAAAAATAATCAAAATTACAGTTTATCGTCTAAATACATTATAACGGAATTATTATTGAATTTCCTTAAGAACTAAAAGTTGTGCATTGCATACTTTGATGTGACATTGTAAATTCATATAAATATATTAAAAATATGAAATAGTTTCAAATTTTTATTGTGTAAATATTAAATGAGACACTCGCAATTTTATTCCTATATTTTTAACAACGAGATCAGATAAGCACGGAACTTGGCTAATCCATCTTAATTGCATATAAATGAAAGCATTCTCTCGCTGTTCTCATTAATGTGAATTTATATTTGTGAAATACTGAGAAATAACTAAAAATTACGTTCACTTAATCCTACTTACACATTTCGACATTAGACAAATTGTACATATGCGGATTTTGCAATGCATTAAAAGGCTGCTCTTTGTACGTAAGTGTGAATGAAGTTGCAGTTATATTTCGAAACTATGATACTGTACTTATGCCAATGCAAATTAAAAGGTTGTTTTTTTTTTTACAAATTTTGCTTTGTAAGCAGTTTTATATGAACAGTTTCGACAAAACGTAGCTTATACTCGACTTGGAAATTTCAGAGACTTGGATTATAGTTTGGCCATGGTTATTTACTACCAAAGATCTTTGAGGCCTGGCTTAAACTAACAGAGATCAGGGCGTCTGCTAGTCTAAATCAGGTCTTCAGGAAAAGTTGGGGGAATAGATTTATTTATCGTGATAATGTTTTGTAAATCGATGGTTAGCGGCTTCACGCACGAAAAAGCATGAGTCATTATCACGTTCCACCAAGCCGAACGTGCAAGCGAGAGCGCCAAACAAACGATAGCGGCGCAATCGGCCTAATTTCATTACTTATTACCACAACACTTTTTCATCGTTGACCTCTTATGACGTTATCAAGTAAAATTACCGTCCGTAAACTTATTTTACAGACGACAATTAACAGATATGTGTAATTATTATACCTATTGTTTAAGTAGTCTATAACTGACTGATTCTTTTTGCCTTATTTGCATCTCCTGAAGAGATCGCTTGAAGTGGTAAGACCACATTTACGCACTTAATTAAAAACCTATTCTATAAAATGGTCTATGTTGTATATATTTTGTTTAATTTTCGAAAGAGCCGCCAAGCACAAAATTGCGTTCTGGTACAGAGATATGTGTGTGTAGAAGTCGTTAATAAAAAGGAGTCAAAAACAAATATAATAGTAGTACAGATTATATAAAGCGTTTACCATTTAAATATATATATAGGTCATAACACCGTATGGGCATTAAAAGAATCCACTACTGCAATTATTTACTAATAAACACTAGGTTGCCTTTTCGTGCATTGCAAATTCTGACTACACCTTGCATTTCGTATACAATTAGTAAATATTTAAATACGCAATGTAAAAAACGCTCATATCAGAATTAAATTATTATTTATTTCATTTCATTGTATAAAAAATGTAAATAGATGGGCAAAAGTATCTGATTTGTCGTTTAAGTGGATTTTAGGTGTTAGATATAAAAATATCTGAGTATACATCACCCGACGCCCCATTGATGGAGGGGAAGTCATTGTTTTTAAGTTTGCTTATTATCTACTATATTGTGTTTGCTTAGAGCAGGGCTTCGGGCTTATACGGTATATCATAGAGTTATTACTATTTTATGAAATTTGCGAAGTTTATAAGTAAGATATATCTCAACAGGCCTGCTTTAAACAAACAATGTTAATAGCATAGATTGGGTGAGGTATACTTACCTATTGCTGCTCCCCCTTGTAAAATCATCCAAGAGTGCTCCTTGGCCTTTTCGCCTGACTTGAGTATCTAAAAGCTGCAATATTATTTTTCATTCTACTATAAACTATTGAATATAGATTTTATATGCAAATGCCTCGAGATCTAAATAGATTACTTGTGAGTATATAAATAGTGCGAATGGAGCATAGATTTAGGTAACGTTTCGGTTTCTACGAACCGAATTAATTATGCTTAGGTAATATTGGCGAAATGTAAATGTATAAATAAATTATTGCAGAAACAGTTTATATAGCTGCCCGAATTTCTGTTTATTTTATAATCGTTTTTAATTGCCGTACATATAAAAAGACCAGATGCTATTGCTAGAATGTGTTTTAAAATTTCTTTATGTTATAAATCTATACGAATAAATGTATACATGAGTTCAAATCATTCATTTCCGAAAAAAAAATCTAAAATAAATGCAATTATTTTGAACTTTTGAATAGTTGTATATTTGGAAAATTCTAGTCTGTTAGAGATTTTGTAATACATTTAATAACACTTGAACAGATATTGTCTATGACGACTTCATAAGTAGATATTTAACAAATGCTAACCGACGTCAAATATAATAAATTATATAATCCTGCCAACCCGTGATGAAGTAGCGTGGCGGGTCTATGCGCTAATATCCCTCTTTCTAATGAGAGAGGAGGCCTGTGCCCAGCTGTGGGACATTAATGTGCTGCTACTTACCTTTTTTTACATTTCATAAATTATTTCAGAAATTGGGGCAAGTGCATACTGTCGTAACATTTTAATAAAAGTATATATTTATCTGCTTCACATCTAACATGGCCGTCTATATTTTTATTCTGTTTCTAAATTTTGTAAATATTTTCTTTTATTTAAATATTCAAGTTTGAAAATGGAAATATTTTAATCTATTTAAAGATCCTCCTTATTTCAAATTAGGATAATTCTTTAAGAGTAAAATAAATGTAATATTTAATTAGGGTTATTATAAAAAATTCATTGTTATTTTTATTGGTAACAGAGTAAAAATCTAGCTACGTTCAACTGTAAATGATTTGTTTATATAATATTAAATGTAACCAACTGCTATTTACAGTACTTTTTCACTGTTTCCGTTTTCTTAATAAAAATGTTGAAATTAAAGAGAAGTTTCATTTATATATTCACAAATGTTACCGACAATTTTAAGTTAAATTGATATAATAGCAACAAGCTTTTGTGAGCTTCTATTTTTTTTATTTCCTTTGGTATAATATACATATACTCCGTTCAGGCGTTTTTTTTTTACGAATTATTTATATTGTGTATTATAATGAAAACATAATTTTCTTCTCCAATTACATTTTAGCCATTTTTGTTGTTAGAAAACACCACCGTAACAAAAACTAATTTTAAGTCGTTATTTATACAAAGCTAAAACTTTCGATTTACGACACCTAGATGGAGAGGGAAGGATGGAGGAGATGTTAGGAATTTAATTGTCAATAGAATATAAAGGTGACGAAAATTAAAACAAATAAGTTACTGAAATCTCAAATGACGAATTTTTTTTCATATCAAGAATTGTTAATTAAATTTTGTCTTTGAATTTTTAAATTCAGAAAAGCGAATTTGTGGAATATTTTTATTTTATATTTAATGAAGTGTATTAAATGACGAAAAGCAAATTAAAATGCAACATGTAATTTGTAAATATTAAAACTACCTACCTACCTTCAAACGATTTTTACATACATAAAAAATGCTGCAAATCTTCGTGACGCTAATCATTTAAATTTAGTCATGTCTGTACCTGCGGTGCCGTTAATACGTAAGTACCATACATAATATTTCCAATAAACATTCCTATCCTAATCATAATTTGTCACTTGTTTTAAGGTTTTAATATTCTGGTCAGATATAACAGTTTTAAACGTAAGCAGGAAATCAAAAATCAATTTCAGCGAGATATTTTATTTTTATAATCAACATGATACAGAGATTATGGCTTTGTATTCAAATATTATCTATTAATAATAAAATATTAACAAATTATCTTACATCCACTTGAAAATGTACAGTTTTGTTATAGATCTTACAAAATACCTTAAATCATTGCAAGTCAATATCAACAGTACAGCCTGCAACGAAATACGAATATACTTTGATATAAACTCGAGCTCATTTATAACACTTATTATAAAACCATTGCTCTTACGTTAAGGCATTATGGATAGAAATCGAAGCGGTCAAAGTTATTACACAAGCAATCTGAACTCAAAATTAAAAAACGCAAGAGCAACATCTTTTCTTCTTTAGTTTATGGGTGCGAATCAGAGCAACATCTTTTGTCATCCAACTTATGCATAAATAAATTACCGACATCGAAATGTCAATGTCATCCATGTCATGCGAACACGGATTAACAAAAAATATATAACTTTAAAAGAAAGAATTAAAAAATAGATTATGAATACTTTCACCGTGAAGATTAAAAAATTATCTGAAACAAAATGAAAACGTTTCTCACGAATTTTAGAGACCCAATCACGTAGGTTTTTTCTAGGCGCAGAATCGTTTGGCATTAGTGGCAGATTAGGCAGATTGGATTTGTATGGATAAAAACGCGTGATCTAGTTTCCGAACCGGCGGTAGTCATTGACAAGACAGTTTATTGAGTTTACTTGAATTAAAGAATATTTTAGTTTGGTTACTGATTTTTATAATGAAATTCTATTCAATTTTAAAAATACTTAAAATTATGAGCATCTTATTAATTTTACGGATTATTTTTCGTTTCGGACACGTGCATGTTCATATGTCGAAAGATCATTTCAGTACATTAAATATTAACGGGCCTCTATTATTTGGGGGGGAGGGGAGAGGAGTTTGAAATGAATCTTACTGAATTACATCTACCGCTGATTAACGCTAACAATATAGCAAAAGAACTTTGTTTTTCCGTTACTGGCACGCTGTTCACGCCATCTAGCGTCGTCAGATTAGCCGTCTACCAGATCTTTAAGAAACCACGTTACAAAGTATAGATAACATCGAATTATTACTCGGTATTAGAAAATTACTTAATAAACCTGATGCGCATAAAAAAATTGAATCTACTAAATCTGCTCTGGCAAGGCATTTTCTCTTCTCCCCGAATTATACTCAGTATAAGCCACACTTAAAATCCACAAATGTTTTGAAGAAACCAACATATTTGAAACGGGATCTATGATAACCGCACGTAAGATTTTAGGGGGGCTGGAAGGGCTAAATCTCATATTTCAACTAGAGGGGGAATACAGATAATTTAGAAAATTACTTCGCGTAATTAATGGATGCTAATATATTGCGTAGTGCAATAAAAACAAATATTCAAATAACAGTTCCTTTGTTTGTATCTACAAAATGACACAAATTTGAACATGCGTGTTAGTTTATTGATTTGCTTTAACTGGTTTTTAGTGTCTGCGCATAGAAAATACCCGTCCATCATAAAATACTTACGAATATTTTCTTCTGATTATGAAATTTGACCTATTTTAATTGATTAATATATTAATTATACAGGATCTAAGCAGCTTTTTATGTGCTAACTAGTTTAATTTTTATTATATCTAACAATGGAAGCGTGAAAAGCGTGCTATTTTAATTGAAGTAGCACCTCGTTAATCTATATCGTCGTCTAAGTTAAATACAATACGAAGCTATGTTAACTCTTCGTATATTAGTTAATTTTAATTATAAAAAATGTAGTACGTTTATATTATAAAGGAATTTATATTATCTAATCCGCAGTCTTTCACAAATCATTTATTGCAATGTGATAACATGAATTATATTATGCATAGAATGTAAATTTATTTCACCACAGTATGTCAATAATTGTTTTCGTTGTAACCGACACTTCAAGTTGTATTTGTGAGAAATTAAATAATTTAAACTACTCATCACAGTACTGCATATTGGAAGAACCTTTTACTGTAACGTCGACCTCTACCTAGCCGGCCCAAAGTGGGTGATTTAAAGTCCCTCGTGTAGAAGTTTTAATTAAATAACTCGAGTATTAGAAGAGCTACTTTCTTTGTATTTTTTGGAATCATAAACGCATTATAAAGAAACCTTTTCCAGTTTTTATTTTCGAAAAATGCAAATCGTTTGAAGTATTGTTAATGATAACAAAACCCCAAAAAGTTGATATGCAACGTCTACATTCCTATTATTTTAGTCTGACAGTGACATGTTATTTCTCCACTCAATCAAATGCTGTACCAAGAGCAAGATAAATGTAAGACACTGTTTTCGCTTTTACCGCGTATTTAGCTTGCTATGCGCGGGAAATGCCGACGACTTTCATATTTCTATACAAATAAACTGACTCTTTTAGTAATCCCGGCTGGATCACGAGTAATGTTTTGATACTTAGGGCCGGAAAGGTTAAAATACCTTTAAAAGTTATACAAACAGAGTATATAAAAGTTCATACAGAAAATAATACATTCAAACCTTGTTCTACCTGTATTAAACTTTCCAGTGCAAACATTTATATTGTTAGATAAATATATTTTTGTAAATTGTATCAAAGTCAATTTTATTATAGAACAAGAAATCTATCTTCAAATTAATTTATTCAGTTCAACCTGTTAGCACTTGTAATAACCAAACAGCAGCAGTTTTAGACGTTTAGACAAATAATTTTAAAGTATAAAATGAAAATGTATTAGGAATCAAAGAATTAGTGTTATATATACAGTTTTTAATACAAGCTTTTCGTTATTATAAAATGGCTTTTTTTATTAAGCTAGAGTATAGTTATTTTTAGATTTGTTTAAGCATGTCATGCTATCATTTCAAATGACTTGATTCATTTTTTATGAGTGTTACAATTAATCTTCAGGTCTCAAATTTCTGATTTTGGCACAGTGCACCATTATTTAAGCCCACAAATAATAGATTTACAAGCAACGTTATACGTGAAACTCAAGTAAAAGGTAATAAAGCTCTAAATCAAGCCTTGCCAAAACATATTCAAAAAATAAATAGTTTACTTGATTTATTTTTATTAGATGTGGATATAATTGTGTTTAAACAAGGCTTAAAAATTATTAAGTGTATTTTGAACATTTTTTTCAACAAAAAGTAAAAAAAAACAACCTGTAAGTACCGTTTTGGGCGGGACAATATTCTATATAGAGTCAACTTACTCATATCGCGATATTAAATCAATGACCCCCAACATACAAAGAGTCAACCTGTTTGTAAGACATGTTCGCGGTATAGGTATTGTAACATGGTACTTAAAAACATTTAATTACAAAAGGTAGTACAGTAACAAATAATTTATTTAGTATTAGAAATATTGTCTTACAAATGTAGGATTATATTCGTGACTCCTTTATGTATGGCTGTCCATACAATATTAAGGGATAGCGGAACAGAAAATATTAAAAGAAAATGGAATGAACACCAAAATAAAATTAAGCAAACAAAAACATTTTACTGTGTTAGTATGTACAAGTTCTTGAGACTCAAAGAATAACTTAAAATCACACACACCGTCACACGTGTTCAAACATTATCAACATTTAGTCTAATGCTAACTTTACAAAATACACAGGTTTCAGGGTCTCAACCGCGGTCGAGTAATTTCAGGCACAAGACAGACATATCATAAGATAATGGTCAGTTTATCTATTAAGACGTTTTGCCTAAGTAATCGTACCGATTACGAGTCGAAGTTAATGGGCGGAGTGGCAATGTATTGAATAATTCCATAACAATATACATTGAACGTAAAATTATTAACCATAGGAAATTAATAATTTGAAATAAAATAAAAGTGAGAGGCTGGATAGCCATTTTTAAACAGTTTAAAGCAGCGCAAAAATACTCTTTAGAAATAGCCCAAAGGCACGTATAGTAGTTTGTATTCGCGCAAAGATGCTTCTAAGGAATCACGATTACAGATTTATAGTAGTTTTATTCTCTAAAATCTATCAGACGTGAAATACAGGGTACATAATTTTTTTATGCCTCCTATATACAAAAATAGCGTCGTTACTAAGTTGCGTGAAAATTCTGGTATAGCGCAACAACATTATTACAAGACAAGACAAGATTATTATTACTTTTGAAAAATGAAGTCTTAGTTGGACATAATGATTTCCGTATTCATAAAACTCGCGTTTCAATGAAAAAGGAATAATATCAATTAGAGTGAGAAGGCGAAGTAAGTGTTTGTAAATTGGCAAAGCTAAATATCCATATTGTGGAAGACTTAGCTTATATTACTTAGAGATATTTGTAATTTACGAAACCAGACAGCAAATAAATTAAGGGATACAGAAAATGTCTAAAGTTACAATTTAGTGTTTCATTACAAAAAATAAAGACCGATAATCAATCTTAAACATCAACAACACAAGCTCATGTTTAAGGGAAGTTATATTGTCATGTATAATTAAATATAACCTATGAATACCCTATTGTTACATATATTTAAGGCAACCCTTATTTATTTAAGGTTATTTTACACAATCCTTTTATGTAATGGTTGCCTGTATGAGATTATTTATAGCAATAGGGACATGTTTACAGAGCTGTAATCTTATTGTATTTTTTAATGGATTAGTTTAATGGCTTTGGCAGCAAAATGGCGAAGAAATAATTAAAGTTCAACATATGCTAAAGTGTCTACAAATACTGTACTGCATCAATTCCGAAACGAATGACCATGGAGAGAGAAACAAAAGGTTTGCAGAATAACTTAGCAAATATCTATTTTCAATATAGGATATCATGTCAATCAACCTGTACCAATTCCTACTCCGCACTAATTTTGATACTACTCTTAATACGCATAAAAGGAAACTCACGATCGTGAAGAGTTTGACGCTGCTTATTTCGCGAACCAAAATGTTACCGGAGCTTACGAAACATTTGTTTTCAATATAAATAGCCCGTACCAATGTTTCCATCGCACTAACTCTGATACTACTTATAAACGCATACAACGAAAACAGGACTCACGACCGCGGAGAGGACTCACTGTCGTCACGTGACGAACATGCGAGACAGCGCTAGAAGATATCGGGACAGGCGCTCCAGTCCTGAGTGCGCTTGCAGTCCCAATAGCGATGGTTATAAAGGTGCCGGAGGTGAGGCTGCCCTGGAGCCGCTTGTCTCGTAAACCATAGAGGAGCAGGTGGCGCGGGTGGGGGCAACGACTTTGCCGCTGCCTCTTCCGCGGCAGCCTCGAGCCCGCGCCTCTTCGCTCGCTGCTTCTCCTCGAGGCGCAGTTTCTCCGTGTTGGCCTCATCCCATAGTCCTTCCTCCATGAGTCGTTGGTCGGGTCGAAGGCGGCTGTCGGTCGGCGCCACGCCAGTCTCGGGCTCGTTTAACTGCGCCGCCAGCAGAGTGAAATTGTACCATCTGGAATCATATTATTAAAAGACATGTGAATCCTGAAGTTGTAAAGCGTCTAGACAAGACAAACCAAGACTTAAAAGAACGTAATCTTTTAAGTTAGTAAATGGTCACGAAATCTGATGTATTTAATAAAATGAATCAAAATCAAATTCAATGTAAATATTTCTTTAAAGTTTTTAATAACAGTCTTATTAGTCACATATTTTCCATTTTTTACTAATTGAATTTTAACTTATGATTTGGATTTATTTGCAATAATTGCAGACAAATGTCTATTATGTCCTTAGACATTTTTATGATATATTTGCAAACATTTGTTGTGTACAGAAATAAATTCGTAAGGAAATGCTTTGCTGGTTTCTTCTCAGTGGAAACAACTTTCCGTATCGGTAGTAAATTTGTTACCAACATTCGACTACTGACGGTTCAAAAGTACTTTTTGAGACTACTTAAATGAGTTGAGTACAATAGGTGGTCTTATCAGTAAAGAGCGATTTTCATCATGTGAGTTTAAAATTCAACATACATACACTTTAACCTATACAAATGAAATGTAATACTGACTTATCGGAATCGGGTGGTGCGGGAACACGTTGCCAGGCTAACACGAACTTCCCCGTTTTGCAGACCGTGTTATCGGGCGAAGCTGACGTCACAGCCGCCACCTCTACACGACTGTCCCAATGTCCTTGCAGTACATAACGCGGCTGAAAAGAAATTGCTTACTTGAAATCATGCAACAGAAGTAAAAAGTCGTCAATTCGATATAAAAAATACGAAATACAACTATTTATTTCAAATTTTTTCAATATGTCTGTCAAACAATGCTCAAACTTAAGTTTGGGGATTGTTTCGCATACTTCTCACAATGCAGTCGCTATGATCGTGTTATCGAGACGTTTTCTCGTTTTATAACATTCTAATTTTGTTTTGTTGGATTTTCTTAAGTAGGACATTTTCGATAAACGATACCTAGTGACAACGCGGTGAAATTTTAAGATCTTTTTTGTTATATACATACAAAATTGTAACAATTGGTATTTTAAACAAATAAAAAAAAATTATATCACACGCGCATCATTTTAAAGACGAGTAACAAGATCTAAGCTACAACAGAAGAATTAAACGAGTGCAAATACAAATATCGATTTTAATCTTAGCCGCAGGAGAATGGCTAATGGTGCCAACCTTTGAATTTAATAAATACTAATACAATTTGGTAACTCACCACGCCTTGTGGATCCTTAATAACACCGGTGACTTTACGCTGCGTGTCCTTGCTAAAGTACCCATAGGGTAAGTACTTGAGATGAGCCACATACCCAGCGGCAGGACCCGACTCTCCGACTATGTCCATGTCCCCATGGTTATCGACCCATAGTTTGCCTACTATTATATTGTGTACTGTAGTAGTCACCTGAAATGCAGTTACATTAATGTGACTTTATCACATCATAGCATAATTTATACTGCCTGACTAAGTATATGGAAATACTTTAATTGCCGAAAGATATAATAATATCGGCGTGTCATTATCCTGCCCCGAACTCTTCAAGTAATGTTGTTTTGATTACCCGCACTATGTTGAAATTAGATTGATTGTGAAGTCCTTTAGTTGATTATTGTCTCCTGTGACTAATTAGGCTCGAGCTGTCGGACAGTTCGACATTTGAGATTTCATAGTAGAACACAGTTGTGATCACCTTCGAACAATTCGAAAGTTCCTTTCATACATTGTTCACAATTAACTAGTTCAACCTGTCCCATGTCATATTGTTTGCTTATAAAAATTAAATATGTCAGATTTTTGTTATTATTGTAATCGTTTTCTTATATTTTATTTTTTATTTAAACGAAACATCATTAGGTAAATTAGTCTAAGCTGCACTCTTTTATTTATGTGAGGCGTGCAAAAAGTTACATCTATTTGTCTATTATATGACTACTTTATTTAAAAAAAAATACCAAAGATATATTTAACTAACATATAATTATGTAATACCCAACTAGGTTACTGCTTACACATGATGACATAAATATTGCTACGTACATAATACAGTAAAACCTCAAAATTTTTAATCATAAAAACTCATCAGATTTCATATTTGGTTAATGGTATTGGGGAGTTCTTATTTGAGAGAACCTCTGGAAGTTAGTTAGATATGCTACAGAAATGGCAGTGAACATTTTTCGCGATTTAAAATAATTCCTAATGTTTTGAATATTCCATAACAAGTAACTCCTTCTATAAAGAAGAACCACAACTTCCACAAGTAAAAGAGTTGCTATATATTGCACAAAACTACCTAATGGGCTAAACTCTCCGGCCATCTCGTAAGAGTGCCTTGAAATAATAAAGAAAATATAAAATGGTTTCAGAGACTATGAATTTATGTGGACTAAGAAAGTAAAGACAAATAAGTGGTTTTTTTTAAATAATTAATTTTAATTTTGTTTGAAAACTATTTAGAGTTTTATTAAAGAATGTAAGCATTTCTGGTAACAAATGTTATATAATAAATATCAGAGCGCTTTTACGTGACAGACGGAAAGCTTCCTAGTCTATTAACGGACCTTGGCCCAGCGATAGGCGTTACCAGAAGAAGTGAAGACTAGTCTTGTAGCGGCATCGGGGTCTATGGTAATATAATGACCGCGAAATCGGCTACTGAGGGCCAGTGTCTGCCCGGTATGCCACGCGCTGCCTTCACAATGCAAAGCCGCTGTCGGCGGATGATGCTGTACCTGCCCAATTCCTCTAAACGCTTTACTAAGCGTCAAAACCCTTATTTCTTACGACCATTTTATTAAATTACCCCATTCAGACTTGAATGTGTTTTAACACGTACTTCTATGGACAAAGAGATTCCTCACAGGAAACTTTTTTTTAAAAGTTGAATTATAAAAAGTAAAAATGTTGAATGCAAAACCATAAAAATTAAATTGAGAGTTCCTTCTGTTAGAAATCGACCATTAAGTAGGACTATTATAAAATCGATTTTTGAAGTTCAATTCATTGGCTTAGTAAACCTAGCCGGCCCAAGGGGGAGGTTTGAAATTCCCAATGTATGAGTTTTAATCAAATATCTTGAGTATTAGAAGTGATACTTTTTCATAAATTTTTGAAACATGAAAGCATTATAAAGAAACCCGTTTCCGTTTTTTATTACAAGAAGTGCAAATCAAACGATCAAAATACTTTTTTGTATGCAAAAACCCTTCAAAAAAAGAGCGAGATAAATGTACGACACTGTCTTTATTTCGCCGATTTGTACGGCCACTTATGTCACGCAGTCGCCTCATGAAAAAGCAACGGTATGTACGTGACCTTCCGATGACTCTGTTTCAGATTTCCATACAAATGGAGTGGGTTCTTTGATATCCCCGTTCTGATCAGGCGTAATTTAAGGCCGGATAATTAAAATGTCAATCAAGTTAAGTATTAGATAAAATTCAAAAATCGACCGTTTGCGTTATTTCACTTATGCTCTTTCCTGCCCGTACATCCTATGACCACTGAAAAATTTTATTTTTACTTTTATTCCACGCATAAAGCATACCTTTCTCCAAGTGTATTTGTTGCCGGACGAGGGGAAGTACGCGAAGGCACCGCCCAGTGGTATGACCTGCAGGTACTTTCCCCTGAATTTCGTAGTCATGGTGAACTCCTGCCAGCAATGCCAACCCGCCACCCCTTCGCAGAACTGTGCCACCATCGGTGGATGGTGCGACACCTGACCCATACGCGGAATTTTGAATTTAGCTCAAATCCACCAGACAATATAATAGATGCTTTTTTGTTGAATATTATATATTTTTGATATTGCAAAACAATAAACAATTTAAATCGCACTATTAGGTCAGGAACGAATACATGGTGTCAATGGAAACCATTATCGCATAATTGTTTCGACGACCCCTGCTATAGTCAACTTGTATTTTTGACATTATCACAATTTTGTCACTTTGTTCGTTATATAATAATAAGCTAGACCATGTCTTTTTAAGCATGCACCTAACAGAAAAAAGGTAGTAGTAATAAATAACAATTTATCTTTGAAACCATTTGAACCGTCGATTTCTACACTTTACAAATGAGAACATTAACTGAACTGCATACATATGTATAACTATAAACTTTTATTTTTATTTTTAACAAACACGAAGTGAGGTTCAGTTTGTGGAACTCAATTCAGAAAATATGGCGTTAAGTAAAATTCAGAAAGATTTTGTAGTTGCAGTTTTAGTTCCATGTATTAAGAAAAGGATGGCAAGTGCTGGAAGGAAAATAGGATGGTAAGGAAAGGCAGGAAAAAGCAGAGGAAACATTCTTAAATATATATCTAATTTTAGGCTTAACCCTTTTTATTTGGAGAAATTTAGGCTCTTAAATGACCTTTTAAGTCGAGGGTTTCACTTTATAAGTTACTGCAAGGTGCTTATAAGTCAGAGCAAGGTAGAACTTTATAGGATAGCGATCCAAATTAAACCAGCTTAAAACCGTGTAGTCTGGTAAAACATATCGACACAGGAAAAAGCTAACATGTAACAAACAGCAAATCCAAGTGTTCATCAGAACAGAAATTGTTCCATAAAAACCTTAAAAATGTATAGTTTCCGTATTTGTTGACTAGTGTTATAAGTTTAAGACACTGTATTTATATTTTGTTGCTAAACAGATTTTATAAATAGATAAACTTTAGTGGTATTATCCTAAGATTTGTTAAGGCAATATTTTGAGGATTTCTACATGTTTGGTCTCCAGCGTCGGAATACGACGTACCACGAGTCGAAAGAGTAAAAAAAAACATTTTATTGTCTCAATTACTACTAATTCAATAAAATCGGGATAATAATTGATATCGTCTTTAATTTTGTAAGTATGACACAAGACGTTAAGTGATTTGCCTCCTACGTTTGTATGGATGAAGACTTACCTGCTCGGAAATGGCTCGCCAGCCAAGGTCCGCCATTCGATCACATTCATAAGTTTCACCCAAAAGCGGGTTAAACGGTTTTGTTGTTCTGCAACAATATATACCATTTTAGTCATGACTCTTATCGAAATATATTTCTTATTTAAATACTCTTTCTTACCTAATCACACATACATTTACTTACCCAAACACACATTCTTTCTTACTTAAATACACCCACTATTTCATATCTAAACACACATACTTTTTCTCACGTACAGACATATACTTTTACCTTGCCAAAAAACAATTTATTTTTCTATACAAAATACTTTTCAAGTTCGGCAACTTCCTTTGATTAATCAGTAATCTGAGTTAGAGGATTTTTATTTGAAGAAAATAAAAATTAAAACACGACTTCTACTATTATATAAATAGGTATTTTTCAAATTACAAAAAAAAATTGTATGTTTTTCTAGGTCACTATAACACTACATCCTCAGTCCCTTTTTTTTAAAGACAATGATAAATAATTAAATACTGCACTGTATTTTGTATCGAAGATATTTATATTATGAATCATGAACTAAAGAAAAACGATGGCCATATGTTAATAAATTGAGTGATATAAATAAAATAATCATCAAAAGTAGAAAAAGTTATACTTTATCTACTTGTAGACCATGAACCAAATTAACCTGACTAAAAGCATATAGTTTGGAATAACATTTTCTGGTACAGTGTACCAGGGAGTCTCGAAGTGGTAAAACTTACCTACAAGCTGTAGTGGCATAGGACGAGACGGTAAATGCAGCTACGTATGCTAACTGTTGTGCTGGATCGCTGAACTGTGCCGCTTGATCCAGTATATGAGAGTATTCATAATCCTCAGTAAGCCGTTGGAGCATCGACAGCGGTTCACTGAAGTTTACCGGAATCGGAATCTTCGATAACTCTTTACCTGTAACAAAGTTATTAATTTCTTAACCTTTCCGGTATCAAAAAATTACGCGTGATCCGAATGGGGATACTAAAAGACCTCAGTTCATTTGTATACAAATTTGAAACACGAGTCATTAGAACATTACGTGCATACCGTTGCGCTTTTATGAGACGACTGCGACGAAAACAGTGTCATACATTTGTCTCGCTCTTTCCTTACCGTGCCACCGCGTTTGTTTGAGTGAGAGAAATAACATCGGCCAAATATTTGGATTTTTTGTACACAAAATCAATATTTTTAAACAATTTGCTCTTTCGAGAATAAAAAATGGGAAACGGTTTCTTTATAATGTTTTTATGATAACAACCAATATTAACATACATACATACATAGCATCACGCCTCATTCCCATAGGGGTAGGCAGAGACAACATCCTTCCACTTGCCACGATCCTTGCATATCTCCTTCGCTTCTTTCAATCTCATTAAATCTTTCATACAAGTTCGTCGGTTTAGAGTACTCTTGACCTGGCCGTTATTTAAAATGTCCTGGATTTGGTCCAGGAACGTTCGCCTTGGTCTTCCCCTTCCAACTTTCGCATTCACTCTTGACTCATAAATCCTTTTTGTCAGTCTCCTTTCATTCATTCTCTCTACATGCCCAAACCATCTAAGCATACCTTTCTCAATTTTAGTCACTACGTCTTCTTTTATACCACAACGTTCTCTTATCACACTATTTCTTACTCTGTCACTCAGTTTTAATCCACTCATGCTTCTCAACGCTCTCATCTCTACCGCATTTATTTTACTTTTGTGATTCTTCTGCCATACCCAACTTTCACTACCATACATAAGTGTTGGCACCAACACTCCAGCATGCACTGCCAGTCTAGCCCTTTGAGACACCATCTGGCTATTCATAAAAGCATGCAGAGCACCATTTACCATATTCCCTGCATTCACTCTCCTTTCGATATCACTTTCACATGTTCCATCTTTTGTAAATTTAGATCCCAAGTATACAAATTCTTTCACCTCTTCCACTTGTTCCCCATCTATCAAAATATTGCCATTCATCATAGATTCATCTCGTTCAAAAAGCATAACTTTCGTTTTGTTTACATTCACTTTCATTCCTTTCCCTTTCAAAGCTTCATTCATAATATTTAGCATCTCCTGAAGCTCGTTAGCGGATGACGCAAGTATTACTTGATCATCAGCGTAGAGTAAACATTTGATGAGTAATTCATTCATTCTTAACCCATACATACATTCTTTTAAATCTGTCAAACATTTATCCATGAAAAGGTTGAACAGCCATGGTGACGCAACACATCCCTGTCGAACACCTCTTTCGACAGGAAACCACTCCGTGTACGCTCCGTTTATTCTGACCAATATTAAGAAGCTAATTAAAACTTGTTATACTCATGTTATTAAATTAAAAATCAAACATGGACGATTTCAAACCCCCGCAAGCTAGAAATTGATAAATGGGGTAATTTCAAGTTGCATTTTACACATTTTTAGATTATTTTATGCAAACTATTGTAAATATACAAAACTTACCAATACAGTTTTTCATTATGGACCAAAGTGAAAGTGGATAGTTTGGTTTATCCGGAACCCGTGTGCGTCGCGGGTGCCCGTCAACCACACCCGTGGTAGCTTCCGACGCGTGAGGCTATAAAAAAAAAGCAAGAAAATTATAGAACTTAACCGGCAAACCAGCTTTATAAACGTTTTCACCAAAAATATTATGATGGATTGAAAAGAATAATCAGGCACGTATTTTTCATAAAGAGAATCGTAACGGTGCCTAAAAACGAGAATCCACATATTTCACCATTAGACCAACATGGCTTTTACACTTCGTCTGCGTAGACTGCGTACACTAAACTGAAAGTTAAACTACGACGACATCTATTTGACGCTTATGTAACTTGATTGATGGCAGAATTCAAACCTTACGATCTCTCGATTTAAAAGTGCTTTACAAAATTTATATTGTAAACCAAAATTATTATGTCTGAACAAATCAAACAAAACGGAAAAATCATGTGAATAAGTTAAGGTTTTAGATTTCAACAGGTCAAACACTGGGCGACAGAGAGACTACACTTTATTGTACCTAGACTAACACAACAAGAAATATATACTTAGAGACCGATAGGTAGAAGCCCTAAAAAATGCATATATAATACAATAAAAACATACATACATAATATTTATTGTCGTCGTTAAAGAGGGTGAGAAAGGCAGTGAATTTTTAAGTCTGTTAACGATGTTCAAGGAGTCAGTCTCTCTCATTACCACAAGTGTGTAAGTTATCGGGTTTCACAATTCAATCCCCTGTACTTGAACAATTGAACAAAAGATATATTTTGTGGGGAATAATGTTCAGTTTGAGGCTGTCAAACAAACCAGTTACTTGTATGTTTGAATTTTTAATTTACCCAGCTAAGTCGCCTTCTAAACTATTTTAACTTACATACCAAATCATTCCAACATTAACTATGCTTAAGTATAACAATATCTAACTGAGTTAATGGTTTTCTAATGGATGATGTATCCAAACAATTATATAAATTAAAATTAATGGACTACAAACAAATTAAGACGACATAAACAATAAAATAGTACAATGGTTTGAAGCTAATAATTTATTGCTCAACGGCAAGAAAACAAAAGGTAGCAAGTTTAATCTGCCTAATGTTGAACAAACTAAAACCATTGTTAAACTTAATAATGAGGAACTAGAGCTTGTAGACAATACCGTTTTCTTAGGTATTACGTTAGAATAATAAATTACAGTGGGGGCCCCATATAAGTGGTCTATGGAACAGGCTCAGCTAGCTCTGCGGCTTACGCCGTTAAAAGAATTCGTCGTCTGACAGATGTTGATACTACCAGATTAGTATATTTCAGCTATTTTCACAACATTATGCCATAAGGTATTCTACTTTGGGGCAATGCTGTTGATATAGATGCAATATTTGTACTGCAGAAAAGGGCCGTTGGTTAGATTTACAATATGGGCCCAAGAACTCTCTCTGAATTTGGTTCATAGTGACTCCGCTATATTCAGAGTAGTTAACATAATAACAGTTCACTGCATATATATATATATATATATATATGACGGCGCGCTTATTATTTATTGGTTTTAATTATAAAGAACGTCGTTGTTCTATTGATTCTTTGATATTGTTTACATTTTTATTCGTGTATGCTGTTGATAATATTAAGTGTTTGTGAAATAAGAGCGGGCAACGCCCGAATAGGGTAGTAACGAGAGAC
>JACTOM010000909.1:7325874-7455114 GCA_015832385.1 Elymnias hypermnestra | reverse complement strand
ATGACGGCGCGCTTATTATTTATTGGTTTTAATTATAAAGAACGTCGTTGTTCTATTGATTCTTTGATATTGTTTACATTTTTATTCGTGTATGCTGTTGATAATATTAAGTGTTTGTGAAATAAGAGCGGGCAACGCCCGAATAGGGTAGTAACGAGAGACACCGATCGGGGATCGGAGTTCGGTTAGATCCGGCCGATGGACGCGACTAGTAAAAAGGCCGGTCGAAGGAAATGCACACGTGTGCTAACCTATTGGCTCTTAATTTGGTTTATTTTATTAATTGTGTGTATAATTGTGAGTTGATACAATAATAAGATGATGGACAATATAACTATGCTCTTATTCTGAAGTTCCTGTAATTATAACGCCCACTATGAATACTGATAGCCAAAACCGCTATGAGGCTTCCACTGACGCACTCTCTCTCTCTCTCCGTTATATATATATATATATTTAAAAAAAATGTTGTATGGACATAAAAATATTGACTCTTTTAATAAAAATAGTGAATGTACATTCGTCAAAAGATAGTTGATTGAAAAATCATATTATAAGTTGCAAGATTTAGACCTTAGAAACACGTGGAAGTAAACGAATTGCTCTAATTTGAATTGAAATATATTAAACTAATATGATATTGTAATGATGATGGTTACAAAATACTCAAATGAGTTTGTTGTAGGCTCTTCTCAGATCAGGGCGCGAAGGTACCCTCGTAACTTTAGATTTTAAGTCGTTCTTTAGTATCGACATCGGACGTACAATTAGAATTAGTGTGTGGGAAAAAATATGTATTTGAAGATTAAAAAGTGCTGTAATAGACCTAAATGAATAAAGATATTTGGATTTGTTTAAGGGCGTACTGCTCCAAATGATGATAATTAACAAAAAAACTATCAAAGGAGCTATACTGAATGAATAGCATAAAACGGATAACAATCTTGTAAAACTGTTTCCACTTATGTCCGTTATATACTTTGAAACCATCCATGCCTCAAATCGACAGATGAGTTTAAAGACATTCTAATATGTTTCGTATATATTCTACAAATTTTTCGTACATGAAAGCTTCGTATTCACCTATCAATATGTATTAAAATCCATCCGAAAAATTATTAGAAAATCAAAAATATATTTAATAAAAAAATTTAAAATAATTTTTTTATTTATATTTACGATTACAACATGCTGAAACATATGTTCAGGGTGTACTTATGTTTTAAATAAAATTGGATACTAGCTGTTCTCTCAGGTGTCACCCACATAGTTCCCGATCCCGAGGAAATATAGGGAAATTCATATTTAGTGGTCATCTAAATTGTAAAATTAATCACTGCTCTTTTACTATATGCGAATTATTTTGTGGATCTTAAATTTTTATTCGCAATTTCCAATTCTCACGGTATTACCCGCATAGTTCCAGATACCTTTTTATAAAAAAAAGTAGCGCAAGATACTTCTTATACAATCAGCTATTAGTCCCGTCACAGTATGTTCAACTATTTCAGACAGACTGACAAAAACATTGCTTTTATGACATAAGTACCGTATATTCTTTCACGTGCATTTACTAATAATCTATTCATTTGAATTGATCTATTTCAATCCCTAAGCGTTTTAATCGCAATAAAAAGTTGCTTGTGTAATTTCCCAAGGTCTAGTCTACCTCCGTGCCAAATATTACCAGAATCGGTATAGTCGTTGAAACTACAATATTAGTAGGTAATTAGGGGTTTTCCAACTGACCCATATCACAATATCCTGTTGTTCTTTGTTGTCGGAGGGTTTGCTGACCGTAGCTGCCTCTGCTCCACCCATCGCACTCTCCGCCCTTTCCTTATCCTCCACAAATATCACCTAGTCACAAATAAAATTGGTTATTCATGTTTCTCGTCTCAGCGGTGTCTTGGTTACTTTTATATTCTAGTCTGATTAATCCAAAAATTCAAGGTGTCGCCACCGCTTTGTATACATTGTGATATGAATATAATTCATATCCCAATTTTACCTTAACAAGCTCTCATATTTATTATTGAGACTGTTACAATGTCGTCTATCATTTATCCAGAAAGCCTAGACCGATGTTAACGTAACAAACCGATTTAGGGAACATACACTAGCACAAATCTACTAACCTGTTGAGTTTCAGTCACAGTTTCACCTTCTGACTCGTCTGAACTTTCACCGCTCTTTACTTTATTTTTTCTATTTACCTGAAAACAATAATAACTCGTATTTGCTTAATTATTCTTATTTGCTGAAATAACGCATTAAGCTTTTAGTACATATATCATGAATTTTAAATATCCAACAAACACGTAGCAACACTCAAAATATTGTTTTAACAAAACTTTAGCCTAATGCTGTTAAAGTCAATTGAAACAAAATATAAATATATTGGTCAAAATGAATACTGTACTCGTTATTTTTTTGTTATTTATGTAAACCTTTGTTTTTCTGATGGCCAATTTTGGATTTGTGGGTTACTATGTGTTAACGAATAGTAGTGACACAATTTTATAGATAAACTGTAAGAAAGTTAACCAAACCATGGGAAATCAATCAATGACCATCACATCTTGTGCATTATTTATGCAAACTTGTATATGAAGATTAAACACAAGATAATTAAGACTATTCTAGATTCTACTTTATCCTTTACTAAAATTTTCAATTGTGTGATGTTTATTCAGATGTATGTGTAGAAATTACAGATATAATGACGCGATCGTGAGTACTTTCCTATAATCTTAAGGCTAAAATTACACATACAGAGAATTTATCCAGCCTTGCTTTAATTACTCAATTTTAATTTATTTTTAAAATTACAAAATAAATATGGAGTAGAAGGTGTCTATATTATTTCAATCCCTTACTATGCTTCTAAATATTCAACATACTATCAATAAATTTGTTTATGTAATAACATTAAAGTAGGAAAATTTATTCAATGTATTTAAATGTTTAGCATATTACAAGGTCAAATATGTTTAATACAAGTCAATATTAAATATAAACTATGCAACAAAGTCATACCAGTTGTTCATACTTATTGATAATGTAACATGGTATTTAAAATCATCCAATGTGGTTTCATTAGAATGTGAAGAGCCTTTACAAGAACTAAACTTACTGTCTCAATTACAATATGTTGAACACTATTCTATATGCCCTAAATATGCTTTTTTTTAGAAAGGTTGTACATACATAGCAAAAATATGGCTTTAGGTTTTAATTTCTTTTATTTTAGTTTGAGACATTTGCTACTTTTTGTTTTCTATTTTGACTTCTCAGTATTAAAAGTATTTTAATGAACAATGGGAAAAAGTACTTGCTGGTGCGAATGATGCGAATATTCACTGGTAGCAAAAATTAAGAAAATTGTATTATCTAATTTCTCTGAGACTGGTCCAGTGGGCTTCGGCCGTGGCTAGTTACCACCTGTTCCTGTACACCATAAGAGATAAATTACCTCTCATCATAGACCTTATCATCTTTATTTAGCCCTTGATATATATATAATCATTTGTAGTATTGTCAAAATCTATATACTTACAGGCACTTTAATTACAAATGAATTTTTGTCCTCCATAACAGAGGAGACTCCCTCTTCCATGGCATCGAAGAATTCATGATCCTCATCCTCTGTTTCGTTTCCTTGGCCTGACCCGTTCCCTCCTGAATACAAAATACAACATAAGTTTTAAAACTCTTATAGATTATTGTTATACATACAGGTTGTGTCATTGATTTTTCTTTTAAGTTATATAATGTAATATTACAAAATTATAGAATGACACAAACTCAAAGTACAAACAAAACAAAAA
Organism: Elymnias hypermnestra; assembly: GCA_015832385.1. Taxonomy (NCBI): domain Eukaryota; kingdom Metazoa; phylum Arthropoda; class Insecta; order Lepidoptera; family Nymphalidae; genus Elymnias; species Elymnias hypermnestra. The sequence goes on along the minus strand of JACTOM010000909.1, from coordinate 7,451,284 downwards.
TTGCAACATTAGAATTAATGACATACCTCAGAAATAATTTACAAACTAAATATCTCATATCACAATGTTTGTAGTCATACTCCCATCTTAAATTATGTTTTTTTTTTGTATTTTTGTTAGGTGTAAAAAAAAGTGTCAATGCCAAATTTCACTAAGCTTTGCAAAATTTTCCCTTGAAGGCACATAGAAGTCAGTTAGAGGATTGTGCCTATAACTAACAGGTTCCTTAATTACATGATGCTTTAGGAATTGGTGATGAAATTAATCATTAGTATTTTCCACTCTCTAATCACTACTTAAAAATTACAATTTTGAGTATTTTTATTTGGTATGTGACATTTCACTTGAGCATTTAATGTTATGTATAAAATTGTATTTATAATTAAGTTTGATTTGTTTATAACTTATATGAAAGACAGTATATTGTATGCCAGGTAAGCTAGTTTGACTTATAAAAACAAATTTTTTACTAACTTATGTACAATATATAAAATTTAAACAACTACCTTTACACAGATAATTTCTAAAGCTAAAATAAATAGGCACAATATAAAGAATAACTCAACAATCTACAGCCTTGCTGGCTCTATGGTTAGTGTGCTTGCTGTGCTAGCAGTTTCGTCGCTTGATTTCTTACTGCAGAATTATATTTTCTACTTTGTCAGAGTCTGAACTTGTGGTAGATTTGGCCTTGGCTAGTTACCACCCTACAGGCAAAGATGTAAGACCAAGCAAAAAATAATATGTTCTGGTACATTGCTGTGTAAAAATCTTAATAGGTAAAGTGACTCTTATCAGGTTAGCACACTTTCATCTTAAATTGTATCATTTACCATCAGATGAGATTACACTTAAGTGGTAAACTTCTCAGCAATTAAAAAAATCTAACTATACTTTAATATGTTAATGACTTATCTATTTGAGCACAACAATGGTTTATGATAAAATGAATGTATATATGATAAAGGCTGATATCTATATTTATTGTAAAGCATAGTTAATGAGTGATATAATTAACCAAAACAAAACAAATAAGCAATTGGTACATCACTTTGCACAGTCACCACTGGATATAGTATTTGATATAAGTAGTTAACACACCATTGATACACACTGGACATTTCCTCTTATAAGAGGTCATTTATTTTCACTCCTACAATAACCTCAGCTCTTAACATGGCTTCAAATAAAAACTGGAATTTTATCTTCACAAGAAAATTTCGACCTTTAACACAAAGCTGAGTTCTAACATTACATGTTTTGTCTCATTCACACAATGATTTATCAATCTGCAAATTTTTAACTTTCTTATAAATGGTATGAAGACACAAGCAAAACAACATAAAATATTGAATGATTAGTCCTACGACTTTGAATCAATTCATTATACAGCATTCATGTGACATATGATTCACAATATCATGCAGCATGAACACTAACTCTTTATTTTCATTATATTTCGGTATTCACTTACCACCCATAATGTAATACAGCAGGATTATTTAACCGTCATAATAATATTACTTAAATATTATAAATTTAACATAAACCACTGTTATACAGATCCTAGATCATAAAACACTTATTTCACCAACAAACAAAATATGTTTGCTTACTATACACTACAGCTCCAATACAATAACGAATACCATGCGCCAATAATTAGATAAAAAAGGATGTAACATCACTTTTTCATTAATTAATGCAATTCTTTTGTACACAACCTTGAAATGGCCAAAAAGTCGTGAAATTTGTGGCCTTAAACCATCATACGATATAAGGATTGCGGTATTTATTGCATTTACGTACCGATACTAAATTGAGTTATTTTCCGACATTCATTTTATTTATTACACTTTAATAGGGAATACTTATAAATTTGAAATACGCCAATTTAAAAACAAATCTGGCACTATTCTAAATCGCCCAATTAATTTTTTAATTAGACGTCACGCGTCATTATGGCTCATCGTGGAACGTTTCGTTTTTGCACTACTAACAGGCAACGTATGTGTAATTTTAATTGTCACTCAATTTATTATTTTCTCGATTCAAGTATTAAAAAATCTTTTATAATGTACTGAAAATAATAAAAATGATTACAATTACTTTAAATTTACGTTATCACGTCCACAAAATTAAGTGAAATATTTATTTGACAAGCTGTGACAGAGTCAAGACAGCTGTCAAACGAATGCGACTAATGTTTGCAAAAATATTGTAGTAAGTTGTAAATTTATTAAACATATTGCTGCTTTACGCTTATAACGACATAATTCAAAAAGGCTAACTTTATAAGAGTGTCTTTTAAAAATCAAACAACAGGTTTTAATCAACCAATGACATTTCGTGATGGATCATTATTTTCCATTTGAATATAACTTTTTCCATCGATTCTACTGAACCCTTAACTGAAATAAATTAAAACGGTTTCAGTGATTATATATCCATAGCAGCATCATGCAGACATTATTTTAAAATAAGGTATTATGTATGTAACTTTCAATAAATTTTTATTTCTTTTCTAAATCAGTTCAAGAATAGACTGGACTAGCACAGAAATGGCAAAAAGCATAATTGAATACACTAAAATTGATATAGGCGCATGAGCGAAAGCTGCGTAGCCTATTATAAATAATAATAATAATAATTGAATTATTTAATAGGAACAGTACAAAAAATATATTGTTGAATATAATTTTTTAAATAAAAGTAATTTTTCACAGGAATGGGCACCATTGCAATTTTACTATCCTGTGAAAATATTTTATATTTTAATGGTGGATTTGGATGAAATTAATTGGAGTCATAATTATATTGTTGAAGTCACATATAAACACTCTTTTTATGAAATTCTGTTTATCACATTTTCCCTTGTACTTTAATATATTTATGAGTTCAATGTTATGAATTAAAACTACCAATTTCATTTGATTGCAATTATTTTTGTTTACAATTTCTACATGTAGATTATTCAATTAGTTCTATTATTTAATTTCATTTCAAGAAAATAAATTTGATATACATATAATGTCAGCTAATTCTAATTTACCAGCATTATACAACACATTCAGTGTTTAAATTTTTAAATCTGGTTTTAAGTTAATGTAAATTAATCCTCATGCAGTCATTCCGGAATTACTAAACCTCCAAGAAACTAAACACAAACCTGAGACCAGTATTCATAAATAAACATATTACTCACCAGTTAAACCTAACTACACTTTGCTGTGGCATAATCTCATATTATTTAGTTATACACATGAGAATTTTTTGAAAATGAAATTTCAAAAGAGAACATACAAGTAAAACAAATGGCTATATCAATGTTACCCCTGCGCTCAATAAATTTCAATAACTAATTTATTTATTGACCGTCTCTAGCCTAATCATATCATTACTAACTTTACTCACAGAGGTAGTGTATTGTTGGCTTGCACATTAAGGCAACTGTAATTACTAATTTGTCCTTGTCTGGATTGGTGACTCTTAAACTATAATTTACTACTTAATGGTTCCTGGTAAATAACTAAAACAACACTAAATAGTATACATGAAATAAGATTGTAGCAGTATGCAAAATTATTGTTTGGTTGTAAGTCTGCTGGTAGGGTGGTAGCTAGAAACAACTAAAACCTCCAAACATAGACAAATTAGTAATTTCGAAACTGGGACCTCTGCTGGGGGCTGCTTAATACCAACAACTAACCTGTATGTGGTGTGCGTCTGGCTGTAACAGTTTTCTCCAAGTTATCATGCTGCCTTGCTAATTGTTCCACAACTTCTTGAAGTCGCATCTTCTGCTCTCGTTCATGTTGCAATGCCCTGCTCATGCGGGCACTAGATGCAGCTGCTGCACTCATAAACTCTGAACAAGCCTAGGAAAATAAAAAAAATAGTATCTGTCAAACATTATGAAGAATCATGCATATCCTGATGGCAATTGTGGGGTAAATTGGGTTATGTGTATAAGGGTGATTATTCTTAAATGCTCTAGTCCGGTGGATAAGACTTATTCGCGATTCACAGGATTATGTCAGTGACTCAATTATAGCATAACTTACTCAATCCCGCATTCACAGCTATTTTGTGTTTGAACATGGCATTGTACCAAAACTCAAATTTGTTTGGTGATAAGTCTTTCAAATCTTTATATCAACAAAGCAAAGACATAATAATCTGCAAATCCATAATAGTTTATCAGAGTAGTTTATCAAAACATTTCATAATTACATTTACAAATAGTTTTAACTTCTGCATTTATCAATTTTTTTTGGACAAATAGCATTATCCTAAAGTTTTGTTAAAACAATATTGTGCAGGTTACCATATGTTTTATTACTTGTGAAAATGGTCACACCAGCAATTTCTAGCAGGCAATTTTATGAGTTAAATTGAGTAGATGAGGCCTCTGCCATACACACTTAATATAATAGTTAAATATATATTGAATAATTAAGGGACTGTCCTTTTTATAATGTTATAGATAACTGAACTCTAAATAGAATTTTAGATTGTGTCATTATACATCCAAAGCAGCAATATATAATCATTTTGTGAAATTAATAAAATATTCCTTACATTCATCATTGCATTACAAGATATTCTGAAAAGTGTAGCCCTTTCAGAGACTTGCTTAGTAGTTTCAGTGGGGGGTATCTCCAAATCCACAAGGGATCGTTGTAGTGCATTTCCATGCCTGGCAACAAGTTCAGAGCATGTGCGAAGGTCATGAAATATTGCTGCTAATTCTCTAGCTATGCCACCTGCATCATCGCTTTCACCATCTGTCCCACCCACTATAGCTGGCCTGTTCGACATCTGGTCTTCATCATCATCAGACTCTTGTGCACGACTGTGGATAAAGGAAAATTGGGCCATATGTCTTTATTTCTAGCAGAAGAAAGAACTAAGCTATACATAACTATTTTAGGGCAAATTATTTATATATTCTAGGTAAGAAATTTCAGTGTTATTATAAATATTATAATGATACAGAATAATACAAACAAATATGTTTCTAAAAATATAGCCAATTAATTTTCTTAATACTTACATGGCTTTAGCCTTTGCCAGTTCAAGGGCTGTAACCCAGCTCTGGCGTTCCACTTCATCGTGAGCTCGAATGTGAAAGGTCTGAGTACCTCCATTACTGATGACAAAAGTGCATGAATCTGCTGTGTGAATTAATGCACCCAATAATGATATTGTACCCCTACATGTATGTGACATCTCTGCTTGATTTCTGAAATTAAAAATAATCATAATATCTCACTTTAAGATCTAGTTATCTGTGGTTTCTTATAGCAATAAAGAAAATACAACAATTAGAACTGACTGAACTAATAATACAGTTTTTATTTTTCTATAAAACTTGACCATGAGTGATTTCGGACAGGCAGTGTTGTTAAAAGTTGACATTTCAAGTATTACATTTTTCATTGCCGCAAATAGGAATCTTGGGATATAATTCATGGGAATGTAAAAATATTCAAACAATATGAATCTCTGAATTGTTTTATTGCATCATTAGTGACAATACAACGTGAGGTCCTGGGTTCGAGTCCCGGGTCGGGCAAATGAAAAAATCAATATTGAGTTTTCTATTAAGATTTTCTCAATATATCTCTCTCCGGTTGTGTCGGATTGCCCTCACGTCGGATTATGAGAGTGAAGGAATAGAGAATACACTTGTGTATTATGCCTGCCACTCCGCAGTGGAGATGCATGGTGGGTCTATTCTCTAAAAACCCTCTCTCATATGAATGAGGAGGCATGTGCCCAGCAGTGGGACATTAATGTGGTGCTACTTACCTTTGTTTCTCCCATACTATATACCATAATACAGTTTGGACATAATATTCTAATTAGTTATTTATTATAAAAAATCCAAGACAAGAGCTCTCAATGCTTAAAAATGTGGAGGGCTGACTACAAAGAATAACAGAGATAAAGGCTTTCCCTTCTCTCCTCTTCTACTTTGCATAAATTTAACAATCTTCTGTTAACCAACCGTGCGCTGTTAAACCCACTATGATATATGTTGCACTCCTTTATTAGTAGACAGATAAATAGAAAAAAAATTAATAAACATTACAAAAACATTTTTTGCAATAGTTCTCAATAAAAATATAACCTGTTTCTCTGTTCATATGATTTCCAAAATAGCTTATTTAAGATTTTTTAAATTTTGCATTTGTAATGTATTAGTTGATAAGGATGATTATGACAATTATAACATTGACGTGAAAAAAATATAATAAGGATAAGAATCTGATATGATAACAATTTATTTGATAATTTGAAGGTTCCTGCGAGTTTTCCAATGTTGTAATAATAAAGTTGTAATAGAACCGAATACATATGTTTTTACATTACCTGTAATATGATAATAGTCCATTTGACAACACGAACCATCTTCTTTGATATCCTTTAAGATAATTTGTCCATTTGAAAAGCCAACCCTTTTTTTCTGGGTCGCCGGGAACAGGTTGACCCTTAGGCACAATTGCTTCGGACATATTACTAAATTTATTTAATATAAGGAGATGGAAAAAAACATTACACCGACAAGGCCACGTTCATCACCGACACAGACCACAGACTATTCATCTTATTATAGAATAATTATTATCAATTATCAACCAAATTCCAAAGATTAAAGGGGTAACAAAATAAATGTTAGAGATAAGAAATATTAGTTCCACTCAAACCAAATATATTTACTGCATTAATATGATATACACGTACTGATACTCTATTAGGTAGTAAAAATTGTGAAAAACTTAATGTTATTAGCAGTGGTTGGAGTAGGTAGATTGATTTTTTATACTTGCGTCAAGATATTATAATATAGACAGTTGCCATTTTATCCGTAATGTCCGGAAGTTCCGGGGTTTGAACTTTGGCGTGAAATTAAAAAAAAATCATATAGATAGGCTAACAAAATCGTTTATTATTAATACATGAATGAAACATATAAATTACATATCAACACAAATTGCAAGTATATTGTTTTTACTACCTTACATAAAACCATTTGCTGTTCCAAATCGCCATCCAAGACCCTCAAACGCGAGTAAGTGACTTATATTTTATTTTATTCCGTGAAATGTTTTATAGATATGATTTATGCAAAGAAGGTTTTTAATGCCATCCTTAGTAGTTGGGCATAAGACGGTATAGACAAAAGAGGATATATATTTCTATTGTAATATGATTAGTCATCATTTTAATACTAATATTTAAAAAAAAATTAGCTCATAAGCACAGAAAACAGGTAAATCTACGAGATCAAAATGATAATTGGCAATATATGTAATTAAAATCATTGGTAAATAAATGGAAAATCAAAATCCAACACCGCCCTATTTAAAAATACTAGAGTTCAGAGCCTGTACATACCTTTGAGGAAAACAATATAAAAATGTTTTCATTTGGTTCCGGTTGTAAAATAATTGTGGATAAGGTCGTACGGCGGGCTGTTCAAGGTGATCCGTTCTCTAATAATTTATAACATATTATTTGAATTCAATAAAAGTTATTGTCATTGTTGAAATTTGCGATACACATATTATACCCAAGGAATATAATTCCATAAATCGCTAAACATATGACTGTGACGGTAATTTATCATAAAAAATTAAATTATCGTAATACATAGTGTAACGTTGGTATTTTCCGAAATTAGGCCACGAGAATATTATTGCAAGAAGAATGGGAAGTTCGTACTCAAGGTCCTATTCACCGAATTGTGGGCAAACAAAAAATGACACAGAAAATCGTGAGTAAATTTTTACATATCTATATTTAAAACTTTAATCATAGCGTAATAGTAATGGTTCTAATATGTACTATAAAAATAGTCATTTCAATAGCATATATTTTAATAAAATACGAATATAGCTAAATATAAATGAAAATTAAAATATCCTTTATTTAAGTAGCCTTAACACGTATTGAATCGTCAAACCTGCCCATTAGTTTACCTAGCATTGGCTTAGAAAATGGATCTACTGAGACAATACCAGGTAGAAACTCTGTTTTTGCTCTTTTAAGATCAACTTTTCAAAGTGTGTGTGTGAAGTGTGTTTATTTATAATATTATTATTATATATGTATAACATTGTTTTTCGTGTTTTTTTGTAGGTGGAACTATATCTCGAACTGATTCAACTTCCCAATATGTAGAGTCGGTTGTATGTAAAGTGAATGACCTCAAGGAAAATGAGATGAAAGTGTTTGAATTGGGAGAAGAAGGGAAACTATTACTGGTTAAACAAAAGGGAGAGTTCAGTGCTGTTGGCACTAAGTGCACCCATTATGGTGCCCCATTGGTAACAGGTGCTTTGGGAGATGGCAGAGTAAGATGTCCTTGGCATGGAGCCTGTTTTAATTTGAAAACGGGAGATATTGAAGATTTTCCTGGATTTGATTCGCTGCCTTGCTATCAAGTTACTGTCTCTGAAAAGGGAGAAGTTAAGGTAACAATTGAAAACTTTCCTAAGAGTTTTAAGCTATTAATCTAGTTCCCTTTTCATATAAGTCTGAACCACAAATTATGAGACATTTTACCACATTAGATGTACTGTGTTATTCTATTATATTTTACATAGTTATGAATGAATCATATAATTATTAATAAAAGTTGGACACACAACTTTTTCTATCTGCTGTACTTGATTAGATTTTGTAATGATAATATTTATTAATTTGAATAGTGTAGAAAATTGCTTCTTATAATTGCGGATAGGGTAACTTTTGAATATAATCTACAATACAATACACTGAATGGTAAGTGATGATACAATTTATGATGGAAGCATTTTAACCTAGTAACAGGTCATTTACTTCTTGTGGTTTATACAAAGCATCTGTAATACATACTGGTTCCTTGGCAGCACATCTGTTGGTAACTGACCTTGGCTAAACCCTCTCAACAGTCCAGACTCAAAAAAATTAGGAAATGTAATTTAAATCGAACCCTGTACCTCTGCTAGCATAGAGAGTGCTTGTAATGCTATTATTGAATATTTCATTCTTGAATTCAAAAATGCGTCATTTTTCTCGCATTATATGTGCAGTATGTATATTCCCACTTCGTTATTTCTAGTCTGATTTTCAATTTTTTCAACAATTTTTAATCAGTTAAGAAAGTCTGTTTATTTGTCTTGTACTATAATAGTGTGTACACCTAAAAAGTGTATTCCTTCAATTTCATTGTCTTTGAGATTTGTTCATCAAAAAGGCTAAATAGAAGAAAGATTCTTCTGAAGTATGGACAAATGAATGTTAAGTTGAGTATTTCGCGTGCCTTATATGTTTGCGATTTTTACGGTTGCATCAAGAGGTACTTGGTGATATGCGCGGTATTTAGACCCAGCCTGCAGAGACCGTTAAATTCTCTTCATAAAGTGTAACAGTAAATCGTGATTTTTCATTGCGGTTAATGGGTTTTTGTTTTGTATTAATATTTATTGTTCTATCTCGATATATGTAATATCGTTTCCGAATGCTACTGCGACAATTACAACTTCAATATTAAAAATAATTTTAATATCTATCTAAAAATATTTATTTATGTATTAAGGAGTTTTTTGTCATTGTTAGTTAGAATATCTAGTGTCTTAAGAAAGAAATACGTATAACTTTATCTCGACATTCAAATGCCACACGCTTTTTTTATGATATGAACTAATTACAATCTAAAGTGAAAGAAAAGGCGATAATAATGACAAATCGGGGAATTTGGGGGAGGTTTCTAAGCATTCCAATTCGTACGACGATATTAAATCTCATACGTGGAGTCCATAAATTATTATACCCTACCTTGTAGATACCTACTGAGCAAACCCCCATACAATTAAGATGAAGATAACAGTTCTTGATTCTCATTTCAAATCATATTAAAAATTCTTGACACGATTGAAGCCTTCATCTTGTGCAGATCTAGTCAAATTATTTTATTATCTCATCATACAATAAATATTAATTTTAAGGTTTGCAAACACAAACTCTGAAGAGTTTTTCCATGTCGTCGACAATTGTTTTTAAGAAATTACATATGGAGAATTACAAAATATTTGCTTCCGTATGAGGGTATTAAAAAAAGAAATAAAAATAATCAAACAGAAGTAAACAACTTTTGTTGTCGTTCCAATATGTCGGTAAAAATATAACATAATTCACAAACGGTGATTTTTCTTATCTGACAAAGAAGTGGTCAAAAGAAATACAAAGTGTAATTTACTTTTTTTTTGTTTGATGTTGTTTGTGTATAGTATTGTTTAGCTTATATTAAATATTCTTCTTAGTTATGACTTCCCCCATTGTTTCAGGAAGCTGATTTATTAGGTAGTATAAATAAAATAATAGTACCATATAAGTTATTATATTTAAGTAGTTGAAGTTTTTGGTCGTCAAGTCTTCGGACAGACGTCTTCTGTATTTTTTGGAAGTATTCATTAAAATAATTTTCAGTTATACAATCAGAAAATACATTTTGCTAAATAACCCAGATGGGCTCAATCGAATCTTTGACTGTATTGTCATTTACCATCAAGGACCATATTTAAGAAATAATATAAAATAAAGGCCAACTTCTGCGCCATCTGTCACAAACTTGCTAAACTTGTTACATAGAGAGAAACCTTTAAATTTTTTGTGAGATTACGATAAATGGAGCTGTACAATTTTTCAAAAGTTAATGAAGGAATTAATCTTAGAAAAAACTGTATTGTCAAAATCACTTGTCATCCACAGCTTATTAAAAAAATGTATTTAAACTTGAGTGGAGGTATAATAAAACTATATAAATTAAATATTCGACTAAGATATATATAGGGAGAGTATGACGTAACAGTAGGATTTGAATAAATTATAATTTCCTTTACCGACGTAGCACGTTTCCATTGTAAACTGTATCGTCATTTGACTTTATGCGAAATCATCTCAAGCGTTAAAAATGTTTTAGTTAAAGCTAGCGAACTACTATGTGATAAGTGACTAATGTGCTCTTAGTGAGTAATGCGTTGTGCTCACTTTATTTTTTAGTTTCATGGTAACCTTGACTATTACATTATCACTTAATCAGGACAAGTTTTACTTTAACATATTTATTGACATTCCAACAACATCGTGGTTAGTAGTATGGAGGCGTGATATAAAACGGCTACATCATCATTCACATATTATTAAAATAAATTATAATTATTAAATTCAGAAAATATATTAAAAACACATTGATATTTATTAATTTTACTATCATCGTTATGATATACAATAATATGATTTTATCCCTTAAAATTGCTTTGTAATGTTAACCTCGGAATGTTACGTCAAAATCGACGTTCTAGACAACAGATATATTTTTTTGATATCTATTGTGATTTCATAATTAAGGTATTTTTTAAAATTTCTTTTGGTTGGATTTTTTTATATATATTAGTTTGTAACGTTTTACACCAAACTACTGGACCAATTTGATAATTTTTTTCGCCATTAGAAGGCTGCATATTCACTGATTGGCTATATAATATTTCTCATATACATAATTGGCATATAGCCCATGTCACTTATTGTCTATATATTACTTTCCCAATTAAAAAAAATAGGGATCCTTAGTAAAAATGCACTAATGTAACTAAGGTATGAAAAATTAGTCACGCTGCGGAAACTATTCACGAATTTATTAAAGACTGTTTCAATGCCTGCAAAGTACTTTTTAAATTATTAAAATCGGAAATTTCATTCAAAAGATATAACGAATTTAAAAATATCAACCTAAAGAAAATAATGTGTCATGAGTCGAACTGCAGAACATCAAATTATTTTGCTGCCACAAAACTACATCAAATGTTATGTAGAGGGAAGTTCTGAGACAATAAAGTATTACAAATAAATGTCTTCTCTCTCTAATATTATACATAGAAAAAAGTTTTGCATTTTGAATTTTTGTTTTTATTTAAGAAATTCTTTCAATACCTGAGAGTATGTTTAAATTTACTAATGTCGGACATACTACATAAATAGTGTTACGGATTTTAAAATGTATTCGTTAGATATATATTCGTTGTAAAGTAAAATCTGTATATTGATTAGATTATAAATGTAAGTTTGTTTCTATTAATCATAAAGATCAAATTAAAAACTTAAGTGATATTTAAGTTTTAGCTTAACACAAACGAATTTATAGTCCGACTTAATACTTTCCATTGTCACGACATCGGTATATTCTCGAGTAAAACCGCGAGTATTCCGAGTTGTTGCTATTTTTATCTGTTGTTTATTTGAACAAAATGGTTTACGAAACAGCTATTGGTATCTATTTTCAAGAGAATCTAACTAATAGATACGATGAGTACTCAAATGATTATAAATTACTCTTACGAAAAATTATTCTATGTGTAATGATAATATTTCAAACTTGTTTGTCGCAAATTTTCCTACATTTACCTTTTCCAGAATCGAATCCCTACCCCTACTATACGACTCACTCTATTACGTCAGCGAGGTCACCAAAACAATTGCTGACGAATATGAAACTACCTTGAGTTTTTGCTTTATATTAGGATTATGATTGTTGATACTGTCTAGACGGAGATTAGACTTATTTGTATAGTTATTGATGCATTTTTCATGTGAGGATAATACATCATGGATACCCAACTCATGCGCTAGGTTATAAAAAAAATCGCTTATCTGTCATCAATTATAAAAATAATGATGCCGTCATGACCTTACGTCTAAGAATGATTTATCAATGTTCACTTATATATTTGGAGTATATTTATTTATTTACTTTTTTTATGAAATGAAAACAGTAAAATATGTTTTAAAGAGAAATAAATATATACAATTGATTCAATACTTTAGGTTTAAAAACTTATAACAGACTACTTTGTCGGCCTCGTTGGCGCAAAGGTGCGAGTTCTCGCTTCGCTAGCTGGCGTCCTGGTTTTGAAACCCGGCAGGACAAATTTACGTAATTACATTTTCTAATTTGTCTGTGTTTAGTTACCACCTTACCAGCGAAAATTTCAATGTTTTTTTTATTGCTAACTGGTAGCGCTTGACTGTGATCTCACCTGATGGTAAGTGATGATACAGTCTGCGATGGAAGAGCTAATCTTGTAAAAGGCGACATACCTCTTATGGTTTCTACTCAGCATAGTACTAGAATACATAACTCTTTGTTTTGGGGTATATTTTTGCTGGTAGGGTGGTAACTATCCGCGGCCGAAACCTCGCACCAGTTCAAACTTAAACAAATTAGATAATACAATTTCCTAAATTCGCCCTACCGAGGCTCGATCCCCCGAGACCTCTGCTAGCAAAGCGAGTTAACGCACCACTGCGTTATCAAAGCCGTCAGAGATCATCACTTACCATCTGTTGAGATTACAGTAAAGCGCTTACCCGTCGTCATTAAAAAATTGACAAAATGTCTAGTGTCTTTCGATTTAACATTTTAAGGGCAAAATTCTTGTAAAAAATTTTGATGATATGAAATGTTACGAGTGATAGTATTACTCACTTTTTATAAGTGAATATAAAAGAAAAAAGATAAAAGGATGTTTGATATTCAGGGTTTTTTTCAATTGTATTTAACACAAGCCATACAGGTACATAACAAGGCTGAGATATGCAGAAAAACGGCTTTACTAAAAAAGCAAGGTCTTTGTATTCAAACATTAACGAATTAGACATCAATATATGCAATTGATATTTTAAACGTTCATACAAGAAGAAAACCGAGTTTGTTTTAGTGCATAAACTTGTAGGTAAGACGTACATATATGGGACTTATGGATTTTAATAATATATCGCTGTTTTGAGTAAATAATCACAATCCATAATGTTAGTTAAGGACAGTGTTAAACATTCATATTCAAATCGATATATACATTATGTTGTAAAAGAACAAATTGGTGATAAACAAATTGTTAAAAGCTACTACTGAATTTGTTTTTCATTTTTTTTTTTCATAAATCTCGCTCAACTGAGAAGAGTGAGAGAAATTCCGGCTCTGGATACCTCATAACGTCAAATTTCACCGAAGAGCACTGATTAATTTATAAATACGACTGGAGAGAAATCGAAGCAGGACCCACGGCTTCTCCAATGTATGGCGATGGAACACACCGCCAATTTCCCAACTTCGGGGTTATACTGAGAATTTCTTAACAAAAAAACCAATATCAATTTTTAAATTCGCCCGGCCCTATACTCAATCCCAGGACCTCATAATTGTAGCCGAACAAGTTTACAGTCGTCGTCGTCGTCGCTTCAACCGATGGACGTCCACTGCTGGACATAGGTCTCACGAAATGATACCCACAAGGCCCGATCTTGCGCCGCCTGGCTCCAGCGGCTACCGGCGACCCTCTTTATGTCATCGGTCCACCTTGTGGGGGGTCTACCTACACTGCGCCGCCCGGTGCGGGGTCGCCACTCCAGCACCTTCGGGCCCCAACGTCCATCGGTCCGTCGGACTATGTGGCCCGCCCATTGCCACTTCAGGTTCGCGATTCGTAAGGCTATGTCGGTGACTTTAGTTCTGCTACGGATCTCCTCATTTCTGATTTGATCACGTAGAGAAACTCCAAGCATAGCCCTTTCCATTGCACGCTGAGTGACTCTGAACTTTCGTATAAGGCCCATAGTCAACGACCACATTTCGGAGCCGTAGGTCATCAGTTTACAGTGAGGCAATCTAATTTCTATAATGTAATTATAACAAAGTTTTATTAAACCATTTCCATTCTTCCTATTTCAGGTTAGAGCTAAAATCGCTGATTTAAAATCTAACAAACGTATAAAAGACATGGGAATGACATCATGTATAGATGACTCACACGTCGTAATCGTAGGCGGCGGGCCGTCCGGAGCGACGTGTGCCGAAACATTACGCAGCGAAGGATTTACAGGACGTATTACTATAGTAGCAAAAGAAAACTATTTACCATATGATAGAATTAAGGTTTCCAAAATCGGTACATCAACGGACATAGAAAAATTGCAGGCCCGATCAATACAGTATTACCAAGACGCCAATATACAAGTTTTAAAAGGAGTCGAGGCGACAAAAGTTAACTCCGAGAATAGATCTGTAGAGTTAAATAACGGCTCAAAATTGCAGTACAGTTCTCTATATCTCGCAACTGGCTCCAAACCTCGAGTACCTGATATACCCGGAATAGACTTAAAAAACGTTTTTACAGTACGAAACTTCGATGACTCCATGAATATTTTGAAAACATTGGGGAATGATAAAGATAAAGATGTTGTTGTATTAGGCTTAAGTTTTATAGGTTTAGAGTCCGCCTCGTCGTGTGTTGCAAAGGCAAAGTCTATGACCGTAGTAGGGAAGGACGTTGCGCCACTGGGTCAGATTTTTGGGAAAGAAATCGGTCAAAGTCTACAAAAATTATTCCAGGACAATGGTGTCTCATTTTATTTTGAAACCACTATTACAAAATGTAACGGTGAGAACGGAACAATCAAATCGGTTGAACTAGCCAACGGCACGTCACTTCCGGCCGATATATTAATTTTGGGTGTGGGAACCACATTCTATACCGAATTTCTAAGAGATAGTGGTATCGCTTTAAAACCAAATGGTGCAGTTATAGTCTCTGATAAGTTAGAAACAAACATCAAAAATATATACGCCGGTGGTGACATAGCTTATGCTCCCGTCTTTGCTCTTAATAATGAACCAATGTCAATAGGACACATAGGTCTTTCACAGTATCATGGGCAGGTTGCAGCCAAGAACATAGTAAAGAAAGAAACACCTTTAAGAACAGTTCCATATTTTTGGACAATGGTATTTGGGAAGTCCATCCGTTACGCGGGATGTGGTAAATCTACCAGTTTTCAAATTGAAGGCGATATTTCTGCATTGAAATTTGTCATATTTTTCTTTAACGACGATGAAAAAGTTATCTCTGTGGCGTCTTGTATGAGGGATCCTGTTGTGTCACAGTTCGCAGAGCTACTTCACCAAGGAAAAACTTTATATAAAAAAGATTTAAAAGATGATCCGTTTGCTTGGATTAAAAATATTAACTGATATAAAAAAGGCAACACAACCAATATGAAATAAGCAGTATTATTATAATCTCTATCCGCATATCTGGCATTTTCAAATGCTTTTGTAGAATTTATATTATTTATTTGATTATTGTCAATTGTGTTATTTGAAAAATAATATAAGATTACATAATATATAAGGCATACATTTCAAATATCCACATGCTAATGCTAATAGAACAGCCAAGGATTTGCTAAGATATTGAAATAAACTTTGCAGATTATGCTTATCACTTTTTCAACTACATTGTTTCAAATCACAGGATTATCAGTTATACTTTTTGTTATGTGGCACAAATTTCCAATTGTAAAAATTTAAGCCTTTTTTAAGTCCTCTTAATTTCAATTGGCAATCAAGATTTGTCAACTGATAATGTTTTCAGACCTTCGTGTAAGCATTCTATGCAACTTGAAAATATTATATAAGTTTGGTTGTCCAAGCTCTTTTCTTTTGTATTTCTGTGACATCTATATGGTATAGAATTAAAAAATGTGTACTTATTATTTTACTTTCACAAATTATTTATATATTGCACATGTATCTTCTAACTTTTTTATTTTTATTCTCTAATGTCAAGTCATGGGATGCTAATTTTTTTCCTGCCAAAAACAAATGCACTGGTAGCACCCTGCCTTCCAGACATAGTATAATATTTTACTCATATATGGTTTAATATACGGTTTTATTACAAAATAGTTATTATTACTGTACAATTCATATTATTTAAGTGATGATGACTTAAGTGTCTTTAAACAGCAATTTCAGACTTTGTCACTAGATATTAGAGACAAAGATTGCAAAAAAAAAAAACTAGTAGACTATTTAGAGAATTTTATTAAATTTTTGTTTCATAAATAGTATGGTCTTTAAAAAGTACAAATTCATTTGTGATATTATTCATGGTTACAAACCTATGTAAACTGCTGTTAATTTATTTTTTAATACAGTACATTCCCTAATACTTATCTGTACATATAGAGTTGAGATGTTACATATAGAGCAATGTTTTGCTGTATTTTTACATTGCGGAATGATATAGAATGTCTGTTTAACAGGTTACATTAAGTATGGCTTAATATCAGGCCTTTTATTATTGTTTCGTTTTTAGTGGCATTGTAATTGCCATCAATAGTAAGTTCATAATTGTTTGTACTTTCTTCCCACTGCTTGTATTAGGAGAAAAAGTTCAAAGTAAATTATTTTTTAATTGTTTATAACATGATATCTTAAAAATACAATGTGAATTTATATCTAGGTGAGTCACAATATATAAAAGTATAATATGTCAATATATTTAGCCTCAGGATGTTCCTTGATTTTCTTTACAAATTCTACCATTTTTTTCAGCTTTTGGAGCCACTGCATGGCACCACAAAAAAGATTTGACATTTAAAAACCTGTTAATCTCATTTGATACATTGCTTTTTATATTTAATATGAACCCTTAGTTATCAAAAATGTAAATGATATATTTGGTTATAATAAAGCTTTCACTAACATTGGTTAGTCTAATGTATAAATGCAATTTATAAAATAAATAATAATTTGATAATATAATCATGTGATAATAAAAACTGTAATTGGATTTTAATGTTTCTCCTTCCTTTTACTTTATTTGTATTTGTAGAAGGTATTCAAATTATACTCTTAAAATTCTAAAAATCCTTTGTAAATTTTACCCTAAGAACAAACTGGGTTGTAAAAATGTACAGTATATCATTTTTTTAAACTGATTTAAGAAAATGATTACAAAAAGTTTAATATTATGTTAATTGTTTATGAAAACTATTGAAATTAATATTGTATAATATATTTAAAGAATTTTTCACTAATAACTAACTATTTAACAAGTGCTTAAATTTTTATTCTCAATCCCATCCTTCTTTCACACGAAGATGTTGCAACCGTTCATATAATGTGACATCTTGTTTAAAAATCCTATTTGTGGTGTCTTGAAACCGTTTTATCCTCGCTTCTTGTTTACCTAATGCCTTTGCATGACCAGAACTTTCTGCCTGAAACAACAGAGGAATCCGATGAATTTTATATTTTGACGGTATGCTTTATTATACAAAATAGTAAATCATATTGTTTATTATAGAATCATTAGTATACAAGCCTCTGTAAGATATGGATGCCTTAAGTAAAACATATTTTGTTCTTCAACTGCAAATTCTCGCTCCAGTTTCCGCAGATGCTTTGGTTCCACTCTTTTAACCAAGCGGTCCTTTCCTCGAAATATATGACCATTTGGAAGAGTATTACGACGCAAAAGAATTAACGTTAATCTCATTTTACCAGATAAATTTGTTTACTATATCAATAACTATACAAAAATTATTATTATTATTTTGGATATATGGCTTTTTCCTGTGCCACACTATACAAAAATAAATCTCATAAAGATGTCCTATATAATATTGCAACAAAAGTTATCATATGTCCACAGAGTATATTCTGAATTAGGTATGAAATTAAAATTTCTCCAGTGTGACCTGGGCTAACATTAAAGGTTGGTTTTTTTATGATTTATGGTGTTATATGTTCCTTTTTCGACCTGTAAAGAATTTTAATATTTAGATAACGGATTTAGTACATACAGTATTGTGGACAGACTGTTTATAAGTTCGTTACAATATCATCGTAAATTAAAATTGTAAAAAAGTAATTTGTCAGTTTTATTATCTAAAATGCCGACCTCTATTCCCTCTATTGTAATCTAAAAATGTATAGCTCCTATTATATGTAATAGATCATAAGAAAAAATTGTGACTACAAATTTTGTATAATCATTTTCATACAATAAATGTCCTTACTTTCAATTGAAAAGACATTTTGAAATATATGCCTAACTTATCCTAATTTTAAATTTAAAATAACCATAGATATAGTAAATTAACTTTTTGTTGAGGTGAATTGAATACATTGGTCTATGGTTATCTGACTATGGCTGTCGATGTCGATCGACAAGCATAAAATAGTTTTAGAATTTAGTAAATATTTTTTCCTAAGTTGAGAATAATTGCTGCGACTGGCATTACAAGCATAATTGAGATGTTAAAAATGAAATCAAGCGGCTGAGACGTTTCTGAAATTAGGGGTGGTCCCCGTCCTTGGTTAGTATAATATTGTTATGAATGTAATTTATTTTTTGATGTTATTTTGCTTTTAGAAATAATTTATGAGAAAACACTTCGCAACAAAGTATAAAAGTTGACTTATATTTAATTTAATGTATTTATACGTTTTATACATTATTAAACATTTTATCATTCCCTTTCACTTCAATTTGTTCTCGTCTTTCGTGCTCTACTTATTTTTAAAACAGTTTTTTTGTTTCGTATCACGTATAATATGAATAGCACTATAAGTTATGATTCCTTCCTTTAAAATTGAATACATCGATATAAATTTTTAGGTAGTTGTGAAATTGACCTATTTGAGGTTTAACAATTTATTCTTATTATAAATTTTCTGTAGCGTTGTGACACGAAACTTTAATTTATTGAAATTCTGTTTGTGTTTGATAAATATATAAATAGTCTTATTCTTGTTTATAAAAGCAATAAAAAGAGTGTGCTTAAACTTAAGGTATTAGTAGGTTTCTTACCATTACTTAGCTCATAAGCCCAGACATAAAAATATTTAAGAAAGAAATATTTATAAGAGTTGCCATAGATTTAAATGGCTAATGTAATGCTTAGTATGTCTTATTTGCAATTTGCTTTCGATTCAGATTCCGATTCTCAGACCTACTGAATATGCATATAAAATTTGGTACAAATTGGTAAAGCCGTTTCGGAGAAGTATGGCAACTAACCTTTTGATAGGGATTTTTATATATTAGATATTTTCACCATGTGCTATTAGAAATTAAACTCATTGCATATAAACAAACATATTTTCTTTACAATTATTACAGTTAAGACTTAGAAATTTATATATTCAGATAAAATTTAATTTACAATACATAGACTCATAACTTTGTCTATTTAGTCAGTGACCCAAATCAGTCAGTTGTTCTCACACACATTAACCAAATATTATTATTTGAGATCCCCACTTTGGTTTGTTATGGAATATTTTTGCCTTGAATGTTAAGTACATTATATCTAAGTTGAATTCATTTGAAACAAGCTCATAGCTTTGATAAAAAAATCTAGTTTAGAATCTAAATTAATTAAATTCATTTTAGTTATTTTATTATCTTCTAAATATTATTTTTCTTTAAACAGATAAGTGATAAGAAGTGACCATTTGAAATTAGATAGCATGGTTTTCATAAAATGGTAACATTTCCTTTCTACCTTTATATATGTACATATAATTTTTGGCTTGGGCATGTGGATTTGTGTCACCATATTCTCTTTTAGCAGCTCAAAGCTATTTGACCAAGTTCTTTTTTCGATTACTGACAGATTATTGCTTAGCAGTGATCTGAGATGGATGTGTGTTAACCTGGTAAGAGATAATTTATTTCTTATGATATTTGTACTATAACATACATTTTTTGGTTCTCAAGAAGTCTTAGCTGGTAAATAGTCATGGCTAAATGCTCTAAACAGTCTAAACTCAGGAAAATTAGACTAAATGTCATTTTCTACATTTGCATCTGTTGGGAAATGAGTCCAAGATTTCTGGAGTCTATGAACTAGTGTGGGTACATTTAAGCCTGATGTCAATTTTATAGCCTGTTTGCTAGTTAAACCTACAACAATGGTGATTGGAAATAGCTCTTTTGAATGAACACATAATTAACATATACCATCTAATACTCTATACAAACAATTGAACTACATATGAACAGTCAACTTGCATTTTATACATTAAGGTTTTGTAAGTTCCATGATTATATCACCCCATTTATCCAACGTGGGTCTTCATCTTATTTTAAATTATATAGCTTTTTAAACATAAATACCATAGCTTTAATGGTAATGAATAATAGATTTTGAAAAACTGTCTTATAAAGGTTATACCATATGTAGGGGCTGTAGAAATTATTAGCATTTACTACTTGAATTATGGAAATATAGTTTGCTGAAAAAACAGTATATTCTTTGTATACTTTATGATTTCAGTGAGCTCTACAATTTGTTCTTGTGAGCTTTTAATTGGGTTGGATTCAGTATAGTTGTAACAATGGCACAGGTAGGAGCTAACATGGAATATCAAGAGTACAAGTGGGCTTACTCAATTATGGATTCTTCGAAGTAAGTATGATGCTCTGTATTCACACCAAACGCTATATTAATTTCTTGAAATTTTGAGTTATAGTGATGGGAGAGCTTAGAGGTATTCTCATTCTATTTGACCTAGAAATTAAGATATTGCTGCCTTGGAAGAATCAAAATCCTAATTTAAGGAATTGTATTTTCTAAACTCTGGACTGGTTGTAGGCTTCGGTTGTGGCTGGCTACCACCTTACCAGCAAAAACGTGCCGCCAAACAAAAAAATTGTGTTCCGATATGTAGAATCCATAAGACGTAAATTACCTCTTATCAGGTTGGCGTGGTTCATTTAAGATTATATCATGACTTACATCGTTCAAGCGCTAACCTGTCCTTAATAAAAAAAAATTGAATATAAATGTTACGTAAAATTGTTTTTCAATATTACAATTATGGTTGGATTTTACTGTATCCTTATGATCTCCAATAAAATTTGATCGTCTTAGTACTTCACTAAATCTGTCACTGATATTTTTTGGTTTATAATAAATATTACTTGGATTTACGAAAACACTGATGCTTGAAGGATACATCGTATTGGTTTATAATATTCTTGTCACTTTTAAATGTAGCGGACAAGTGTTCCATGAAAAGGAAAAAGGTAAACAATGGTGCGGTCGGTTCAGTGACACTACTACGCAATCTCTATAGTTTATGCAAATATGTGACAATGTTGTACACTGTACGTAACGGCACAAAACACGGAACAATAGGTTATTAGGCGCTGGTCACGGTTTCTAATAATATATAAAAAGCACAAATATTTGTGTATAAATCCTGAATTGTTATCAACATTAACTGTGCATTATGAACTCAAATTTGAAAATGCAGTATTTTTGTTAAACTCAACCATTACCATCTTATTTATTTTATATAACCGGTGATGTAGGAAGAAGTATCACTATTTATTGAAAGACACTAGGAAAATAGGAACCAAAAGTATAAAGCGAAGGAATCAAAATGTGTAATTAGAGTGTACATCGGTCCTAGGCGGCTTGGGAAATTGCGAATTTGTATAATATAATGATGTTCACAATAATATCCTCCGTAAGGCTGATATAAACTGTCACGTCCGTATTTTCTATAATAAATTACCAAAACACATCTTAGCGATGTACTTTTAATTGCCCTTTAATAACGTTATTTTTATTTCATAAATTCAAGGAATTGAAATAAATATTAATCCATTTGTCGTCACTACGCAACATAGTTATACCATTACAAGTAAGATATTGTACGTAAGAGTTTCGTAAAAATAAGATTATTTAAAACGCGTTTTTATATTTTTTTTCTTTTCAATCTGTTTGTAATTGTAAATGTTTTACCAATTTAACTTTCAAATTTTTTTTCACATTATTTATCAATTGATCGATAAAAACGGAACACAAAGTTGTCTAATTTATTAGTTTCTCTAATAAATCGCGATTTTTTGTTGGGCAATTAAGAAATACGCAATGCAATTATTGTCAGAGGTTATATTTAGGTAAAATGGCCTTACAACTGTTAACTGTTAATCGAAGAAAATATTGGAGTTTTAAAAGTCAAGTAACATTTTAACGCTCAATTCATTTTATTCAAATAGTACGCACACTTTTTATCGTTTATCTTATTGACTTGCCTGATTGAGGCTATGTATTTGATTCTAAAAATTAACTAATATTGTAGTACCGAAATTAAGTGTTTTGATTAGATATATGAGTGGGTAATATGCAAAGGTAAAAAAATCTATACTAAATAATAATAGTGTTTTTACATATATAGTCTCTAACACTGCACACCTTTTGCAAATTTCTTTTATATAATCCGTATTACTAGATCATATCCTCCATATATGTATCAATCGTTAATAAAAAACTTTTTATTTATCTATTAAAGTTCATATACGCTTTTTAAAAAGTTGTAGCGGAAGAAGACATTCGATATTAATACAGTTTAAAGTAGAAGTTGTCTTCATTTTTTTTATATTATCGTCATCCCTGAAATTGTATCGCGTCTACATAACTTTTCGTAAATGCACTTCCTAATTTTTACAAAAAATTGTGAACTACAGCGAAAGTAGTCGCGTTAAGGTAGTATAGAAATATCGTATTTCTAGTAGTAACGACTACTGATTTATTGTTAACGGTTATTGACTTCTATATTTAGTGATAAAGTTAACATTAAATTACTTATATATTGTTATCTTGGGTCGCGTCGATTATGATAGCGATATTTTTTACGTATAGAGTTATATAAATACCGAACAATAAAGAAAAGATCTACACCCTATTGTTATTATGTTATAGAAAAATCGACGTAGTTATTATATAAAGATTGCCTTAGTGTACCTATTATTATGTTATATAATTACTAAATAAAGAAAAAAATTTTGGTTCATTGTTTTTTGTGGATAAATGACTTTATCCGCAAAAACATTTCATGGGTGTGTAGACCCACACACCCATGAAAAAATCACATAGATTTTTTCCAATCGTCCCTGAAGTTTTATTGAAAACTCGTAAACCGATTAAATACGACTACCGTTCATTGCTTCTTATTCTGTTATTAATGTATTAGGGAAGTAAATAAATCCCGCGGGAAATTAGGGTTGAGATTTCATAACGCTAATATAGAAATGCAATGTCAAATAAGTTTATTTTTTGAGTAGTAGTAGGAAATTTAAATTTTATATGATTACCAGCTGTTCCTGACATTGTCACTTGCGTAGTTCCCAATCTTTATCGGAACGAATTGTCAATTTAAACCATTCTTGAATGGAGATACTACATATATAAAAGAAAAAAAATGTTTCTATTAATATGCTATAGACTGTTTAACCATCCTAAAGAGGTGTGCCCCAAAGAGGTTTTATTATAAAGACTACATATATATTAAATAATAGCTAATGTAAGCAAACACGTAGTAACCCGCAAAGTATTACTTTAACAAAACATTAAAATAATATTTACCGATATAAGCTAGGTATACTGTCCAAAAATACGGAAGTTATGATTCTTTTTTGTTTTTATGAACATCATTCAATTCAATCATTTTGGAACAGCGTTCATATTACTAAATATCTAACAAAGTAATATGTTTTAAAACTCCTACTTTATTTTCGCATTTCAGAGTATCAGCCTGTCTTATTTCTATGCTGCTAATCGTATATGGCAGCTTTCGCTCACTTAATATGGAGCGCGAGGCACGCGAGAGAGCGGAAAGAGAAAGGGATGCTTCCTTGCTAGGCACCGGTGGAAAATCAAGCATCACCTCTTCGTGTAACAGTAGTAAGTTAATTTTTAACCGATAAAAAAGAGGTTATCAATTTGTCTTTGTTTTTGTAAATGTTTGATACCTCGTATTTTTCGACCTGGTGAACCGATCTTGATGATTTTTTTATGAAAGGTGGTCACTCTCATTGGGTCCAGTTCCTATGATGGCAACAATGAGAAAACCGTATAAGTATTTAATTTGCATTAACCATGCGCGCGACAATTGGACGAATAACTCAAGAGATCACGTCAAACGATTTCGATGATTCGATTCTTTACGGGAAAGAATACACTTCAACGGTTGATTGGTGATAGTTTGGGTAGGTTTTGATCATGAGATTTATGACAAAGTAACGGAACTCTTCAATTCTTAGAAGCAAATTCACGATACTCGGCAGAATTGTGGCAGAATATCTAACTGTCTGTAATCAAATTGCAATGAGCTTACGTTTGTTGTGGCATTGAAATATTTACTTAAGATGTATTATTATGTGTGAAGCAGTGGTAGCCGAGTGGGGGGGGGGGGGGACTTTTGCATATTTGTGATGAGCTCGATTACCATATGAAAGACTGTTGGTAGCCGGATGGCAAAGTAACCGATATGCAAACTATGAGATTGCGGGTTCGATCCCGGGTGTGGCGGTACCAATGTTCACTTTGTAAAGTTGTTTCATTTCAACGATGCTGTTTCATATGTGCAAAATGCTTAAAATATAAAAGCTAATATTTAATAAATAAAAAATGTATCTTTACAACATCGTCTTACAAAATTACGATTTTGTACTTGAATTGTTATACGTAAGGTCCGTCGATATATTAACGTTTCCGCATTTTATTTCGCAGACGTTCAAACTCTGAGCACTATGCAGGCATTGTGCTTCCCATTGGGTTCTTCTGTTGCACTTCTCATCATGTTCTTCTTTTTCGACTCAATGCAAACTCTGGTCGCGATATGCACTGCTAGTAAGTGGCGAGTTTTGCATCTTTCCATATTAAAAACATTGTATTAAACATTTCCTGCCCTAAGGGTGAACAAAATTACGTGTGGACCGAATGGGGGTATCAAAAGACCCCAGTCCGATTGTATGGATATCTGAAACAGAATAATCGGAACATCACGTAAATAAAACGACATAGCGGACATACGAAGCGGCGAAAAGGAAGTTACATATTTAAATAATTTAGAAATTATAATGGAAAAGACAATTTTTTTATAACAATACATATTTATTCTAATCATAATAACATGTACGTTTGATGTTGTTGTCAATAGAGAATTTTACTTCGTAGTGCTGCCCCTAGCTTAGAGCTTTTTTAAATCTTAACAAGAAAAAGCTAATAAAAAAATTATTATTTTCAGTAATAGCATGTGCAGCGTTAGCGTTTCTCTTAACGCCTCTGTGCCAGTACGTTGCTGGTGGCGGAGTAGCTTCTAGAAGTGCTCTCTGTGGCCGCTATTCAGCTCCTGAATTGGCAGCCGCATTGCTCGCTGCTGCCATAGTCGCGGTATGGGTACTTACTGGGCATTGGCTTCTAATGGATGGTATGTTTGCTCTGTCAGTTCTTCCCCTTAAAGTTTTACCATATATTTTTATACACAATTCGGTAGTGTAGTTCTGCTAGATTACTCTTGAAATCCATTCTAACCTGCCTTAAAATAATTCAGGCGATAAAACGGCACTCTTGAAAATTATATCATCGAAATTTAATCGGATCAGGAATGTGTTTAATTTTATTTGAAAATGTACTTTAATGCATTAATAATAAGATTCGATTTAATTTACAATAATCTACCAAATTTTAACCCCACCATCTTTAGTTCACGAATCGGCTGCATTAAACCCATTTCGCGCTGATTGTGTTTTCCAAAGTACGAAATGTCAAATGAGATAGCTCTTTTTAAGGATGACAATGAAATACAAGAATAATGGGATTATTCCCATAAGAATTCATACCCTCTCTCTATAAACCGAAATGATAATTTTTAACTAATCTAACTTTTTAGTTTTAACTTTAGGATGATTCTTTTTGTCTGATATTATCGCAAGTATTTAATTTACAATATAATATCATTCTTTAAATAAGAATATTTCTATTTGTCTGGAAGATATCACTTCAAAGCGATAATTGATTAGTTTTAAGATTCCTTTTATATGTATTTTTTTCTAATGTGTTGTGGTTCAATAAAGTGTTAATTTGAATAAATAATATTTGACCTTAGAGAAATTTTTCGCTTGGATATATCATATAAGTGTTTTTGTTTATTGTTATAAGTGTGTGCAAAAAAAGAAACTGCTGTTTCTTTAAACTTTTATTGCAAAGATTCACGAAATCTTAAATGATAGATAGAACAGATAGAAATAAAATGTTATTTTACATTTTTATTACAGCAATGGGCATGGGTCTGTGTGTGACGTTTATCGCTTTAATCCGCCTACCATCGCTGAAAGTGTCAACCTTGCTTCTGACGGGGCTACTCCTTTACGACGTGTTCTGGGTTTTTTTCTCATCATACATCTTTACCACCAATGTTATGGTGAAGGTCGCTACAAGGTCAGTTGGCACTTAACCACTCATCATACACTTGCTTCCAATTTTGCTAATTTAGTTGAGAATAGGTCTGACGTAATGACGGCCACAAGGGTCGTGAGATCTATGTCCAGCAGTGGATGTCGATTGGTTAAGATAACGGCGACGACGTAGTTGAAAATAAAGTTGAATTTTATGTGAAGAGCCATAT
This sequence comes from Elymnias hypermnestra, assembly GCA_015832385.1. Taxonomy (NCBI): domain Eukaryota; kingdom Metazoa; phylum Arthropoda; class Insecta; order Lepidoptera; family Nymphalidae; genus Elymnias; species Elymnias hypermnestra. The sequence goes on along the minus strand of JACTOM010000909.1, from coordinate 7,423,965 downwards.
CCATATGGTTAATTTTCTGTTGTTCTTAAAAATATTAAAATAAAAGTTGGTGTATCTCCATATCTGAGTGTCAAATCCGTGATATTTCACTACTATATGATAACTTATAATATTTATATTAGACTTTTTTTATTCGTACTACTACTTCAGCCTCTATGTATATCTTGTACAAGTTATCATTGGTTAATAAAATACTATTTTATTCACCTACTCAAGTTTAAATACATTTTATTTTATAAATGTTGAAACAAAACAATACTTTTGTTTCGTATTATTATCCTCTGAGGATGTCTATCTTAATGAGGTTTTCACTTCCGCTCTATGGTTTAAGGCTCCCACCAATTTTTTTTTATTCACTGGGCATAGTTTATTAAATATCATTTAATTTCAGGCCAGCTGAGAATCCAATGAATGTGGTAGCGAGGCGGCTGCAATTGGGTGGAGCTATGAGAGATGCACCTAAACTGTCTCTGCCAGCCAAACTGGTTTTTCCGTCAATGCACCATCAAGGACACTTCTCAATGCTTGGTTAGTTAAAACAACTATATGTTATCCTAGCGATATACTATAATGTGTAATTTTGTATGTCTACATATTTGATATTAATGAAGACCCATTATGAAAATAGAATAGAATTGCTGTCGACCTACCAGATGAAGTCGCATCTATCGACTTACAACGAAAGATCAAAGTTTTTCATGATTTTTTACAGGCCTTGGAGACATAGTGATGCCGGGTTTGTTGTTGTGTTTCGTTTTGCGATACGACGCTTACAAGAAGGCGAATCTTGTTTGCCAAATGGGTCAGGTGCCAGGCCCAAGATCAATGGTGAGTTTATAGTATCTATGGTAACTTTTGAATGAATATTAAACACCTTGTTATTTTGTAGAACGTTGGAAAAGAAATATTATTTTTAAGAACATTTTATATTACGATTCTAAATTTTATTCCTAAGAAGGTTGTAATAACTTTACAGCCCTCTTAGGAATAAAATAAGACATTTTTTATTGGTCTATTATCTATTTTAATATTATTACATCACTTCTTTTGCATTTGGTAAATTGAATTCAACACACTTTCATCCTTGCTGAGTTGATATAATGTCACTGTGTCAAATGTTCATTTAAACATTTTGTTTAATGTTTAAATCAGCTTGTAAAACTAGCTCATTAAAATTGTCACTACGCAAAAACGGTAAAGTTAGTACTTTTTTTGTAGGGTTCGCGGTTGACGTACTTCCACTGTTCACTGTTGGGATATTTCTTGGGACTATTGACTGCAACGGTATCCGCCGAGGTGTTCAAAGCTGCGCAGCCCGCGCTTCTTTACCTAGTGCCCTTTACGCTGTTGCCGCTACTTACTATGGCCTATGTAAAGGTATCATAGATTTTAGTAAAACTTCTTCACGCACGCTTGAATTGAGGAATGAGCTGGGGAATAGTACGGACCACCAGCCGTAGTACATCCACTTTTTAAATCCTCTAAGATATCCATTTTAATAAAATGTTTGTTAATGTTATGAACAATGCATATAATGTACTTAATTGTATAAATAATAATACTGTATTGCATAAAATAGCTAGGTAAATATCATATAAACAATTACTGTGGGTTGTCCTTTAGAGATAAATACAATCGCAGCCTTTTTTCAATCTTTTTAAAGCATGCTATTTACTTGACCTCTATCCAAGGTTTAGCCAGCGTTTGCGATCTAAGCTCACAAAAATATGCTTGTTACGACATCACTTTTTTCGGCTTTTCTTTACTACAATATATATGTACCTTCCCCTTGAATCATTCATCTAACGCTGAAAACGGCACTAAATCATTTAAACAATTTCAAAGATCTGAGGATTTATATGTTTTTAAAATATAATATTTACAGGGAGATCTCAGGAGAATGTGGAGTGAACCGTTCATTGCACCCCCTGCTGGAAAACTAGGCACAGACTTCGATGTGTGACTGCCTCCATACTTTATTTGGAATACATTACTGACGTCTGCTCGTCACCAGTTAGTACATCTTCTTTAGATTACTACCTATTTTATAATGCGTATTTTTTAGATAAAAATCAAATTGTAAAATAAATATGGAAACAGTAGATTGACAATTTAAAGAATTACGTTTAATAGAATTTTCTAATTGAAGATAATGAGTGGTTAAAAGGGATTTAATTTATATATATATATAATAGAAAAATTATTTATATCTGTGCCCTTTATAGACTTTGTAACAATCCAACCAAGGTGCCCCAAATTGGTTTCATTAAAAAAAGCAATAAAAGTGGTTTTAAACTAATAAACTCACTTGTTATGATATTCTCAAAATTATTCGAGATTGGCTTAAAATAGCGAATTAATTCTTAAGCGATGTAGGCGGTCACAAAGCATGTTTATTCCCCAAATACTCACGGGATCGTAGACTACGCAGGTGAAACTGAGGGAAACATATAGTGTTAATATCTTAAGTTCCTACATTGAAAGAAGTGGTTTTATGCATGCAAATCATATCGCTGTGATTCAATAAAAAATTATTATAAAAATGATATAACGATATTTTATAGTCAGTCAGTTTTAAATATTGGAATATGTGTTTGAGTATGAGTTATAAATAAATATATTATTTTGGATTCTGCTGCGTCCTTAACTATTATTTCATTTTCTGTGCTTCACCCAAAGCAGCGATATATTCCATAAAAGAAAAGATACTTCAGACATTATTGGAGCTTTGTCATCAGTAGACTATCATTAAGTGAGCTTACAGTCAAAGAAAAAAATATTGGTTGTCTGTAAGGTCTATTTACGGACAATAATTTTACCACACAACGTCATAAAAAATATTGAAAAAAATTAATCTTACATTATTAACTACGCACGATAGATGCTCACAAGCCGATTTGCATGCTCGGTCCAGGCGGAACGTGACCAATGAGTCATGGTTTTTCGTTTGTGCAACCGGCAACAATCGATTTATTAGACGTTGTCACGTTAAAATGGAGCGCTATATATAGTAAATTATTCCTATGACAAAATTAAAATGCGATGAAAATATCTAATCAATGTATTTTTTTTATATATATAATCTATATACCGAAGGCCCCTACGTATAGAGAGTCAAATATAAAATCCTAATTTTGTATGAAATTATTCATTATCATGTACTGACGTTTTTTAAGCGTCATGTTTACTATAGCTATAAAATAAAAAAAAATTAATTTAAAATACGATGACCTAATATAATATTATTATGTGGGTGGGATTCGGTCGTCACACCAGAATACCCACTTAAACCCCAGGGGTTATACGTCATCCTTGAGTAAGGTCACTAAAGGTGCCTTTCGCATTCCACTTTAGTTCCTTGCAGTTCTTTGGGGGGAAAAAAGTAAAGTGTATATGTGCACTTTCTGCCACCCAACCTCCTACGATAGACAGGGAGGGCATCAGGCCTTTCCTCCATTTGCTTCCTTCAGCGAGATGGCGGTCTCGCAAAAGGAAGTAGCCGCCGTTCACTTATGCTCTCCAGTGAGAGGTTGTAATTATTGTAATTACAAAAAGGTCAACATGCCTAAATTGCGAGTTGACTCTCTATAAAAAGGGCTCATCGATATCTTGCTCATTTTAACTCACTCATCCTGGGATCTTTAACGTTTTAAACGAGATTGATTTGGAATTTAGTAATGTGACACCTTTTGCTATGTAGGCACATCGCATTTCCCATATTCCCACGGGATCGGAAAATTCATGAGTGACACCGCGGAGAACAGCTCCATATACTTTATACAAAACAAGAAATTTTACAACCTAAGATATAAATATTTACAATTAGAAGTTTAATTTTAGAATAATTGATACAGTTTTGTTATGTTAACAAATTGGGTGTTGAATTTATTATAAGGTTTACATCCACTTCTTGGATATTGTTCTTTATTTTAGTGATATTACATAACACTTAATGCTTAATCTAATACTCCAATTTATGTAAGAGTTCAATGTTACATGCACTATAACTATTTTGCTTGTGATAACAAGTATCGCTACTTCCGAAGAACAGTGACACGTGACGTTCAAATCAACCAATGAAATACCGTAATTTTGTGATGTCATTACGTCACTTTTGCCGTTTTGAGTGTGAATTTTGGCTATAAAAAGCATAAACTATTTTGGATTATGTTGTGTCCGGAACTAAAATTGTGAATATGATTATTTATCCAAAACAGCGATATGTTAATGCAAGATATCAATTTGTATTGTTTTAATAATTAATCAAGGTTCATCATTACTGTACCAACTTACAAATATGCCTTTTCAAGTACATTAAATTGAAAATTTTGTTTTTCCTATAATTTAGTATTTACTGGGTTTTTAAAAGGATATTTCATTATTACTATTGTGCGTCAAAGAATATCTTAGAATACATAAATAGTTCAGGTAGTTTTTGCAATATACGAATAATTTAATGAAACTACAAAAGTATAGCAATCTCAAGTCTTTTCGTTTGTGTTTTTAATATTGTGGAATTGCAGGTCGATTGCGATTTACATTGTTTAAAAACATACAATATTACTTAAAAACACACTAGTAGTAATTAAATAGTTTTACCAAGTTATACCAGTGACCTATACTTTTTGGTGCCCTAGGCCCGCAATTTTATCAGGGATATAAAGATTATTAATAAAAATATGTCACAAGAACTGTATTATTATTAATTTTTCGATGAATGCTTTAAGTCACAAAAAAATTACCGTTTATTTGGTGAGCCTTCATTTCTACTAGGAAAATGTATGTAAATACGATAAGTAAGCATGTGTACCCTTATTTATCGTTATTTACATACCCTTACCATCATTCACTTACAAGGCGAGTGATGATAAGTCAGGTAGGCGCATGCTAGTGAAGAATGGTAAGTAGGCGATTGAGGGATTTCTTACCGTCATTCGCTTACAAGACGACTGTATGTGAATGACGATAAGTAAGTGAATGGTGTGTTTCATACTACCAAGTGAATGATGGTTTTCTAATCATCGTTGACTTAAAGGGCGAGTGATGATAAGTCAGGTAGGCAAATATAACTGATGAATATTAAATAGGTGAATAATGAGCTTTTTTTACCAGCATTCCCCAAATGGCGAATATAGCCGACTAATTGTACAGTCGTGTAGCCCAATGCGGATAAGGGGTCGTAAGTAGGTGAATCATGGATTTCACAATGTATTCCTTCAAGGCAAAAAATGGTCAAATATTTTAAGCAACATAAACTTCTTGTCCTTTCTAAACTTCAATTGACAAGATAGAAATTTTTGATACTTAAGTCATGTCCAAACATTATCCATCACTATATCTACTGACATGAATTCCAAAATATCTGATAAGGTTAATTTTAGTTATTAGAAAAGGGTACAATGTAATTCACAATTACAACATATATCACAGTGATCAAGTCTGGGGCAGAAAAATTATGCAACTGCAATCAGTGTTGTACATGACCACTTACAAAAATGTATAATATACTTCAGGAATCCATACATAAAGACTCTTTCTCCTTGGTCTTTAAAATAGAACTGCATGCAGGTTTAAGAGTACATCCTGTATATTTTAATTTAATCAGTTCTTAAATCGCGATTTTATAAGTGACACTATATTCCCGCTTAGTTTTGATTAGTATTCTAAACATTTATAAATTTTGGATAAAAATTAAAAATTTACGCCTATTAAACGAGATTTTGATATTTAATTAGGCAAACTATTTGCAGACATCTTTTTACCATCGTTCTTACAAACTTGATAAGGAATCTCACAGTTATTACGTAATGAAAATTTTACTTAATATCTATTAAGTAAAATTTTCAAATAATAACATTATTTTGTAAGAACAGCAATTTTTATATATTAATTTATAAGAAATTAAGTAAATTTTCAAGTTGAAGTTGTATTTATTTATATGATAATTGATCAAATTCTCCTTTAAAATATAATCAAAGAATTGGACTTTTTGTAAATAAGAGCATAATTATAACCTATTTCAATTTATTGTGTTAAAACCCATCAACTTTGATTTTCTATTATATGAAATGGTTATTCTTATATTAATGTGAACAAATTTTGTTATCACTGCCTTAGACTGATGTTAAAGAATTTTGTTCTATCTAAGAGTTATTATAGAAAATATTTGTCTAAACTAGACTTTAGGAAACTGTTGTTATAAATAAAGATAGCAACAACATGTTGTAAGTGTTTGATGGAATTTAATTAAATATATTACTTTAGAAATATTACAAATAAGCGTTTTTAAAATAAGTGTGATGATTTTTTTTTGTAAATTTTTTACACTAATTTCTATCTCATTTTTTACTTTACAATGTCTAATTATAGTTTTATTTTGCGTGAATGTTATATAGTAAATATTGAGCAGTATTGTTTTTATGTTAAAAGTGATAAAACTTTTTTTGAGGCTTATACATGGATATTTGATTTTGTATCTGTTTCAGTTTGTAAAGATTGTTTGTGGTAATCGTTAAGTATTGTAATCATGAACTAGTTGAAACTTGTAACTGAAAAATAATGCTTCTTTGTAACTCAAAAATTCACGTATATTGTAGGATCTCACAGTTCTTTAGTTACAAATGGCAATTTTTTTTTGGTAGTTGATCAAACAATATTCAGAATATAAATGTGTATATACTTAATATTGATATAGCACCATCTATATCATTGTTTCCATCACATGTCTAAACCTAATGTAAATATTGCCCACACATGACATTCTAATTACCTACAAATATAGGAAAATGCATTTAATATTTTTATATGTATATGTGAAATCTCTTAACAATACTTAATAAAAATATTAGATGAAAGTGTTTTTATTACAAATAGACCCCTACCTCTTTGTATTTTGTACTTGTACAGTTGTAAAACAATGTATTATATTGTTACTAAAAGCAGACTCTAAAAGAAAAAATAAATGCCATCCTTTTCATATTAAATTATCTTTTATATGATGTCACCTGCATAGATTCCAATATGTGCTTTATGAGATTGAATTGTCAATTTAAACACATTCAACTTTTTTATCCAAATTCATCCTGTCACACTTACTTGACATTTATATATATAAAACTTTTTAAAATCAATTTGGTACCTATCAATAATGATACTTATTAGAAACATATGCAATGTATTTTTTTTCTATAAATTTATTTATTTCCTTAACAAATACTATAATTTACATATCATATTACTAATATTTACATATCATATCACTAATGTAATCTGTTACATTAGTGATATGTCAGATAATTTTTCCGGTTACTAACTAAGCATGCGGGTAAGCGACCCCGAGTGCCTCGAGCGATTACTACCGCTCTTCAATCCCCTATCCGCGGCAGTAATGTCCTATACCTTACCCCAATGCTTCCCAAAACTCTCCTAATCCCATATTCCAAGCTCTCCTATCTAACTCCCATACCGATAAATGGCGGTATATCCATTCTCCGCTGACCTAAATGTCACAGACCGATAACGGGCAGCAGCGTTATCGGTGCGAGAGGGTCAGCACTGCGATCACCAACCCGCCTGCCAAGCGTGGTGATTACTGGCAAAACCACATATGATGACGACAAGGCAGCAACGGCCCCCAGTCCCCGGCAGCCCCGCTATTCCAAGCTCTGGCAGCGGTTTCGGTAACGGCGGTGCAGGTGGTGCTAAGAATCTCCGGAAGAGATTCCGCTGCCAAACCCGACGACTTGACCTGGCGACATACAACGCACGCACTTTGAGGACCGACGAAAAAGTCTTCGAGCAGGAAAAAGCCGTGAGCAAGTTACACTGGGATATTGTAGGATTATCCGAGGTCCGTAGAGAGGGGGAGGACACGATAAATCTCAAATCCGGTAACTTGCTATACTACCGGGAGGGTGAACACCAATACCAAGGTGGTGTCGGTTCACAAATCTCTCGTTAACAGTATTGTCCAAGTAAACAGTGTGTCCAGTAGGGTAGCGTACCTTATACTCAGAATTACCAAACGGTATTCGTTGAAGGTCATACAGGTTTACGCACCCACATCATCGTATCCCGATGATGATGTAGAGGTTATGTATGAGGATATATCAAGAGCCATACATACCTCTAGGACACACTACAATATTGTAATGGGAGATTTCAACGCAAAACTCGGCGAACGAAGTGGGGCAGAGTTGAGAGTGGGGCAATTTGGATACGGGCAACGGAACCAGAGAGGTCAAATGCTGGCCGATTTCATGGAAAGGGAGGGCCTCTACATGATGAACTCCTTTTTCAGGAAACGGCCACATCGAAAGTGGACTTGGCTTAGTCCCGATGGTTCCACGAGAAACGAGATTGACTTCATCATGTCTACGAAGCGAAATATATTCAATGATGTCTCTGTGATCAATAGAGTGAAAACTGGGAGCGATCACCGTATGGTAAGAGGCACATTGAATATTGACGTTGTCCGTGAACGGAACAGACTGGTGAAGTCAACGCTCCGACCCACTCGCGCTCATATCCAAGACCCCGAGAGCTTCCAACTGGAGCTGCAAAACCGCTTCGCTTGCCTCGAGAATTGCGAATCCGTGGACGAGCTAAACAATAGGCTAGTGGAAACTGTCCATACGGTTGGGATGAAATTCTATAAACCCCGTAGAAAGAAAACCAAGAGATTCTCAGACCATACTCTTAATCTCATGGAACAGAGACATGCAATGAGCTTGCAGTCTGCAGCAGACGCGTCCGCATACCGGCAGATCAATAGACAGATCTCTAAATCGCAAAAGCGTGATGTGCGACACTTTAATGCCGAGCGTATACGAGATACCATCGAACGCAACAAAGGCACTAAAGTGTTCGCAAAAGATCTGTCTATCGGTCAGAGCCAGTTGACGCGGCTGAGGACTCATAACGGCGAACTCATTGCATCTGGACCTGAGATTCGGAGGGAGGTTGAGAGTTTCTATGGGCAGTTATACACATCGACCTGCAAGCCTATTGATAGTTTGGCTAAAGATCCTCGTGCCAAACTTACTCGACATTATACCGAAGATATCCCGGACGTCAGCTTGTACGAGATTAGTATGGCCCTTAAACAGATGAAGAACAGCAAGGCACCTGGTGATGACGGAATCACAGCGGAACTCCTGAAGGCGGGTGGAAAACCCATTCTAAAAGTCCTTCAGCGAATGTTCAATTCCGTCATCCTGGAAGGTACGGTGCCAAAGGCGTGGCATAGGAGCGTGGTAGTTCTGTTCTTCAAGAAAGGTGACAACACCTTATTGAAGAACTATAGACCTATTGCGCTGCTAAGTCATGTCTATAAGCTGTTCTCGAGGGTCATTACGAATCGTCTCGCTCGCAAGTTTGACGACTTCCAGCCCCCCGAACAAGCCGGATTCCGAAAAGGCTTTAGTACCATAGACCACATCTTTACGCTGCGGCAGATTATACAGAAGACCGAGGAGTATAATCGGCCACTTTGCTTGGCGTTCGTGGACTATGAGAAAGCCTTCGATTCGGTGGAAACATGGGCCGTGTTGAGATCTTTGCAGAGATGCCGAATTGACCACCGGTACATACACGTGTTGAAGTGTTTGTACGAAAACGCCACTATGTCAGTCCGTATACAGGACCAAAGCACAGAGTCTATCCAACTGCAGCGTGGAGTGCGACAGGGAGATGTTATCTCCCCGAAGCTCTTTACTGCGGCGTTGGAGGACCTGTTTAAGCTTATGGAGTGGAACGGACTGGGCATCAACATCAACGGCGAGTACATCACTCATCTACGGTTTGCCGACGACGTGGTCATTATGGCAGAGACTCTGGAAGATCTCAATGCAATGCTCGATGACCTCAGCAGAGCTTCTCGACAGGTGGGCCTAAAAATGAACATGGATAAGACGAAAGTTATGTCCAATATCCATGTTCCGCTCCACCCAGTCATCGTTGAGAACTCTACACTCGAAATTGTTGACGAGTATACATACCTGGGACACATAGTCCAGCTAGGTAGGTCCAATTTCGAGAAAGAGGTCAACCGCCGAATCCAACTCGGTTGGGCAGCGTTCGGGAAGTTCCGGAAGACGTTTTCGTCCAATATCCCTCAGTGCCTGAAGACTAAAGTCTTCGAACAGTGCGTGTTGCCAGTGCTTACCTACGGATCGGAAACGTGGTCGCTGACTATGGGCCTCATTCGGAAGCTCAGAGTCACTCAGCGTGCGATGGAGAGGGCTATGCTCGGAGTTTCTCTACGCGATCAAATCAGAAATGAGGAGATCCGTAGCAGAACCAAAGTCACCGACATAGCCCTACGAATCGCGAACCTGAAGTGGCAATGGGCGGGGCACATAGTCCGACGAACCGATGGACGGGGGTCAGAAAGTGCTGGAATGGCGACCCCGCACTGGACGATGCAGTGTAGGAAAACCCCCACAAGGTGGACCGACGATATAAGGAGGTTCGCCGGTAGCCGCTGGAGCCAGGCGGCACAAGATCGGGCCTTGTGGGCATCATTTCGTGAGACCTAGATCCAGCAGTGAACGTCCATCGGTTAAGCGACGACGACGATATTACTAATGCCTGCATTACGAAAGTTTAACGTTATATATATACAAGAACTTTTTAGTCTCACATATTTTCTATATAACATAAAATATAATTTTGAATTGTCAATTAAATACTTTTTATAAATTAAAATTCATAATAATACTTCAGTTTAGTAGCTTAGTAGTTCAATTAGGATAATACTTCATGTTAATAGTTTAGTAGTTCTAATGTTAATTCAGAATTAAATGTATTTTGCAAAAAATTGTATTATACCACCTATTGAAAGCTTGGTTCAAAGTTGCAAAGGTTTCTTCTTTGTTCAGTTTTAAGAAGTTAGTGCTAAATGGAGTGACTTTTATTTTTTGATTTGTAATTTATAAAGAGTCCATGGACCAAGTTTGCCTGGTCTTAGCAATATAATAATTCTTGAATCACTGGTGGATTAAAAATAACTAACAATTGAAAATAAAAAATGCTAAATTTATTTTGTTGCTTTAATGGTATCTCTTTTTTCAATAAATCTTAATTGTTTTTTCTTCATTCGCTTCAATTTTGCAGTATTTGTTATAACTTGGACTATTTCAGATTTCCTCTTGTTCTCTTCAGCACGTTTTAAATTGTCACGTCGTCGTTCCTTTCTGAGTTTATCTTTTTCAATCATTTGCTCTTGAATTTGTTTAGATAACTCTTTTGTCCTCTTTAGTTCTAAACGCAGAGCAGTCTTTCTTTGAAAATCTGGTCTAATGCCTTTTGTTTTTACTAAGGAAGAAAACCTGTAACAAATGTAAAAATTATCTCTTTGAATGACATCTAACATGAACTTCTTAAACTTACTTATTGTGCTAGCTTTCAATATATGATGCCACACAAATCTTAAAGACAATTTATTTGATAAATTAATATTTGACAAAAGCAGTTATTACATCAAATATAAACTCTCTCTCAATATCTCTACACGGTTAAAAACCTATATAGGACAGATGAATTACAATAATAAAAGGAACTAGGAATGGAATGTGGTAGTAAATATTTATTATTCACCTCTCTTTTTTTGATTTCCAGAATCGCCCTGATTTAGGTTTACCTCTTATTTCGTTTAATTGTTTGGTTTCTTTATCTTCTGACGATTCTATTGTGCCATCTTGAGCGCGTGGTAATTCGCAACTTTTATTAGAATTATTAATACTTTCTAATATACCTAAAACTTTTGCGTCAGTACCGGTAGACATTGCTACCTTTTTTCTAATTGAAAATTTGTAGTAAACTTGAAAAGGTAATTTTACAACCTAAATTTTATTTGTAACTAAACTATTGAGCAAGGGGCATATCTAGCAATAAAGTTGAATGACGAATGTTGATAACCAACTTAACAATGCATCACAGACTAAGTAAAGCACAGAAATTTATATATCTGTTTTACTCCTTTAATAGAAGAGGCAAAGGTTATAAATATCTATATAAAATGTTTATTTCGATGAATTTAATAAACGATCTCTTGCTAAGCAAAGCATACGAAAATGGAAAGGAGTTGTAGAAGTATTATATTTAAAATCCACCATCGTAACTGTAATGAGAATGACATAATAAAAATATTGTATTTTTAGAACGTAAACTTTGATCTCAACATTTGTAATAATTTGTGAACAATTGTTGATTTGTTTTTTAGAATTTCCACGTAAAGGAGTTCTGTATCTTTTGCATAGATTAATGACTTTCCCTTTTTCCCATAGAGTTACCACTTCCACTTATTCTGTGGCTACCACAGAATACAATAAACGTCATGAAATAATTATTCTAGTCACAGATAATACCTATATAATGGTTTTAGTTTTGGAACTCTTTGCTGTAATGAATCATTGTTTTTCACTTTAATCTACTATTAAAGTGGAGTAGTTAATATTGCAATAATCCGCTGTTTTTAAGTTTATTACTACAATGCCAGTAAGAGATTATTATTATTAAATTAAAGGGCTTTTAATTTTTTCATTTAGATTAAATTCTGTATACTTATTTTCAGGCTTACCATTCGACACTAGAATATACTCAATCAATAGGCAATTTGGCTTTATTGCCTATACGTACTTCGTTTAGAGGACCGGCGCCTACAAGCCCCAAGATAGAACTTGACATAATTGATGAAGCTTTGAATTATTTTAAAGCCAATGTTTTCTTCAGGTTTTACGAAATTAAGGTATAGTGTTAGTTGGACAATCAGTATTAAGAGCTGTAATGGCCCAACGGATTAACGTGAATCCTTGTTGAAAGTCACGGATTGGACCACCTTTCTCCTTTTTTTGAAAGAAAACATCGTTAGGAAAGCTGTATATCAATAAGCCCTTCAGAGATGTGTAGCCTACACACCCACAATGGAGTAATCTAGTGTGTCTGTGCTTTAAAAACCTTCAATCCTATGAAGGTGGATGCTTATACCCACCTCTGGGATTTTAATAGGCTGCAAATTACTTTTACATAAATCACTTTTGTAGTCTTTTAAGCATTACATTTCTGTAGTTTTAGAAGTGTGTGTTGGTTTCAAATGTAACAATAGAGGTAAGTACTCATTCAAATGTAATATTTTTAAATTCTAGTCAGATGCTGATAGAGTGCTGATTTACTTGACTCTTTATATTTCTGAATGCTTGAAGAGACTGCAAAAATGTTCCAACAAAAACCAAGGTCAACAGGAGATGTATATGTTAGCAATATCAAAATTTGATATTCCAGGGGAGGCAGGATTTCCATTAAATTCAGTTTATGCTAAACCGCCAAGTCCACAAGAAGCAGGTATTTTTAATAATATTTTCATATGAATAGTTGTGTATGTCAAACATCTTTATGTCAATAATTGGTAATTGATTTTATGGTATATATACTCGAAAAATTATATCATTGAAATATCTTATTAAGCTTTAAGGAGGTGAGGAAAGTTATTTTATATAGAGTTATCTAAAAAAATATGGTCAGATGTGACATCACCCTTAACTGTAATTTATAAAATTTCAGATTCAATGAGGCAATATTTACAACAATTAAGACATGAAACTGGGACCAGAGTGTGTGAAAAGGTACTATTTATTACAGTCCATACATATTACAAAAACTTTTTGGTGTATTTATGAATAAGATAAACAAGATATTTTTGATTTCCTACACATATTCCAAAGTTGTTATTAACAATTTTCACTGTTTTTGTATTTATGAAAAATTGTATCTATTGAAAGCTCATGTCAAAAGCATAAAGGTGTGAATTTAATTGCTGACAGGTCTTTGACTGTAATCTCATCTGATAGTAAGTGATGATAAAGTCTAAGATGGAAGCATGCAAGCTTGGGAAAAGATTATTTACCTATTATGTTTTCTACACCACTTTATACTAGAATGCAAATTTTTGCTTGTTGTAATGTTTTTACTGATAGGGATTACTAGCCACACCGAGTATCCCAGCAGTCCATACTCAAATAAGTTAGAAATTCTCTCAAATTGCTCGAGACCTCGGTTAACATATTAAGTACTTGCTCCATTTTGCTAGTGAGGCAGTCAGGTTTTTCCTATGTAACATCTGGGAAGTTAATGCAAATGAGACAGGATTTGACATGAATTGTGTTATATTGTTCCACAGGTATTTGCTACAGAAGATGGTAAGCCAAGCAAGTGGTGGTTGTGTTTTGCTAAGAGAAAATTTATGGACAAGTCTCTGTCTGGTCCTGGACAGTAAACTATTCAATTGTATATAAATATAGTCACAATTTTCTTTAAATATTATCATTTATCCAAATATAATTTAATTATGACTCCTACCACAGGAATTTATTATTGATTTTATCATTTTTCTTCATGAGTTAAAATTATATGCAATTGTACATTAACTAAAATGGTTTCATTTTATTCATCCACAATTTAAAAATACTCAATGGCGTTCTTTGAGATATTACCTTCTTTTTTAATTGAAAGACAATTTCTATATATATATAAGAGATATCCGGGTGTCTATTGACTCATCGTGATATCTCTGGAACCATAAGGCGTAGAGACTTGAAATTTGGTAGGAATATTCCTTTTGCAGAGTAGAGGTCAGCATAGAATTATTTTTTACGAAATTCCACCCACAAGGGGGGCTACGGGGGTGTTATACCTTTGTTTCTTATTTGTAAAACAATTTGTCTTAATAACACTTACCATATTGGTCTAGTATTATTGGGTTACAGACACAAGTCCCTGGGTTTGAGCTCTGAGTCAGGTAAATGAAAAAAATCTGTTTCAAGTTTTCTGTTAAGGTATTCTCAACACACCTGTTCCTGAGAAAACATATTAAGCTCTCAATCCAGTGAAAGATTTCTTTTAAATGTTGGATTGATGTCCCATCGAACTATGAGAATAATGGCATAGAGAGTGCACTTGTTTTACCACATTTATTTATGCACTATGTTTTCCAATCTGTAGTGAAACAGCTTGGTGAGTCTATGCTCTTAAAACCCTTCCCATGAGTGAGGAAGCATGCGCTCAGCAGTGGGAAGTTAAATAGTCTGCTAGTTACCTCGTTATAAATTATGAAAGATGTAGACTTATACGGATTTATCCATATGTAAAAAGTGATTGCTCTAATCAAAACAAAATGATATTGTAACAGTGATGTGAATTGAGACACCTGAGTATGAGGTGGGTCTCGGGTCTCTCCTGAGGTATTTCTTGGGACAGGGTGCATATAAATCCCTTAATATTAGATTCTGTGTCGTTTTTTTAATATCATCAATCGTACTTTAGCAATAGTATGTCGATAAATAAAAATTTTAACAAAAAAACAGCCTTCAAAACACACTCTTACAAATATATTAATGTGCTCTAAAAAGTAAAAAATAATTGCGTATTCTTTTTTAGAGTTCTTCGTATTCTTATATTAGGAGTCAGCGTCAGCGAAGGTAGGTGTGTCCCGCGCGTTTACTTGGCAGCTCCGGCGCCATTACCACCTATAGCTTCTATATGTGGGTACCTTGGCTGACACCGACTCCAAATATAAGAATACGAAGAACTCTAAAAAAGAATACGAAACTTTTTATTTATTTTTTGATTTTTAGTGAATCAGAAGTAACCTAAAAAATTTATCACAATATGTGTACACCTATAAAAGGTGTTGCTCATATGAGACAGCACCGTTTAAATGAAACAACTTTACATAGTCGTCACACCCGGGATCGAACCCGCAACCTAATACTCGTACATTACAGGTTAGGTATTTAGCCACCCCGTTTTTTATATGCTAATCACAACAACAACATAAAAATAGCACAACACTAATACGCAAAAGTCACCCTTACTGTAAGCGGTTGAGGAGTTCCATTGATCATCATATTTAACTACGACAATCACTTAACCGTACCGAGGTTACGGTAGGTGACTCGAATATTTGGAGATATTATAAGATTCTGCCGAGTATCGTTAATTTGCTCCTAAGAATTGAAGAGTTTTGTTACTCTGTCATGGATCCCATAATTAAAGCCTAACCAAACTATCATCCAACAACCCTTGAAGTATATCTTTTCAAATAAAAAAATCATAGAAATCGGTTGGAGTGATCATTAGTTATCCGTCCATTTGCCGAGCACATGCTTAATGCAAATTTAAACCTTTCATATAAAGAAAATCTTCAAGATCGGTACACAGGTCAAAATTATGAGGTAATAAACAAAAAAAACAGACGAATTGGTAACCTCCTCCCTTTTTTTATGTCGGTTAAAAAAAAGATATTTGATGATTCAACTGTGTTATAAATGAATAAAGAATTTTTGTATTTGAATATATCGAGGAAGACTTTTTTCTTTCTACATTAAGTAAATGTGTCTTCATTAGTAACTATTGTTTCTCCTTGGCTTTCTTTTTATTAGGAATTCTTAATAAAATAATTAAAGTTCTTAAAATTTTTTGGTAAACTAATATTTGTCTTGTTTCGTCGCTTCAACTGATGGACGCCCACTGCTGGGTGGTCCACTGTTAGGTCTCAATTAAGGACATCCACAAAGCTCGATTTAGCGACGCCTGACTCCATCGGTGCTTCGGACTATATGCCCCACCCATTGGCACTTCAGGTTCGCGATTCGTAGGACTATGTCATTGACTCTGCTGTCTACTACGGATCTCCTCGTTTCTGATTCGATACATACATACATATCATCACGCCTCATTCCCATAGGAGTAGGCAGAGACAACATCTTTCCACTTGCCACGATCCTTGCATATCTCCTTCGCTTCTTTCATTCTCATTAAACCTGTCATACAAGTTCGTCGGTTTAGAGTACTCTTGACCTGGCCGTTATTTAAAATGTCCTGGATTTGGTCCAGGAACGTTCGCCTTGGTCTTCCCCTTCCAACTTTCGCATTCACTCTTGACTCATAAATCCTTTTTGTCAGTCTCCTTTCATTCATTCTCTCTACATGCCCAAACCATCTAAGCATACCTTTTTCAATTTTAGTCACTACGTCTTCTTTTATACCACAACGTTCTCTTATCACACTATTTCTCACTCTGTCACTCAGTTTTAATCCACTCATGCTTCTCAACGCTCTCATCTCTACCGCATTTATTTTACTTTTGTGATTCTTCTGCCATACCCAACTTTCACTACCATACATAAGTGTTGGCACCAACACTCCAGCATGCACTGCCAGTCTAGCCCTTTGAGACACCATCTGGCTATTCATAAAAGCATGCAGAGCACCATTTACCATATTCCCTGCATTCACTCTCCTTTCGATATCACTTTCACATGTTCCATCTTTTGTAAATTTAGATCCCAAGTATACAAATTCTTTCACCTCTTCCACTTGTTCCCCATCTATCAAAATATTGCCATTCATCATAGATTCATCTCGTTCAAAAAGCATAACTTTCGTTTTGTTTACATTCACTTTCATTCCTTTCCCTTTCAAAGCTTCATTCATAATATTTAGCATCTCCTGTAGCTCGTTAGCGGATGACGCAAGTATTACTTGATCATCAGCGTAGAGTAAACATTTGATGAGTAATTCATTCATTCTTAACCCATACATACTTTCTTTTAAATCTGTCAAACATTTATCCATGAAAAGGTTGAACAGCCATGGTGACGCAACACATCCCTGTCGAACACCTCTTTCGACAGGAAACCACTCCGTGTACGCTCCGTTTATTCTGACACAGGCACTAGAACCCTCATAGAGAGACTTCAATGCTTGGATCAGACAACCGCTCACCCCATACGTAGATAACGTTGACCACAGCTCATTCCTCACCACTCGATCATAGGCCTTTTCTAAATCTACGAACGCGCAATAAACTTTTTGGTGTTTAGCCAAACATTTTTCAGTTAAGCACCGTAAAGAAAAGACCTGATCCGTACATCCCATTCCTCTTCTAAATCCCGCTTGCACGTCCCATATTTTCCCATCAGTTTCATTAATCACCCTTTCAATTAATATCTTTGCATACAATTTGCCGACGACACTAAGAAGGCTGATACCGCGGTAATTTTTGCACTCCTGCTGTGACCCTTTTCCTTTATATAGCGGGACAATTACGGCCTTGCTCCAATCTCTTGGGACTTGACCTTTCTCCCAGCATATATTGAAAAGGCAGTACAGCTGAATTCCACAAATTATTCAAAACCAAAATTGGCCAAGTCAGTCCAGCCGTTCTCGGGTTTTAGCCAGACTAACGAACAGCAATTGATTGTTATATAGATGGATAAATTAACTTATAGAATATCTTACTCGATCGATAGATTAATTTTATGTAGAAAAAGTTAGCATATAGACATTCTATCAAGGTGTATTTGAATAAATAAAACAATTTTTTCTTTGTATAAAAAATATGTTATTTACAGGTAATACAATATTGATATAAAAACTATTTTATTTTTAATAAAACCAGGGTTTTTTTAAATTTTCAAATAAAACAAATATTATAACAATGTTAGCATCTTGACTACATTAATTTTTTTTAAAAATTGAACCCTAATCTATTAATCTCATAGGGCTATGTTTGGATATTCAAATTACCTGTTTCCTTCCATATATGGAATACAATGTCATAAATAATATATGGGAAAATTAAAACACTGAATAATAGCAGAGCTGATAATTATGCATAGCTTGATTCTATGTTTTTAATGCGTGTAAATATAAATATATTTTAAAATCAGTCTATTTTGAGTTACATTAAAAATAATCAGAGACCATACTCCTTGATGAGTTGCCCAGCGATAACTAATCTTTGGATTTCTGAGGTACCTTCATATATTTCTGTTATCCTGGCATCGCGATAGTGTCGTTCTGCAGGCATGTCTGATACATAGCCCATACCACCTAAGATCTGGAAAAAAATATTTTGATTTTTTGTTGTCTTCATTTTTGCCGATTATTTATATACAAATGAAATGGGGTCTTTTTGCATTTAATAGAACAGTAAAAAAAATTAAAAGTGCGTTCTTACAAAGTACACATGTCCGAAGTGACATTTCTTTGGCAAACTAATATTTAAGCCTTGTTTATATTTATTTATAGAAAACTACATTTCCGAGACTTAATTATTCCCTAATTAATACAAATAATTATAAAAATACATATATTATTGTTTCAAAAATAATATAGTAAAATCTCAGATTAAATTAAATATCCTCATGATTTTTAACCGACTTCAAAAAAAGGCGGAGGTAGGTTATTTACCTCATAACTTTCGACTGGGTAAACCGATCTTGATATGTTTTTTTATATGAAAGGTTGTCGTAGGGTCCCATTTTTTTTTAATCTAGTTCTAACGATGGCATCCATGAAAAAACCGGATGTCTTAAATTTGCATTAAGCATATGCTCGACAAATGGACGAATAACTTAAGATCACTCCAACCGATTTCGATGATTCTTTTTTTATTAGAAAGGATATATTTCAAGTGTTGTTTAATAATAGTTTGGTTAGGTTTTGATCATGCGATCAATGATAAAGTAATAAAACTCTTCAATTCTTAGGTGCAAATTAACGATACTCGACAGGATCTTTTATATGATGTCCGGATATTTGAGTCACCTATCGTAATTCGGTATGGTTAAGTGATTGTCGTAGTTAAATAAGAACATCAATGGAACTCCTCAACGGCTTACAGTAAGGGTGGGATTTTTGGCAGGATATATAACTGTCTATAATCAAATAGCAATGAGCTTTAGTTGCTGCATTGCAACATTTATAATATATTAGGCATAAAGCGGTGGTAGCGGTGGGGGGGGGGGGGACATTTGCATATACATGTTGTTGTTGTGATTACCGAATATAAGAATACGAAGAACTCTAAAAAAGAATACGCAATTATTTTTTACTTTTTAGAGCATATTAATATATCCGTAAGAGGGTGTTTTGAAGGCGGATCTTTTTTGTCAAAATTTTTATTTATTTATTATTAGTAGAAATACCTAACCTCAATTTAAATTTATACAAAATCATTGTAAATTAATTATTACTAAAGAAATTCTTTTGAAATTAAAATTTTGTAACGAGAATTTATGATATATTTGTATTTTAATATATTAAATGACGAGTGGCAAATTAAAATGCGACATGTTATTTGAAAATATTAAAACTACTTAACCTTCAAACAAATTAGCATTAAACGCTGCACATCTTCGTGACGCGAATCACACGTTTCATCAGCAAAAATTTAACCCTCATGCGCCTAAAGAAGTTTCACTTCAAAAAGTATATCAAATTCTGTTTACACAGTGGAATTTTGAAGGGTCTTAATTTTTTTTTAATTACTGTGGTCTATATTTTACCTGAATGCATTGATGTGATAAAAACGTAGCTGCCTCTGATGCTGCAAGTTTAGCCATGGCTGCTTCCTTTGTATAAGGCTTTTTATTGTCTTTAAGCCACGCTGCACGCCAGGTGAGGAGTCTAGCTGCTTCTATTTGCATTGCCATATCCGCCAACTTGTTCTGTATAGTCTGAAGTTTCATAATTGGTTTTCCAAATGCCATTCTTTTGGATGCATATTCTACGGCAACATCTAGGGAAGCCTGGAAAATAATTCTGGTTTATATTTGTTTTATGCAAATTGGGAAAAATGATATTTTGCCACAACAATACCAGTAAGTTTTATTTTAAAACGAAATTCCTATAAAACAAGCCTTTTTTTAATTGCATCACTATTTGTCATAGTTTCAATATACTAGTTATTCCAATATATTATATAATAGTTTTAATATTATTTTTTTATGAATAGATTCTGTTGAAATATGGTTATTTATTTCATCAAATTATCAACCCCAATTATTTCTCAATCCACCTTAAAACTACAAAATTTTCTTTGAAATCGGTCTAGATGTTAAGGTTCAGTTATTTAAAATAATCTCTATATATATCTGTGTATGTATGTGACATATACAAATATATAAAGAGATAATTTTGATAAGTTCTCAAATATTTAAAAACATCCAAAATTCTTTGTTGAAGACTTCACAGCACTTTTGTCAAATACAATTTTCCCCATACATCTAATTCTTATATTTTGGTCAAAATTTATTATTCTATATTAAATTACTACACAAATTTTAACGATACTTATTATTTTTACCTGTGCTATGCCTAACGCTTGTGATGCAATACCAATTCTGCCTGCATCTAATGTCATCATTGCAATTTTAAAGCCTAAGCCTGGCTGACCCAAAATATTTTCTTTCGGAATCTCACATTCCTCAAACATGAGTGTACAGGTTGATGACCCCCTAATGCCCAATTTGTCTTCCTTTTTCCCTAATTCTAAACCGTTTATTGGTTTAGGTACTATAAATGCAGAGATACCCTTGTGTTTTAAGTTTTTGTCTGTTGTAGCAAATACAATAGATGCTTTGCTTTCATAACCATTTGTAATCCAGCATTTGGTACCATTTAGAATCCATTTGTCTCCAACGTTTTTGGCAGTTGTTGATGCTGCACCAGCATCAGATCCATTTCCTGGCTCTGATAATGCAAAACATCCAACAATGTCACCTGAAGTAGAAGACAATACATTATTCTACAATTTGATATAATAACATTTTTTAAATATGTATTGCAGCATTGTGCAGACAGCCTGGTTGGTTGGTGCAATGGTGCAAGTACCCTTGCAATGCAGAGGTCCTGGGTTGATTCTCAGCAGGGAAAATTTAGATAATTGCATTTTCTAATTTACTGATGTGAAACTCTGGCTTGTCAACACCCTATTAATACAAATATGCTCCATAAAAAAAATTGTTCTGGTACATGTACAAATGCAAATTAAAAAACTCTTAAGAGTAAAAAATTATCTCTTACCAGAATAGCAAGTTTCCATCTTACATTATATTGTCATTTACCAATAAAAAAGTGAATAAATGTCAGCAATAAAAAAATTAATAAATGTGAGCAATAAAAAAACTGATAAATGGCAGCAATAAAAAATTAATAAATATACTTTTTACTTATTTTTTTCATAGCCTCATGTCCAAAACATTATAGACAGACATATTTTCTCATTTAACACATTAGTATAGTTTGTGGTTATATGTTAGCTTGTTGTTGTGCTATAATTTAAAGAAGTATTAGGTTTACATATGAAATTAGCATTTGGTTGTACTGACCACTTTGATCTGAAATATTTCCTCTGTGGTTGAGAATTCTAAATTCATTTAGATGGTACATACATTTGAGTTTTGAAACAGTCACTCATGCAGTTTTTCCTATTTATTTTTTTCTTTGGTGTTGCTTATTACCACAAAATGGAAAACAGATTACAATTTTTTCTGGAATTCGCACAACTTTTTACAAGGAAAAAAATTCAACTTTAAAGTGGCAGTCAAAAACCCCTTCAAAGAGTTTATCGATTCTCATCCCCATGGTTTTTTTAGTAAAGGGGTGAATGAACTACCTATGAGTTGGAAAAAATGCATAGGTAACAACTGTCCATACTTTGATTAATTAAATATATTTTACAACAAAAAAATTGACTTCACATTCCTCCCATTAAAAATTTCAATTTCATATGTAAGGACCTAATAATATTAAAAATTTATTCTGGGTAGATTAGATGCACACACACAATAGTGCATACTTCACAAAAGAAATTTAAGTAATGAATGAATATATCAATGAACATGTTATATTGAGTGAATGGATAATTTGTTTTATTACCAATTGTAAATTTAATCAAGATATAGTTATCTCTTTATAAAAAGTATGAATTTAATAAGATGCATACACACCAGTGCAATAAGGTGTTACAAATTCTTGTTTTTGTTTTTCATTGCCCCATTGATTTAAGGGACCTAAGTATAGAGAATTATTCACTGACATGATTACACCAGCAGAAGCACATCCACGAGATATTTCCTCCAAAGCAATAGCGTAAGCCAAATAGTCAAGGCCTGTGCCGCCTAATTCTTCTGGAGTAGCTATTGCCATTAATCCTAGTTCACCCATTTTCTTAATGGCATCTCCGGGATATAAATGCTGTCGGTCAAAGTTCGCTGCATTTGGCTTTAGTTCTTGCTCGGCGAAATCTCTACATGTTTTATATAACATTTGGTACGTGTCCGGTAAAGCCGAAAGTGAGGCTATGCTTTTTGTATTATGATGATTTGTGGCTGAAATGAAAGTCGCGCATCAAATAAAAACTTTAATCAAACAATAACTATTTCATTACAAATTGAGAAGAATAATATGGTCTTTACTTACCAAATCTGCTAGCTTTTGTACACAGTATCCTTAACATTTTTATATTAAATTTATTAACTTAATCAAATAAATGTATTTCAAAAAACAAACAAAACATATGTAAATAAAAAACAATAAATCTTTGACACAACTCTGCAGTTTGAACCCACGACAGGAATAGATTAGTTTTATTTTGAAGGTAAATACTATATATAACATATCTTATGGTATAATCTATGTCCATAGACACAGGGTAAACTTTGACAATCTGTTGCCATAGATTAAATATATATTTATTACTGATAGCTGTGTTTGATTGATTTATCGGACAAGTAAAGTAATAGAAACGAACGAAGTATACACATTTCACTGTTAGACAAAATGAGCAAAAATACCGGCAGCTATTTTTCATTTATTCAATATCAGCTCTTTGCTGGTTTTGTACATATCAGACAATAATAAACATTTAAAGTTTATATACTATTAGAATTGTGGGTAGTTCAACGCTCCAAATGTAAAAATATAAACATTCTCATATACATTATCACCATTTTAACAAATGTGGATGAACTGTGTGGATGCGGATATGTATGTAAGGGGTGTGAATGTAAAAAGACAGCAGATAGAGTGAAGTGGCGAAAGGAAACATACTGTGCCGACCCCACCTAGGTTAAGGGCAAGAAAATGATGATACATTATCACCATTTTATATTTGCCCAAATTTCTTCATTACACTTCAAGAGATTAAAATTAATAAGGGACCAGGTTTAGATCGTAAAGGGGTGGAACTTAACACTGTTAAACCACTTATTGAGTAAATTAACACAATTTCAAATATTGACAGTATTTATATTTCGTACCAAACCGAAACCATAAAATGACGTAAAACATAGAGCAAAGTAGCAAAGTGACGCATGTTACATGTTATCATTTTGAAATTGTCAAACAAAAACCAAAAACATTTAGAGCTGATCGAAAAAAAATTACAATTAACAATGATAAAATGGAGATATTATTAAGATTTGTACCCACAAATCCTTTAAAGTTAACAACATCACGAATATTATTAACCCATGTAGCACATTACACAAGGTAATTACATTCTATTTTAAATATATTATATTACGTATATACTTAACCTAAGATTCATTATTAGTCGGCTCTATGTTTGAAGATTGGCTGAGGTTGGTAAATTAGAGACACCAAAGACAACAGGGAAATATGAAACTGGCCAACTCATTTTGCACAAGGTGTTTGGGTATCGAGGGGTTATTCTTTTCCCGTGGTTGGCCAGAGTTTATGACCGTGATGCTACCAATAAAAAGGAGAGTATGGAGACTACAGAAAATAATGACGGAAACAGAGATTCTCTATCAAATGTGGGCAAGGAAGTCAAAGGTCGAACTCACACATTCTATCAAGTTCTTATAGATACCAGAGATGCACCTTATATAGTAAGTATTATAGTTTGATATGCTTGCCTTGACTAATTTCTAACAAGTGCTTATATGTGGGTCACATTAATTATCACTGTAACTCACAAGGTCAATGTCATCAACTTTACAGAATTGTAGGTTATGGTTGAGATATCTTTTTTTTAATCATGATGTATATGAAGGTCCTTTTATCATTACATATGATAGTTACCATTGTGTATTATTTATAAAAGGGATTTTTGGACTGATGTATGGGCTGTAACATCACTTTTTCCTAGAGAATATTATTAGATGTACAAAATATTAATTTATTTGTTTTTTACAGAATATTGAACCAAATAAAATCATGAAAATTAAACTTATTACTTTTCTTTTATCATACAGTTTTATTACTAATATTTTAACTTGGTGTTAGAAATATTGATTATGTATGTTTCATAGAAAATGATAAAAAAATATTATTTCAAAATTGGTTTTGTATTTCTAGTGGTAAATTTACCTAATTTTTATTTAATTCTCATGTTTGACTCTCAATTTTATTTGTGCTTCTTATTACTTATTTTTCATATCAATCTGTCTTCTTGTTATGAATATGGAATGTTTGGTAATATTTTCATGATGTTTGAAATGTACACACATTTGAAATATATCCACTCTTATGCTCAGATTTAAGATATAAGTTAAGGCTGCTAGAGGAATTATAGAGTATATATAAAGCTTAATTAGATAACTTACACTTAATGTTTAATAAAGCTTGTATAAAAAAATATTTCAGATTGCAACTGGGTTGTATTAACGAATCTATATTGTGTCAATTTGTATTTATAAGAAATATATTTCATTGTATTTATTTCTTATTACTGAATGTTACGCTAATTCTGGATTGTGGTAATGGTGTTTGACCTATTCTTTTTTTAGTACCTTTTACATATTCAATCTATTTCTTTTATAGCTTAATTATTAGGAAGAAATTGATCTATGTTTCTTGATAAATGTAATGTTATTGTAATGCTTAAGTAATTTTGCTTGATTAGCTTGTTACAATTACCAATATTTTATTTTATTTTTTATTTATTTTACTAGATTTATATATACAATTAAGATTATAAAAAAAGGGTTTCGTTAAATTTAATTAAAATGGTTTATTTTTGACTGTGCAAACACACATCGACATGAGACCTGAATGGAAAAAAAAGGTATATTAACTTGTTTGACTTGGTGTATCTGGTTGTGATTAATGTGACTGATCTTATTAACATTAAGGTGACTTCTCATACAGCTGCATCATTAAGATATTCAATATTGAATAAAATAACATTTGTAATTTATTTTAGTCAGTTTTGTCTTTTATTAATTCTTTAAAAAGTGCCATCTGTTTATTGGATATACTTAAACAATGTTGAAGTATTTATTGTAGTTTATTTAAGTATTGCAATATGAAACTGATTTAAAAATGGTATTTGCTTTAAGTAAACACTATTTGTAATAGATTTTAAGACAAAATATTGTACAGCTGTTGTAAGTAATCACCTTGAATGGGTAGGATAGCTTTGCATAATTACATCTAAACAACTAATTTTAATAATTCACATAAAATGGTTATCGTCCATTGTTTACATAAAATCATTATTGATTTTCTCCATTTCTGAAATTTTTGTTCATTTGGCATTTTTTTATGTCATAGTAACCATATAATTTACAATTTCCTGAAGATTATTTCTGAAGTAACCACTACATTTTTTTTGGTGCAAGTACTTGCTTTGCTAGAATAAGGTCCTGTGTCTGAGTGCTAATTTAGAAAATTATATTTTCTAAAATATGGGTGTCTTGAATGGTGCGAGGCTGCAGTCGTGACTAGCTTGCCAAGCAAAAATTTGCATTCTGGTAGTATACTGTAGAGCATAGACCCACCACGCTGCTGCACTGCATATTGACAGGCATAGCACACAAGTGCACTCTCTATTCCTTCACTCTCATAGTCCAATGTGACGGGAATCTGATACGATCGGCGAAAGATCAGGCGCAGTACCGACGGTTTAACGCGCTCTCCGAGGCACGCGGGTAAACTTCGAGCAAATATTGAAAAATTTTAATAGCAAACTCAATATCGATTTTGAATTGGACGGCTCGGGACTCGAACCCAGGACCTCATGTCAGTCGAACATGTTAACCACTAGACCAATGAGGCACGCGTGTAAGATATGCATGTTAGCAAAAGAAAATTCTTTCTGTTTCTGATGTCAACCATGTTGAGTTCCATTTCCAACATCAAGTAGTCTCAAGGACACTCACATTAACCTGTGATCCAAAGTCCTACTTCGACAGCAACTTTGCTATAAGCTAACATTCGGCCCTAAAGGGGCTTTACCTTATATTTATGCCTCTCTATGCCTGCCTATATATAAGTCCTCCTCAACGTAGTGAAGTTTTCAGGTTTCTATTTTTTCGTTCTTCTTTTCACCTCTTTAATTCAAGCTTTGAAATTGCTACATGATCTATTGTCGAAGTTATTACAGCTTTCTCTTCTATTGCACCATTGTACTATTGTAGACGGGATTTTGTGATTTAAAATCTTACAATATTCATTATTGTAAGGCTTAGAGATTTCGGAAATTGTAAACGTGGAATTAAAATTCATATTAATGAAACAATATGCTGTTGTATAAAAAACGCGGTTTTTATAATACTTTGACCTTAGGTGATTTACACTTTGTCCTTTTTACATAAAAACTTATAGACATGCTAATTAATGAAGTATTAAACAAGTTTTTCTGAGATGATGGGTAATTAATACCTACTACTATTATTTCTACACTTATGTTATGAAACAATTTGTGTATAGGCATTATTCTTACCATAGCTTTTTGAAAGGAACCTTAATGATAGACGGAAAAATGTTATATTTATTGGTATTATTAATTGTATTAGTAAATTGCTACCATATCTATGCATAATTTTGGAATTTTAACCACTATTTTCATAAATTCATTACGCTTCGCTTTGTTCATACAATTGTCTCCTTTTCTAACTTTAACGCAAAAATGCTTTCGTATGTCTTTTAAGACCACTGGAAAACTATTTTTTAATTCGTTTGTTTAGGTCTTATGTTGGAAATATTTTCAATTTGTTTTTTCCAATATTACGAAGCATTTTAGTCATTAAAGTTTGATAGACTCGTTTAATAATATCAAAATATTGCATAACTCGGTCCATGCTGTTAAAACCGACTCAATGAAATATAGGAAAGGCATTATTAATGCAATTAGTAGTTTTAGTTAACTTGTGACTAAACTGTATTAGATACCGCGAAGGTTTATTCTGAAATTGCAGTCTAAAACACTTCAAATTTATAATTCCATTTTATTTGCTTATTAGTTTTTAATATAAATTTTTTATATAAAGTTTCAAGGCCAGACAAGTAATATAAGTTTTTTTAATTTTTTCTGTGGTAGTATAACTTCTGATAAACTTAGTTGTTAAGCCTACATGAAAAGTGAATCAATAAAGCATCAGACGCCTTAGGTACCTTTTTAATGTACCCTTTAATAATATAATGAGACTTTTAATCATTTAGTAATAACTGAGCATGGCACTGGATTAAAATAATTACGAGAATTGTTTATCTCTGTTATCTTGTTAAAAGAAAATAATATTTCAGCGGGCACAGACGGAGGCGGTCACATTTCTTGGCAATCAGGAGTCCAGTCGTAGTTTATATGCGATACCTGGTTTAGACTACGTGGCACATGATGATATTATCCCATATGCATCAGTAGAGCGTGTTCCACTTCAGCATGAGTTATTTGACAAATTCCTTATGCATAATCCCGACAAAGGTAATATTTAACTTTGTTTTGGGTTTGTATGTTGTATGTGTAATGTGTATCCAATCAGATCAGATTTGACCTTATTAGAACTAATGTTTTATATACCATCATTTTGTAATGATTATGTTACGCGTCCTTGGATCCAGCTTTAGCAGCGGAGTGCGATAGTTATTATATTTTATTGCCGGTCAAGTGGCAGACGGTATGCAGAGCGCCAAAGATTTATGCTTAGTTCAGTGGTGGGCGCGTTGGTACTGGCAAGCAAGGCTGGAATTACGTTCCGTATTGAAAATTAGAAGAAAGTGATTAATGTTTGATTACGACTTCGTATGGAAGATTGAATGGCTGTAAAACTGTTACTAAGGAAAATCTGATAAAGAAGGAATAAATAATTGTATTGAGACGAGTGTGGCTTTGCTTTTACAATTACATGTTGACTGAGATCTCACTCTAATTTAAGGCACTAAGCTGTTGTTAATAAAGACTATCATAGGCCCATATATTAATAAAAAATGAAAATCCTAATTTAATCCGGCAAGGATCCGGAACTGAGATCCTGACGCAAAATCCCCAAATGTCTGTCGAAGTTCTAGTACATGTCTTATATGATAGTTTAGTTTAGGTAATTTTATGAAATAGAAAAGAGTTTCCGGCATATAAGAGAGAAAGAGAGAGAGAGATAAATAAATTTGATCATCATAAAAAGTAAAGATTGTGAATAGATGGATTTTTTTTGTATTTGGTTGTAATTTTACAAAAATATTATGTTTTCATTTTAATTTCAGATTTTTTTTTTGATATTTAAAAGGATGAGAAGGCCAACTTTGTTATATGACAAATTATTTATTTTTAGATCCACCGTTTATAGCTCAAGAGACTTTACGTGCATGGCAAAAGAAAAATCATCCGTGGCTAGAATTAAGTGACGTGCACCGCGAAACGACAGAGGGCGTGCGCGTAACAGTTATCCCATTTTACATGGGCAGCAGAGAGTCTCAAAATTCGGCTGTTTACTGGGTAGGATGAAATATAAATGAAATAATTGTTTATTATCTCACACTGTATTCATTCACGCATTCATATAATTTATACAAGCGCGCCCATATCCACATACGCACGCAGGTACGAGCCTGTAATTTACAGCATAAAGAAAACGGTTGTCAGCTTGGGAGAAAAATAATAGTACTTCTGTTTTAACGCCACCGCAGCTACATATTTGGCAGTTTTTAAATGCCGCTAATTCGGAAATATAAAACAACCCTCCCATTACTACAAGGTTAAGTTGGGTTAAAAAAAACCTAATTCGGAAGTGTGGGATTCGCTGGCTACACTAGAATATGCACTTAAACCTAACATAATCCTTTTCATCCGCATGTTGGGGCCAGATGTTCACTGACGCCATTCGTTTTATTATTTCGGATGAATCTAACCCTTAAAGATTCAACGAATGGGGACCATACGGATAAAACTGGTACCTCCTCTCCTTCGGTGGGTGGGAGAAGCATCGACCGCACTATCTCTGTCCCTCTCTAATGCCTCTTTCTGCAAGATGACTTCCTCACCGATGGGGATATTGCCCCCAATCTGGCTCCCCATTAAGTATAACGCCGACAGTTTAGCGCTTGACTGTAATCTCACCTGATGGTAAGTGATGATAGGGTCGTAAGATGGAAGCGCGCTAATATGGTAAGAGGTGATATACCTCTTATGGTTTTTACACAGCATCGTACAGGAGTACGAATCTCTTTGTTTAGCGATATGTTTTTGCGGGTAGGGTGGTAGACTCAGACAAATTAGAAAATACAATTTTCTAAATTCGCCCTACCGGGGATCGAAACCGGGACCTCCGCTAGCAAAGCGAATACTCGCACCACTGCGCCTGCGCTTCCGACCAGCGACACTAAAAGATGACGCTGGGTTTAGCTAAAAAAACTGAACCTAACCTTGAAAACCGCCTAATCTGTAGCGGCGGTATACCAAAAAAAAAAATATCCTATCAAATAAACTTTCGTTTTCCTAAATGGTATATTGCAGTGGCGGTATTGCATCCGTTTAGAGAACTTGGGTTCGCAAGCTGTACAATTACGGGAGCGGCATTGGAGGATTTTCTCTCTGAGTGGGACTCTAGAGACAGTCAGGGGCCGCGGAGTGGTGGGTCAAGAACCTCTGTTAGCTCGACATTCACCTGCTTTCCAGTACAGCAGCCATGTCAGCCTTCAGGCACCCAGTGGACATATGTGGTAACTATACTGTATATTATAAATCTTGTTAACATTTATCATACTCCTATCGCATGGTAGGCAATCACTAAATACCGATTATATATTGAATTAAAAATGTATTTCTGAGGAGTGTCAAATACCCGCCGAACCTAATCCGAGTACATATGATGTCACAATGATAATTTCTCGTAGCAGTAGTAAATAGGTGTTAGTGCTTTGAATCTCATTATATAAATCTTTCTATTTTCTTTTAAGATATTCGTAAATTTCTAACATTGGGACATCACAAACATGGTGCCCAATCGTTGAGTGTTTTTGTAGTCACGTGACCTCTTTTTAACTTTATGGAATTTAAATTGTTTGTAGTTATTTGTTAAAATCGTTTTTAATAATTAATCTTTAAAATACAACGTCACAAAAAAAATGTTTTCGTTGAAGACGATTTACGGACGATAAATTTAAGGGCTTAAGAAAACAGTGATCAAAATTTTTTATTGTAATAAATAATGGACTTAGGCCGATCTCGCCTCTCCATCGCTTGTTTTGCACTCTCGCATGCACCCTTGTGTGAGGCGGAACGTAACAATGAGTCATGATCTTTTTATTACTTTTTTTTGTTACCAGGGGAACATTTAGAATGGAGCGGGAAGATGGATATACTTTCGATTGTCGTATCCCTCCGTTTTCTCTGGAAAGCAAACCCGATGAAGGCACTCCGGTCGCCCCCACTACTGCAGCGTGATGACACCTTATATTCCTTGTTACAATAGGGTATTTATTTTCATAATAGAAAAGTCTCAATATACCCAGTTTAATTTGTGCATATATCGTATATATTTCACTGAAATATAGTATAACTTCTATATAATTATCTTAATTTGTTTATATGAAGTTACAATATTTTCCCAATTAGCCGACATTATATAATATATCAATCAGCTATTTTAATATGATATTATATAGCTTATTTTTCATTTAGAAACTTTGATTTCCTTTCATAAAGTACGCCAAGAATGTTGGGTTTTGAGATACCCGCCCTCCCTTTTGTTTTTCCAACCCTTCATCAATATTGAGTCACAAATTTTATCATCACACCTACAGTGTTGTTTTTACAAATATTGATCGATGACTACTGAACTAGTATATAAACTATGTTTCAGTAGTCATCTCCTTCCTAATTTACTTGCGATTACAATTAACAGTATATCTGAATGTATGTAAAAATAAACATGTCACATGAAATATGACGATTAAAAGACGATAAACTTGGATATTTTTAGATATTCATTGATTTATATATGTAATAAAAATTTAATTGATTTACGATACAAGAGAAGTTAAGCTGTCATAACTGAAGTGTACATAAAAATATATTTGTGTAGTTAACAATTGTTATCTGTCGCTTTTCATTATTTTACACATTACATTTTGTAAATAACGAGGGAAAAATTGTAGAAATTCTCCCCTCCTCCTAAAAAAACAATTTGTTTCTATAAACTAACAAATTTTTTTTATATTTTTACAAAATTTTCACTTCTATATGTTTCTTGAGTAGAGGAGTCCGGGATGCTAAATTTGTAGTTACTTGAGCGTCATGGGGACTTATAGAGTTGTAAAGATTAGATTCTAAAACGACCAAAGTTTATGTAAAGTTTTCCGTTGTAATAGGGGGAGGGCGTGTAGGAGTTTAAAGAAAAACAGTGACACGGAAATGCACGGTCGCGTCAGCAAAATTTATCTGATCACCGATACACTTTATCTGACGTTCAATTAGTCAGGGGTGGCCGGTAAAAAGGGTAATAATAAAAAAAATATTCAAGCGTATGATATTCAAAGTGAATGTTAAGTTGACTCATAGACTACACGCCCGTGGAAATAATAACGCTTAGAAGGCTGTTACTATATCATAAAATAACTGAGCGCTATGACGTCATTTATGATCGTCACAGGTGAGTATGTGAGCAAATTTTTTTCCTAACATTTTTATTTGTTACCTATGATAATGAACGGGTATAGGGAACAACGGTAATATTTAATAACATTATATACAAAAAAGTTGCCGTACGTAAATTTATGATCTTACAGCAGTAATAACTCTGTAAATCCTCAAATGTAGATAATTTTTTTAAGGTCATAAATTTTGTACTGCATGTTCTTTTTATTAAATATTACCGCTGTACCTTATAGCCTTTCATTATAAATGGTAACAAATATAAATATTAGGATAAAAAAATTACTCACGTACCTGTACCCCTTAGAAATAACAGCATAGCGCTCCAGAGTTACTTAATGATATGATAACAGCTTTCTAAGCGTTACTCGTTGGTTCATTTCTACAGGTTAAATTTTTCCATCGGTTCGTAGTCTATCAAAAAAAGTTTCCTATTTAAATCTGACGCGCTCGAGTTTTACCAATCCAACGGGTTGCCCTCAATTAATCTCCTTATATTAAGGATTCATATTTGGTAGGAGTAAATTACCAGGTGGAAGGTTTCTCCTAATATGATTTTCTGACGCGCTCGAGTATTTCGCAAAATCCCCTCTTAGGCTCCCCAATTAATAAGAGTTTATTTTGAAATTATATACTTGTATATTTATTGCTTGGAATAATAAAATTGGACTTGCTATAACTGGGTTTAAACAATAAATACATGGCAATTGTTGAAATAAATAATATTGGAATAAATTCGATCATTTTAGAGTGTTATCAGTAGAACAATGGGTACTGGTGCGATGCGCCTACAAAGTCATTAATTATAATTACTCAATAGTAGAGGAATATTTATTTTGTATGTAGCCTTAGTTGGATATTTGGGCTGTATAAATAAATTGCTTAGTGATATCGTATCAAATTTCTAGATCTTTAATAAATTACAGTATTCTGTTAGTTGTTTTATTTTTTATACACCTGTTCGTACGTCATCAATCAATCATGAAACGATGCGAGATTTCCTTACATGTTAGAGAGAGATCACTTTTATTATACGCCATACAACAATAAGGCGGTCTTATCGCTATGTGCAGATTTCTTCCAGGCACCTTTTGATTTAGAGAGATTGTTAGATGTTTTCCTTCACTAAAAAGCACAATTATGGATTAAAAAGAAAAATCAAGCATATACATTCTATTTTTATAATGAGACAGCAGTGCCCGCCGTGGATTCGAACCGGCGATTAATATGAACGAGAATCCACACGTTTCTCCAAGACCATCATGGCTTTTATAGTGTGCGTACTTGCTCCGTTACTAAAAGTCTGATGTTCCGTTTTCGACAGAACCCGCATTAAATTACATTTAGGAAACTGTATTTTCTAATTTGGCTTGTGGTTGGTTTAAACCAGGGGTGGGATAAAATTTTGAGCCAAACAGTTTCTTTTTCTAATTCTAAGTATAGTTTATGTTAAGGATGTCGGACCATATATTTTAGAATACCCCGGTGGTCATTTTAAGTATATGTAATTATTAAAGTAATAAATTAATATATGTATAATGATATAATCAAATATTAATTAATATATTATTATTAACTAAATTAACTTGATCGTAAAAATTGTAGAATTTGGGAAGGTAAAAATTTTTACTTTTAAGAACTGTTTCAAAGAACTGCTTTTATGATTAAAATAAAAAACCAAATTCTTCTAGAAAAACTAATATTAATAATTTCAATAATAATATATGCTTCACGGGCCGTAATTTGACCCAGGCCTGGTTTAAACTATACCAATGACTAGTAAAAAAAAGTTACGTTCCAATAAGTGCCTATGTAGAAACCATTACGAGGTAAATTACCTCTTAACAAGGTAGACAATCATTACTTATCATCAGTAAGATCACAATCAAAGACTATCTTGTTACCAGTAAAAGGCAGGCCTTGCTGGTACAGCGATGCGACTACTCGCCTTGGTAGCAGAGGTCCTGGGTTCGATCCCCGAAAGGGCTAGTTACAGCAAAGACATATCGCCAACAGAGATTTCTATTCAGTTCCAATACTGTGTAGAAACCATAAGAGGTAAATTGTCTCTAATAGATTAGTCCGCTGCCATCTTAGACTGTATTATCATCACGTACCATCAGATGTGATCACACTCAAGCTGTCGGCAATAAAAAAAGACAATTACGACGTCTATAAATAAACAACGTCATTGCTTATTGAGGTTTACATTTTTTTAACGTTAAATCAAGCAAGTTTGCAAAATAGGTAATAAATGGAAACAAAAGTAATTGCAGCGACTTTTTTATTAATTTCATTCATCTAAAACAACGTTGTAGGTGCTTGTTAACTTATTATATATACATAATTTGCTCAATATTATTCCCGATACATCAATATAACCAGTTCTATAGGACCCTCTACCCAGGATATACTTTTCTTACGATACGAAAGGCACTTTTTTATCTCTTTGGTTATATGAACAGCACATATGTATCGATCTATTAAACTTATTTAAAATATATTTATCTACATAAATAAATATGTATAAGATTTAATGCTGTGGAAACAACAACTAAAAAAATAATACAATCGTTTAGTTTTATAAAGCCAAAGGCCTACTAAATAACACATCTTAATAACTATTTTTTTATTAATACAATAAATTATTAACACTTATTTTATTACATGTCAATTGGAAGTATAATTAGAAATATCTGTCAGTTTATAAACCCTTGTGAACTGAAATAGAGTCAGCTGTTTCATTAATTCTCCGTTAAGAAGCAGATATATAAAAATTGATTTAACCTTGCTTATTTTGTATGGGAGCTGAAATTTTGTTAGCTATAATATATTTTTTCTAACTAACCTAATTATTTTCTTGATATTAATTAATTTTAAAAAAGTAACGTAGCCGGCCCGAAGCGGGTGTTTTTTAGCGGGAGATTTATCCCATGTTTAGATTTTAATTTAATAACTTTAATAATCACAATAGCGTTATAAAGAAACCTTTTCCCATTTTTTTATTGTCACAAAGCGCTTGTATTTAAAAAATTTTATTTGATAAAAAAACCCAAATAGTTGATACAAGTTATTGCTCTCGCTCAAACAAACGCGGTATCGCCTTAAAGAAAGAGCGAGACAAATATACGATACCGCTTTCGTTTTCGCCGATTTGTACGGGCGAGTGTTGTTCAGTCGCTTTATGTAAGCGCGAGGGTATGTACATGGGGCTCTGATAATTCTATTTCAGATTTTTATACAAATAAATTGGGGTCATGTGGTTGCCCCGTTAGGATCACGCGTAATTTTTTGTTACTTAAGGTCGGAAAGGTTAAAAAGCTTTTAAATGACAAGTTCTACAAGTAAATTTATATATGGACGTGAAATGAAAGATTAAAGAAACAAAGCCCATGTCTATAAGGGTAACTGTTGGATAAAAATAGTATTCAGGAAGTCTATTTCTGAGTTATAACAACAGTAACCCGACAGGAATAGAGACAGACTTTAGTAACAACGTGTTAAAATATGTAAGTACAGTCTAAGTATTAATTTTATTTAAGACAATAAGTGAATCATAAGCTGTAGCGTATTCAGTTATTAAAATGGATAGGAAAAAATGTATTTTCCTTAATTGATTTCATAATGAATTAATGTTTTAACATTGAATGTTAATATTTAATAAAATCATCTTTTTATTTTGTATCTGTGGCATTGTTAGGAATATTTTCAATTTATACACCGTGATTGCGGTTCGATCTTTTTTCGTATTATCTTACCGTATTTAAAATCACAATTATTTACGAAATGGACATACATTTGTTGTTTACGGCCTATGTAATGTCTAGAAGGATTAAAGCCTGAATTTTTTAAGACTACGTAAATAAATCAAAAGTTCGGAGTCCAAAGAAAAGTTAGGGTAAAAAAAATCGGAAATTATTCTTGAAGGCAAAAAAATAAGACTTTTTCGACAGTATATGTTGTTTTAAAAATAACGGAGGACTATTGTACGTTAAGACTATTAATGAAGCTAATAAACTAGCTCAAGCTGTCATGTAACGTTCTAGAGTGTACTTTGTAATTTTTGTATTTATAAGGGACTTATTCTCGAGACCTTGTCCTTAGTAATACTACTCATAGCTTTCCGCAATATTGCCTTTAAATATCTCGTCTGCCATAAGTCGAAGTAAGTTTAAAAATACTGTTGTGATAATAAAAAACCCAAATAGTTGATACGTGTATTTCTCTCAAACAAACGCGGTACTGGTGCAAGGAAAGAGCAAGAAAAATGTACGCCATTATTTTCGTTTTCGCCGATTTGTACGGTCGCGTATGTCACTCAGTTGCATCATGGGAGCACAATGGTTTTGCACGTGACGCTCCGAAAACTCTCTTTCCAATTTTTTTTAGGGCCGGAAAAGTTAATTACAGTTCGCCTGTATTAAGCAATGAAATATCTGTTTCAGTTGTTAAAAAATGTGATACACTGTTATTTTCAAAGATGTTTTCATTAAATATCATAAAAATAGCGAAAGTCGAACCGTTATCATCAATGCATAAATCGAAATTTAATGTTAAATAAAGTTTTGGTATTATCATAACGTTCAAGCCCAATTGTTAAATTTAACAATTTGTTTTCTTGAAGCGTTCAGCTATCGAGCGAGTTGTATTATCAATGCAGCACACATTTCAAAAAACTCCATGGTGTGGTGACCCTGGGGTTGGGAAGGTATTAAAGGAGGAGGTGGGGGGATGGGAGAAGGAACAAGAGTTTCTTCATCAGTTTCCTCCTTCTCACCTGACAGCGATTTAAAATCCAGGAGATATGATTTATAATCTACTTGATACAACTGCAGCGACATCTTGACATGTTTTTGAGTCATCTTGTTTAGAGTGCGAACTCTGAAAGATATTATTTAAGATATTTTATTCAAATATGACTATTCAAAAGCATTCATATTTAAAGACACATATTTCTACTAATAACGTGACGGAGGCTTTGGACAAGTCAAATAATGCACCAAGTACTGCAACTATTCACGACTTCTCCCGAAAAATTTATGTTATTAGGATATTTCAAAAGCGTCATTTATTACATTTACATGAGTCATACGCAATTTAATGTAAAATTTTAGTGCAATTCTATGCATGTGTGACGCTTTTTTACCATTGCGGCGAAGGTAAATAATCAATTACTGTTTTGGCGGCTAATCGCCACAGCGTAAAGACCAACTATTTAACCCTGTTTCATTATTGTCATATAAGAACTAGGTCGCGTTAAGCTTGAAAAAAAAAAATCATACTTGATATGTTTTCTTTAAACTGGTAAACTGCCACTATTGAAGTTATACCTTTAAATTAACTTTATTCGTATGATTCGGATAAAAGAAAAGGATAGTTGAAACATAACAATTTCATTGATGTATAGAAAATTATATGAATTAAATTGTGATATAGTCTAAACGGATAAGTATGTATCATCAGGGCCGGCTTTAGAGGGCGGAGGGGGGGGGGGGGGAGACATCTGGCGCCACAGCCCCGGAGCCTCTATTGGACAGGGGTCCCCACAATAGACACCGAAACTATTAAAAAAAATGGAAATATGCAATTTCGTTTATACCGCTACCTTTATTATTGAACTAAATGGAGGATTTCTTGGCATTGCATGTTGAAACAAAATATGTGATAAATAAGCGGAAATCTAAAAGGAGAAAATATTTATCAGTTCCAGTTTATTCAGGACGTGATTGCAATGAATTACTAGATCTTTGTCTGTTCGTAGGTATCTACTCGTACAATACAAAAAAATTGTCGGCTCAGACGAGAAATTTAAAGTATATGCTACGATTTTCTTGGCCTTGTCGTGATATTTTAGATAATTCTTGGAAAGTTTGTTTCGAAAATAATTTGTCGCTAAGGTAGCCCCCTACTCGCCTTTTATCTTCCGTGGCCTCCAGACCTCTACATCCGGCCTTTTGTATCATGAAAAACATGAAATTTTATGATATATACAACATTTTGATATATTTAATTAAAATAAAGTTGCGTACCTCACGTGATAAGGATTGATAACTTTCCACTCGTAATCCAACACTTTCATAGCGCGGAATACCTCCAACATGATGTCGTTCGGCTTGCTTTGCGATCGGATACCTAAGTGCCATTTGGCCCTGCAAATAAATATTTTAAGCTGAAATGTTCGAAATTACATTTTTGAAATTCCATTTTGGGTACATACTACAATACTATAGTAGTAGTATGTCATATTTTTGTCGATATTTTGATCGAATTTCATGGGCTTTGGTCGCGATATCACTGCCTTAGATATTTAGGATTTCTCACTATTTGCCCGAAATTGGGAAAAAATTTGGAGGTGTGATCCACCCCCGTGCCTTGGAAAGCAGGTTAAGCCATCGGCTCTGCACCTGATCTCTCTCCGGTCTTGTCGGATTGCCTTCACGTCGGACTATGAGAGTACACTTGTGTATTATGCCTGCCAAACCTCAGTGGAGCAGTGCGGAGGGTCTATTCTGTAAAAACCCTCTCTCATATGAGTGAGGAGGCCTGTGCCCAGCAGTAGGACGTTAATGGGCTGCTACTTGCCTTTTTCTTTACTAGTTATGTGATATCTTGACGAAGTAATATTTCTTTATGTATTTCCATATAAAACAAGCATTACTGACTTATCTTAATACATTGAATTACCTATATAGATTTACAATAATAAAATACATATATATTTTCACTATTTCTTTCATTATTTTTAATGTTGAAGAAAGGAACTTAAAATTTTGAATCTTTCTAATGTGTTGTGTTTACTGAACGTTAGTGAACAGTAGTACATAAACATTAATTTATAACAGTACATCATAAGTGAGGTTTATTAACCTAGCCGGCCCGATGCGGGGTTTCGAAATCCCCCATATATGAGTTATTATTTAGTAAGATCTTTCTACTTTTTTGTAATCATAAAAGAATTATAAGGAAACCTTGTCTCGGTTTTATTTTGAAGTGACACTTCTTTAGGCGTATGAGGGTAAAATTTTAACGGATGAAACGCGTGATTAGAGTCACGAAGTTATGCAGCGATTTTTATGCTAATTTGTTAAAGGTTCGGTAGTTTTAATATTTAGAATTAACATGCGACATTTTAAATTACGACTAGTCATTTAATATACTAGTTTTCATAAAATATAAAAATTTCACAAATTCTCTTTTCTAAATTTAAAATTTAGATGCAAAATTTAAATAATATTTTCTAATGTTGACAAAAAACACGTGGCATTTTTATTTTCAATTCGTCATTTGTGATCTCAATAAATTATTTGTATTAACTTTCGACACTTTTAATATCAATTAAATTCCTAAACTGGCTTCTCTTTCCCTTCCCTCTAAGTCTCGGAAATCTAAAGTTTTAGATTTATATAAATATAAACGAGACTTAAAATTAGTTTGCCAAAGAAGTTTCACTTCTGACATGAGTACTTTGTACGCAAGCACTTTTTTTATTTTTGAAAAGGGCAATCGTTAAAACTAATGTTTTCGATAACAAAACTCAAATAGTGTTATTTCTTATGCACGTAGTATTCCGATGTCTCCGTTTCAGATTTCCATACAATTGAACTGGGGTCTTTTGGTACCCCGATTTTGGTCACGCGTAAATTATTTTAATATTTATGGCCGGAAAAGTAAAAGTATATTAATAACCTTTTAACAGGTGTGCCTTTCTGTTTGTCTTGCGCGGGCTGTGCCGCCGGTGCTGACTTGTCGCGAAGAGGTGCGATGCGTTCGGGATGTGGTCGTGCTGTTTCAGTGATAGCCGGCGGTGAACTACCTATAAAATATTTTTTAAATTTCTACTATTAGTACACATTCTCTTCATAAATGTCTGGTTAAAATTTTCAACATCACATTTATGTAATGGATAGGTTTTTCTTCCAAATAAAAAATTTTCAGAGCATAATAAGCCCTTTTGAAAAGTCGAGTCTCTTAGTTGGTAATAAATCTATCAACGGATCGGACGGTTGATCTTTTAAAAAAGATACCGGCAAAAAACACAGTAGTTATGACTAGCAACAATTTTTACATTTAAGTATCCTGTACATAGAAAATGATTCAAAACTTATACATGGAACTGGATTCAAATTCAGTGACTTCTGTATTTCAAATATTCTTTCCCTCAGTTTATATATTATTAAATAAAAACGGAAGCCTTTACTTATTCCTAATAAATCAACGTTTGATTGTGATTTAATATAGCGATAGTTATGCGCTTGTCTGGAAGAAAGCTATAAAGGCACAAGACCGCCTGTTGTGCTATACGTATTTTAAAAACTTTGTTATTCATTTTCAATCAATTTTACTGAAATTTTGAAGAAAATCACAAACTCAACCGTATGTTCTACTTTAATATCATCATCAATCATATATTAGAAATTATATGTGGAAAAAATTATATTTGACGAATGAAAAGTGCTATAAAAGCCTACTTGAATGAATAATTTTTAAACTTTTATAAGAAACTAAAAATAATAGCTAGTATGCAATGGATTAAATGGGCGCTCCAAAATAAGTCTTTAATCCATGCCTTGGCGGCATCGTTAGCGATTCTCTTGTTGTCTATGAACAGATCATAGGTTAAATAGAAACATTCTAATGCTGATCGTTTTTTGCCCAAGACTACTTACTGGCAACATAAAAGTCTTTAATCTCTGCCTTGGCGGCTTCGTCAGCGATTCTTTTGTTGTCTATGATCAGATGATAGGCAATCGCAAGCTGGTCGTGGGGATCGCCGCTTAGCAGCGCGTTGTGTACTTCATTTTCACGTACGCCAAACTTGTCGCACACCTCCGCTATTGCTTCAGTGTCGATCACACTGCTATCCTAATAACATATATACTTTTGTCTTTTATCTAACGGGAGGTTAACTCCACCTCTCAATCAACGGGTCTCAACAGTGGTAGAGAACAGCTGTATCAGTCATTAATTGTAGCTGGGTTGGGTCAACTAACACCATAACAATATGTTGTTAGTTGACCCAACCCCCTACATACTCAAAGAGAAACTCAAAAAATAGAAATTGTTAATAGTAAAAATGTGGACATTGACTCTCAATGTCCACATTTTTACTATGTCCATTATGTAAACTGGAATCAAATCCAATTTTTTTTTAATAATCGACAACAGTATAATAGGTTTTTCAAATACAAATGGTGTTGCCTTTTTTTATGGACAGGCATTTAGCCTTAGTATTACTAGAGTTAATATATTCACTATTACAATGGAGGAAATTGACATAATTGAGAATTTTTTTTAAATTGCATTTACCTATTTAGGTATAAATCCTGCAATTGCTTAAAGGCCATTTACACTATGAGGAGCACTGCATTATCTCAAGAAAGTTCAATTATTACGGATATGCGGTTGTTAATTGAAATAACTATAAGTACCTACATATCTTATCATTTCTGGAAAGCTAAAATGAGTATCTTTGTGTAGTCTTGCGAGATATTTGTCAAGGTATCTTTTATGCTTTATTGTTACTCAATTGACAAAGGAGACCTGTTGAATTTAAGTTTCATCCAAATATCTAACTAAAATTACCAAGCTTTTTCATTGAATATATATCAGTTCTATGAAATTTTCAACATAATTTGAGTTATAACAGATTAGTTAATTAAAAGCATTACCACTATTCTTAACCAAAATATGCGTCTTCCTAGGAACAAAAATATGGCATGCAGGAAATTTCTAGCTGAAACTATTTTAAATGCAGAACTACATATCAAACACCTCTAAAATGTTTTTGAAGGTAAAACAAAGAGAGTTTCTATAATATTTCATTAAACTACTTGATTTAATGAATATTTCTTTAATTCGGTTTCTATAAAACCATCTTATCAGTAGTGCTCAAATAGTCTGCTGTGAGAACAAATATAAATGATACTCTATCATTCCTGGAATTAAATGACATTTAAATCAAAACACAAAGACAATGGCAGTTTTATCATTAGTTTGAAGCAAACTCAACAATGTCATAAGGAACTTCAGTTTAAAAGACCCCCAAAATGATGCTGGATCATAACTGGATTTGTGGAAGAAGGACTCATACAAGTGTTTAAGGTAGGTTTTATTTTATGATAGAAAGTGCACTTTAGCACAGAAACTTAAAGTCACAGAAAGTGTGAGATGAGTCCAACTAAAAGTTTAATACAACAGAAGAAGGGCTGTCAAAAAATTGATTCAATCAGCGATTTTGTCTTTCTTTTACCTTCATATTCCCATTCTATACACATCATATTTACGACGTTTGCAGCCCAAATAAAGTGTATTGTTAGTTACCAATTAACCTCAAAACCTTTTCAGCCTAGTTAGTAGAACTCAATAATTGTGATTACCACCTGCTCCACTGGTGACGGGAACAAATACCCTGGTAAATCTTTTTGAAACCACTCATGTTTCTTAACATCTTCTATTGTAGCTCTCCTCATTGGGTCTACTTGAAGCATATTACAGAGAAGGCTTACAACACTCTTGTTAAGGTATTCCGGTATAGGAAATATACCAGATTTGATTTTTCTAAATAATGTTGGTACATGTTCATCATCAAACGGCAAAGTTCCACACAGAAGTGCATAAAGAATAACACCACACGACCATACATCTACTTCTGGACCTGCATACAGTTTTCCGGAAATAACCTAAAACAATAGATATAAATATTTAATATATAAAAATGATATGAAATAAAACTAGTTTATTAATATTTTGTAGTGTAAACCTTTTCTTTTTGTATGTATTTTTTTGATTAATAGTTTAATCTTAAAAATACAAAATGTCAGACCTATATACAATAGAGATAAGTGTTATTGAAATAGAGAGGAGCAGAAGTATATTATAACATGATTTTCAAAGTCAACTTCAATAAGTATTAGATAGCTACTAGACTAAAAAATAATTT
Source organism: Elymnias hypermnestra (assembly GCA_015832385.1). Taxonomy (NCBI): domain Eukaryota; kingdom Metazoa; phylum Arthropoda; class Insecta; order Lepidoptera; family Nymphalidae; genus Elymnias; species Elymnias hypermnestra. Next base: position 7,380,346 of record JACTOM010000909.1, on the reverse strand, counting down.
ACATCTAAAAAAAGAATGAGGAATTTATTGGGAGCATAAGGATATTTTAAAATTGGCAATAATTTTATAAGATGTTCTTAATTTACTCCATAAAATAATATTTTCACCAAAAAAGCAGCTGACTTAGCCAAGCTACTCTGTTGACACTACTTATAGACCTAGAATTTCCTGTTCTTGTGCTATAATATACTTTTCAAAATTCTACACACACTTTCTAAGATTTGGGTTTGTTTTAATAGAGTATTGATACAATACAAACACCATGTCAATACAATATAATCTACTCGCAACAAGAATTCTAGTGTAGTAATTAATAAATAGAATGACCATGTAAGTTTTGATCTTTGTTGTTTATTTGTTACTTAAAATTGCAAATATGAAGAGGATAATAAATTTTATATTACCTCAGGAGCTGCATAGTTAGGTGACCCACAAGATGTTCTTAAGAATTCTCCATCCATCATCATATTTGACAAACCAAAGTCAGCAATTTTCACATGCATATTGTGATCTAATAATAAATTTTCAGGCTTCAGGTCTCGGTGGACAATCATGTGTCTATGACAATAGTCAACACCTGATATAATTTGTTGGAAAAAACGTCTAGCCTCATGTTCTTGCAGTTTGCCTTTTTTTACAATGTAATCAAACAGTTCACCACCAGACACATATTCCATTATCATAAATATATCTGTAGGAGTAGATATTACCTGCACCAAAATACTTAGATTAATTATTTCATTCCAATAAGTTAATTGTAATAAAAGCTCTTTAACTTTGTTAACACCAAATACTGTAATTAATTGTTTTACTATAATTTATATAAATCATTTACCACCTATCATTTTTAGTCAGTTACTGGCAATATTCATCTCCATATGAACTATAGATACATTTATCCTCCATCCTTGTTACTTAAATATTCTATTAGGAGTCCTTTAACTAAAATATACTATCACACTCTCCAGTAATTCTTGATACTTCTATAATGGCATTATATTTACAGTGTTCTTACAAATTTGATTTTTTATCACAACTACAATTTTAGGTAAATGGCATACAGTGCCTCTTTCTGCAGTATGTAGACTGCAGAAAGATGCACATATGGTAACAATATAAACACAACTTAACCTCAGAGGTTTAATATATTTGTGAAATAAGAAAAATATTAGTGCTTCGTGTGACTTACCTGATATAATTTAATAATATGGGGATGTCTAAAAAGTTTAAGGTTTTGTATTTCGCGTCTAATTTTTCCGACAACATCGAGGGACTTGATCTTTTGTCTGTTCAAAATTTTTACTGCGACCTTGTGTTTCGTCAATTGATGTTCGCCAATTTTCACTTTCCCAAATGTCCCAACTCCTAATGTAATCCCTAATGTATAGTGACCTATCTTTACGATAGGCTGATTACCACTAGCTACCACTGGTTTATCGGACATTATTAATTTTGTTACGAATTATTGACAAGTTCAAGGATAACACAAATGATAGACTATTTAAGTTCTTTTATATCATATGAAAAAACCATGTTATACCATATAACAGCAAAGTAATTAATATAATATAAAATATAAAGTAAACAATGTGGAAATTCAAGGGAAGATTAAAGGAAAATGGTGTTTGTTGACTTTTATTTGACTTTTAACAGCACAGCTGATACAGACCAGAGAGTACATCTATCAAGAGTCAACGTTGTATACCATAGTGGTCTATATTGAACATTATTCTGCGCAAAGAATCTTTATGTTAAATGTATATACGTTATAGTACGTTTTGAGTTGCAAACTTTGAACTTTACGTAACATAGCGAAGTACGTACCGGGCTGCTAGTATCTGTATAAAATTGAACTGAAAGCACTTCTTATTAATATTTAAATTTTAATTATAAAGATAAAATCATATTGTGGCAGAGTTGAAAAAAATATGTCGGATGGCACTCTTAAACATTGTTTAAGTTATTGTAAGTTTGTGAGAGGATATTTGGCGGTTGAAATATGCCGCTGCTATACTAAAACAATGCTACATATGTACTAAATGCGCTTTATGGAAAGTCCACTTTTAACTTATAATGTGCTGTAAATAGGAGCCTGCAATCATGGAAGAATTGAAAAAGATTTTATTAGGCATACTTGAATGTGTAAAGAAAATATTTTTAAGGGAAGTCTAAAACGATAATGTCGGCAAATATATAAATGAAGGCTAAATGATACATACATTGGTAATAGGTGTATTCTATCGATTATGCGTTCATCCATTGTCCTTCAATTCGAATTTTTTCGTCGATAGCTTTCCTAAACTGAGTTCTTAACGCAGACTAATCTTGTAAGTATGAATTCACTATTTATTATCTGTCATGTCTGTGTGCCTGCCCCACTGTGCCCCACCCCGCTTCTACCTGCATTTCACTGACGAGCTGTCGTATAATGAGAAAAATACTGATATTTACAGAATTACTGTTGTTTTTATTTTAATTTTTAAGGTATATACATCCACTATGGATAAGTGTGGGATATGTTTAAATTCTGCAGACGTGAGTACATTTTGATGTCTAAATAAATGAGTATTATGCATAATACGGTCAATATTTTTTGTTTTCTTTAGTGCGATTGTTATAAAAATAACGCTAGATGTAGAATTTCATGATGTGTAATCTTACTAGAGTTTAGATTAAGACATATTTGAGATGCAATAAACTACAGTGCAATAATAAGTAGTGCTTTCTTGCAGTTGCAATAAAAAAACCTGCATTCGAAACCTGCCCGCGTTATTTTTTTTCCTTCCTTCGACCGTCGGTCTGTTTTTTTTACTGTCTGGCTCTGCGTCGTATAAAAAACATTTGTTTATTTTTTTCTGTTCACCAGTACCGATACGAATGCTAGCTTTCTGTTTTTGATATCGTAATACTCTTTTTAATAAGTATTTAAAGTTATTGCTGTGTTCTAGTAAATACTAGAGACGGAATACCGGTTGAATTCAAAGACTAAAGAAAAATTATTATGAATATAACTTTTCAATATTTTAATAAGACAAATTATTACTGTTTATTTTCATACAACACTTAGAAATATATGTATTTCCGAGGCTAAATACAATAACTTCCAATAAATTGACTGGTAATTTTTTTTTACATATTATAATTATACATATCCTAAGATTCAAAAGATTTTATAATATGGAGAGATTATATGTAATTAAATGTCATATTGTGTTCATTCTTTGTTAATTTAACATCAAGGGAGAATTATTGTATCATTAATGGTTACTATAGCAGTTGCCAATTAAAACTACTATCCTTGGGTTCAAATTCTACAAAAATCCAGGAGAACCTTAAAGGATACAGATAAGGTTTAAATTGTTTGAGATGCTTTAAGTTGTGTATCTTTTTTCATAGCAATGTTGCATATGCAATAATAATTGATTTTTTTTTCAGCAACTGTTTGAAACAGGCAAAGATGGTGTATATGCATGTTTTAAATGTCAACCTTTGGTTCCTGAAGTTACAATTGATGACAATAATCAGGATGAATCAGATGAACAATTGCAGTCTTCCTTAAAAGATGAGGTTGGTGTTAATTAGTTTCTATTTCTGTATATTATATTCCATAATTAAATCAAATGCTGTAAGCTCATTACAAAACTGTATAGATCCAACAAAATAATTAATATAAATAATCAGAAATTTCTTTCCAAATGCACTACAGTTTTTATATAGTATTTCATTTTGAATTCAATTTAGGGAAGGGAGATTTCCATGTTCCTTCATTTCATTTTTTAAATGGTTGAAAATTTGATTAGCATTAGTTCTAAAAATAATATTTGTGCTTAATATGTGCAATATACAAGGTGGGATCAAAAAGTATGAGAATAAAGTAGAAGAATGAGATAGAATATAATGACTATTGATAACTTAATAATTTATTTTTCTACATAGTCTATAGAGTCTCTCTATACTTAGAGTCTAAAGCATTTCCAAGGCGTTAAACCCTTAAAAGTTTGATCTTGGTCCTGCAAACAGCTCTCCACTGCATTCATCACCTCATTATCATTTTTGAACCTGTTTCTCCTTAAGTATTCTTTCAATATGGGGAACAAATAAATATCCCTAGGTGCCAGGTCTGATGAATAAGGGGGGTGGTCACCCAATTTGAAGCCAGCTTGCTGAATGGCAGCCATCGCAATTTCCGACTTATCAGCGGGTGCATTTCCGACCTGCGGAGGCTATTCTCGTATTCAAGGTTTGTTTCGTTACAGATTGAGCACTTCTATATGAAAAGTGCCCGATAGTGAATTATTTATTAAACTCTTCGATTGTTCACTACAATATTCTCGACTTTCGCAACATTTTCGTGGGTGACTGACGTCGATAGGCGGCCGAAGCGATGTTCGTCTTCCCTACTCGAAATCGAGAAGCCCACCTTGCGACAGTGGAATACGGCGGAGCAGACTCTCCTGATGTTTCGCACTTTGTTTTTCTTCATTTTCGAGGACACGTTCCGACACGAATCTAACAAAATGACTACATTCAGAAAAAAACAATAGAAAATGGAGGATTTTTTCTTTATTAATATTACAAATATGTATCTGAGCTATGCCTGCCAGTATTTCTTTTTTTTCTTACCAAGGAGTGCTCGCTACTTTTTGATCCTGCTTTGTTTTATATAAAAACAGATTTTGTTATAACATTATTAGTAACATATGATATACATCCCAATATTGGGCAAAATCTTCACTGATAGGGAGAGGGATGTTAGACCTAAGATTTACCACACTGCTCCACTTAGCTTAGCAGGCTATTTGATTAAAGTAACTTTTGCAGGAGTCTGAATCGGGGTTATACTGTGAAATTTGTAACAAGTATTTCAATAAAAGCATGCAGTTGCACAATCACATGCGTAATCACCGTGCAGAAAGGCGTTTTGTTTGTACCTATTGTAATAAAGGTAATTTACCTCAAATTTTACTTTACCTAATAATTGTTTTTAAATGAGATCAATATGAAAGTACAGATATTAATGTTGCAATCGATGATAGATAAGTGTCTTTTATTTATGAAAACCTTGTCATAATTGAATTTATATTGGAACATGTACATTTTATGCTACAATACATGTAATGCTACATACATTAGCTTAAACTACTATCTGACCTGTGCAACTTCTGCATGACACAAGAGGGACAAGAACAAAGGGTATTATCAAATGTTTTCAATATGCTACTTCTGACAGATAGACACACGCAGACACTTGAATGTAAAATAAATTTAGCTTTTTATGCAGTGTATAAATCGGAAGCTTTCAGTAGTAGTGTCGCTTTTCAAAATTTTCTTTGAGTCTCTGTTCCTATTAGATCGACTGATGGAATGATTATTTTCTCAACGAATGGGTGATCCAACAATCCTATATAATGATGTGTTTTAAAAGCAAAAATAATATATTTTTTAATGTACTTAACCATTACATTAATCTTTTGGCTAGCTTTTTCTGAAATAGTAAAACAAAAGCAGATATATATTTTTATTTATTTTTAATAACGTAAAATAAAATCTATTTGACAGCCTTTTCTCAATCAAATAACTTGCGGGCGCATCTTCGCATTCACACTAATGAGCGCCCCTATATATGTCAAGAGTGTGGGAAAGCTTTTACACAGGTAAAATAAATTTTAAAATGATAGTTCTTTTTTATTAAAAAAGAAAGTTGTATGCAACTTATTACTGATTTTCAGGTTACAAATTTAAATAATCATGTTCGTCTTCATACTGGTGAGAGGCCTTTTGTATGTCCAGAACCTGGTTGTGACAAGGCATACGCACAGGTGAGAATATACATTTATTTTGTGTTTAACTTCACAGTTTTTCCAAAAAACAAAATAATGTCAATAAAGTGGCCTCTATGGTTGAGTTGAATTTCTATTTAGTAAAAGCTAAATTCTCTGTGTCCTTAGATCTTGATATCAGCCTGATAGTAAATGATACATGCTGGTAAGAATAAGTCAACCTTTTTAAACCTTCCCGGTCCTATGTATAAAAAAATTACATGAACGTGGGCATTAAAATATCCCAGTTCATTTGTATGGAAGTCTGAAACAGAATAATTGGAATATCACATATATACCGTGTTGCTTCCATGAGTCGACTGAGCGACATACGCGGCCTTACCAATCGGCGATTCTAATGCTACAGTTATTAAATTAACATGGAGGATTTCAAATCCCTCGCTTCGGGTTGACTAAGTTGACGGACTGGGAAAAACCTACACGATCTTGGGTGACCTTCCTCTGTATGTGGAGCCACCGGGATTACAATAGAAACTCTCATACGATGCTACAAGGTCGGACTTAGACAAAGTTAAAAATGCCCTGCGAGGTTGAATCTAGAACTCCCACTAATCTAATAAAATGAAAATTATAAATATTTATTTAAGAAAAAATGCCCACGAGCCTTTGTACTAGACGGAAAGCCATGTTACCGGGTGTCCTGCATTCCCATCAAGATGTTATTTAAAAAAATAAAATTGATATTTATGATTACGTACAAGTTTAAAGAGTAATTACAATTAAATTTAGAAATACTTGTAACGTTCAATGTTACAAGTGTAATTGTGGATGCCTGTGATTATGTATGAATATATGCGTGTGTGCGTAAAAAGCAAAATTTAGGAGCACAAAACTGTTTTCTTTTATAAGGGGGACCATGGATTACAATAGCTAATACTTTTAAAGAGTCTCTGTTTCCTCATAGTTTTGGGTAAATAAAGATTCAGTGACTGCCCTTTTCAGTCTAAAATGTATTACGGGGTTAATATCAAGCTTGCTATTCTCTGACTGACCTGTCAAACTTTATAATATGTACAGACAATTTTCCTTCTTCCAGGTTACGAATCTAAACCAACATCGTAAAAGACATATAAGTGGAAGACCCATGGAACCCAACTATGACTGTACAGTTTGCGGCGAGCGTTTTTCTCAAAGAAATCATATGTACCTGCACAGGTAAGTTGTTTATAACTTGTTTCAAATACTCAACTAACAAAACTTACAGTTCGAAAAGTTTATATATATGGGCGAAGTATAAAGTTAACTTGTGCTCCAAAAATATGATAAGATTTGTAAATTTATTTATTTGCTAGATTGTATTAGAATTGGGACCAGCGATGTGCGTTCTTGAACTTTTTAGTGTGTGTGGGTGCATGCGTGTGGGTATTTGTGCATGTGCGAGCAATTTCAAATAGTGAAAATTATTTATTTAATAGACGAGAGGCGCATCACATCAAAAGCCCAGTACGCAGTGTGCAGCGGCATATGTGTAAAATGTGCTCCGTGGCGTTGCCTAGTGAAAAGCTCCTTGAACTACACGTGGCGCGAACACATACGCCTAAAGAGAAGGCACAAACAGATGAACACAGTAAGTAACATCCTTTTTATTATTTATTCTTGTACTGAAGGGTACCCATGAATTACTTGATATGATTTAGGTAAATTATCCCCTCTTATTAGTGAGATATCACGAGAATTAGCTTGATTCACTCCCATTAAAAGCTCACAAGATTTTCAAAATACTCATATTTTGTATCAATAGTTTGTTGTAATGTAATGTGTTACAAAATCAATGTATACTATAAGACTCTTGGTAATGAGTGTTTTAGAGGGATTGCTCACCATACTGATTTACAGCAGTTTTATCAGCAACATATACCTCAGATTTGCAGGCATGATTGGTTTTATTGATTATGCAGGTTTCCTCAAGATGTTTTCCTTTATCGTGAAGATCAATGATTAATTTTAGAAAACAATCAAACATACTCGATTCTTTTTATGAAGACAAAAATGTTAAAAAAAAACTAAAACATAATATAGTACGACTAGTTTTTTTTCTAAATTAATTTTTCTTTCTTTCTTTCTTTCTTTCTTTCTTTCTTCTTTCCCGAGATATGTAATTTTTGCAATATGTCTAATGTTTTTTTTACTTTATACATAATATTTGTTTTATTGTACAATTGTAAGACTAGAATACCCTGAAGTTGAACCACGCATCTCAACACTAGATCAGCATAGCTGCTGCTTACTTTTTACGTGATAACGTCCTATAAGTCGATGGTTGCCGGCTGCACCCACGGAAGAGAATGACTCATAGTCATTTTCCGCCTGAGTCGAGCCTACAAATGAGTGGGCGGAACAAGCAATAGTGAGGCGCGATCGGCCCAATTCCATTATTTATTAAAACAACAATTTTTCGTGAATATTTTCTAAGACTTAAAATTATTTACTTAAGTTTAAAAACATAAACTGACTTATAACCAATTTATTTTTACATATACAGAGTGGGGTGTTTCTTGCGTGTTTTCTTCGTGCGGTGTCCGGTTGTCGTCACCACGCGAACACACGGAACACCTTTTACGCGCTCACCAGCTACGCGTATTAGCTAATACCAACGCGCACACGCGTCCTCCGCGACGGGGACGACCGCCCAAGGTGATTTCAGTGTTGCAAAAATGTGTTAAGCAAATTCAAAATCTACCATTAAAAAAAATATTAAACTTCCATGCTATAAAACACGAAAATCAAAAATTCATTGCATATGAAACAAATGTTTAAATCTCGTATAAGGCTTTCAATATAAAATTTAATGAATGATAATTCATTGAACAGTGATAAACATTGAACAGTGAAGTGTATTTGAGTGAATGAATAAAATAGTGCTTTATTTTTGTTATAATAAAAGTGTTTATTGTATGATTGGTACATGTAAATATATGTGATGTGTGTGTGCTTATAGATGAAAATTATTTATTTATAGATTTTGATACTATTAAACTGATGTGCCCCAACCTTTCAATTAGAAAAGTTGATTTTTTTACTTATAATCTTTATATATATATTTATATCGAGTATAACTGTAAACCAAACAAGTAGTAATCTGCAAATTCAAAATTAGTCATGAAAACAGAAACTTTCGAAGGTTTCGCTGGCGCAGTGGTGCGAATACTCGCTTTGTTAACAGAGGTATCGAGTTCGATCCCCGGTAGGGTGAATTTAGGAAATTATATTTTCTAATTTGTCTGAGCTTGAACTGATGGGAGGCTTCGGCCGTGACTAGTTACCAACCTACTAACAAAGAGGTACCGCTAAGCAAAGAAATTTGTGCTCCAGGGTACTGTGTAGAAACCATAAGAGGTAAATTGTCTTTTACCTGATTTGAGCGCTTTCATCTTAGCTTGTATCATCACTTACTGTCAAGTGTGATCACAGTTAGGCGCTAACCTGAGAGCGATAAAAATATGTATCTATAGATTCATATGTATAATATATTTATATTTTATACCTAAAGTGATTGAATATAGCATCACTTTCCGAAAACCTTTGTTAAAACAACTATTTGTTTGCTTTCTAGCGTCGATATAAAAGGGCCCCTATTTCCCTTGGTTGGTTTAATGATATCGATTCATCTTATATTAAAAAATTAAAGTGCGTGCGTACTAAGTTTGCGTCAAAAGTGAAACTTCTTTGGCAAACTAATTTTTAAGTCTTCTTTATATTTACATAAATCTAAAGCTTTAGATTTCCGAGGCTTATAGGGAGGAAAAAGCAAAATATGTTAGGAATTCAATGAAATGTCGAAAATTAATACAAATAATTTATTGAAATCTTAAATGACGAATTGTAAATAAAAATACCACGTGTTTTTTGTCAATATTAGAAAATATTAATTAAATTTTGATTTTGAATTTAAAATTTAGAAAAGAGAATTTATGAAAGATTTTTATTCTATATTTTATGAAAAATAGTATATTAAATTATTAAATGAAGAGTAGCAAATTGCAATGCCACATGTTATTTGTAAATATTAAAAGTACCTAACCTTCAAACGAATTAGCATAAAAAATGTTACCCTCGGGCGCCTAAAGAAGTTTCACTTCAAAATATTTTGTAATATTAACATGCAAAAGTTGTGCAAAGCAACACTATATTAAAATATATTTTGTTACAGATACTAAAAGATCCTCTAGATATCACTGATCATCAAGAATATGAAGAGGTAAGCACAAATAATTTTAAAATTAATATGCATATTCAAACTGTCTCATTGGTCTAGTGGTTAGCATGTTCGATTACAGACATGAGGTCCTAGATTCGAGTCCCCGGTCAGGCCAATTCGAAATAGATAATGAGTTTTCTATTAAGATTTCCTCAATATTTGCACGAAGTTGGGAAGTTGGTGGTGTGACCACTCCCGTGCCTCGGACAGCACGTTAAGCCGTCGGTCCTGCGCCTGATCTCTTTGCGGTCATGTCGGATTCCCGTCACATCGGACTATGAGAGTGAAGGTATAGTGTATTATGCCAACCCGCTGTGGAGCAGCGTGGTGGATCTATGCTCTATAAACCCTCGCTCCTCGGAGTGAGGAGGCCTGCCCCCAGCAATGGGACGTTAATGGGCTGCTACTTACTTATCTTTTTATGCATTTTCAAAATAACGATAAGTTATAAAATGCAAAAGTGAAATTGCCATAAAGTTTTAGCCAGGCGTTGGATGTTTGTTATATAATTTGATATGTCATTGTTACCCTGCATATATCGTGGCGTAGGCCGTAGCACTCTATATATTGTTAATAAAAATATTATCAAAGACGGTCATTTATTACTTATTGTTTTGTACATATTTCGTTACAATATCGCCCCAGGGCTGTATTTAGGCGAAGGAGGGCTTGCAGGGCCAATTTTAACCGTTATTTTTATTCATGGAACTAAACGGAGGATTTCTTGCCATTGCATTTTCAAACAGAATAAGCAATGATATACATTCGGAAATGTCCAGATAGAGAATATAATCTTTAAATTTATGAACATAATTGCAATAAATTATCTATAAGAGAGCATTGTCTGTCCGTGTGTATTTACAATTCAATAAAGATTGCGGGCAAATAAGAAATTTATGGTATGTTATATTATAAGTAGTTTTTTTGATAATATTTTTTGATAATTCTTGTTCTTATTTATATTTACATATGTTTGCTAAATGTAAAAAAAAAATATATTCCTTGGTTTCACAATAAAATGTTTAATGAAATTTTCAATTTAAAAAATGGTAATTAGATTTCGAAATTTGTGTCCAAGGGTGCTCTCCGGCTTCTAAATCTGGCCTTGAATATCTCTAACTATTAGGGTGCCTGGCAGAAACTGCTACTTAGCGATAAGGCTGCCTTTTTTGCCCTATGATAAAGTTAATATATATATAAAAGTATATTTTCTCTACGATGAAAGATAAAATTCTTACAAATCGGTGTTATTTTACAGGTAAAAATCGTCAAAGACGAACCACAGTATTTGCCCAAGTTAAAAGTGCAAAGCCTGTTTCAGTGATAAAAAAAAAAAAAAAATAGGCGCTTTATAACAATTTTAATATTATCTCCGTAGTTCCACAGAGTTTGAGTAAAATAAAGAACCACACTATGGATACAAATGTACTTCGATATAATAATTTGTGTATTTAAGTATGCTTAAGAATATTCAAGAGATCTATAGACATAAATAATTATATAGTTTTATCGTATAATATTAAATTTTAAGTGCAATTTATATTAAGACAACATTATTACATAAGTTGTATAAAAAATATTATGATATAAGTCATCTGGCAATAAAAAACTTCGGAGACATATATTTTATAGATATACATCTGATATTTTATTTATGGCTGAAAATGGAAGCGAGAGAAATATTTCTACATTCTAATTACTTTCCACTAGAATATAATTCGTTTCAACCAATATCAAATATATAGATTAAAAAACAGTTTGTGCGCAATCAAATGAGTAAATGATTGGTGTTAAATGATAGCTTATTATTTACAATTTTTCAAGTATCTATTTCTTTATATATATATAACTGATATACCTTAATTTTGTGTATAAAGAATATTTCGACAGATCCTATATATAAAGGGACAAGTATAAAATTGTAATTTTGTAAGACAGTGTTTCAAAGATAAATTTATTACTGTACCACCTTTCGATCTAAGTATATGTTTTTCTAAGAATCATGTTTAAACAGCTATGATTAAAAAAAACTATGGTCTAGGTTGATAAATGTGGTGCTATTATCATCAAAATTACGCAAGATGATCTTTTAAACCTCCTGGATCTCGATTTACACGAGGTTTTGAGGAGAATATAACGAATATAGAATAATTACATGCGAATAGAAAATGCATTGATCCTCAATGTGTTTTTCTTGAATGATAATCTTTGCTGTAGCTTAGCCTGATGTTATGACACTACATTTCTCATACCAGTGGAGACTTCGGAAATAAAATTAGCCTATGTTATTTTTTCCGCTAAACTCGGTCCAAAAGTTTTAGATGTTAGTGGGAACAAACGATGTTCTCGTCTCCTTGAAGAAAGGAGGCTATTTAATTCTCTATAATGTCGGTTATCTTCCAGTAAAACTTACGTCAAAATCGGTTCAGTTGTTCCGATATAAACTATAAAAATGGTTCAAATAAGTATGACAAACATTAATCAACAATTAATTAAGGACCAATTCATTTATTATTTTTCGTGCATTGAACATACGTTAGATTCGATTCATGTAATCTTGATACAATAAACTGCACATCTAGAATTTTATTCCTTGAGTTTTAAGTATTAGTTTTACTTATACGATAGAAAACTAAAATAGGGTATATATTTATAAACAGCTTCTATATATATGTGATAATATTCTTTGCATTTAATAATTGAAAAGTGAAAAGTGAATTGGTTTAAGAAAATAAGAAATTGGTGAATATTTTATAGAACAGTGCTACCTGGATAGGCGAGAAACCATTTTAGAAGAGAGTTATTGTCTGTTCCCGTCATTTTTAGCCTCTAAAAACTAAAAAAGATAGATACAAACCTCGATAAGGGAGGGTTGTGGCCTCTCAGATAACACAGACTTAAGATTAAATTAGAGAATATTCCAAGGAAAACAAGCGAAATATATGTCATATAATAACATACATTTATTCACTGTATCATCTGTTTAACATCAGTGATTAAGAATGGGCATTTCTGTACCTTTATAAGGTAAAAGTTCGGGTTCTTATACAGGTTCGATTGTTTCTAAATTTTTTTTTGAAGCTTTAAATTTTACGCGTTGGTCTCGAAAAAGTATTATATAATATGAAAAAGTTGTTTTTATTTTATTTCCTAGGATTACACTGTTTGGTTTTACTAAAAAAGTCTCATATTCTTTATAATATTGGATTAGTTGTAAAATGGCTCGACTAGCTATTCTCTCACCCCGGGGCGTTCTGCAATATCTCATCTATATTGTCATATCAACGCTGGAAAGCAAATATGTAGCACTTTGGATTTGAAGGTATAAATCCATAGTGCATTGTGCTCATAACATTTGCGGCCCGTCTATTAGAAAAGTTTGCCGACCCCTGGACTAGAGTAATCATTTTTGGACACTATATTTATATTTATATTTGGTTGCTTAACAGATTGTCTTTAGCTGTAAAATATTGTTAAAACAATGTTTGTATTCCAGCTTCGAAATATTTGTATATAAAATCAAGGCACGCTTTATGTAACTTCAAATTAAAATAAATTTACCCCGTACTACATTTGAAGAAGACGGTCTCGTGTGCTGTTATAAATGTGCACAAAATTATTTGTAACTTTTTTTTTTCAAATATCGACGAAAAGTGACTTCTTATGCAATATAGACGGCAGCTAAGTATGGATTTCTCCACATTCCCGCGGGATCGGGACTTACGCAGGTAGCATCGCGGGAAACATATATGTCATATTATTTTTATGATATTAAAGTTGTATTTTCGAATAACAAATAAATAAATGGTTAATTCCCTATAATTACTATTAGTCTGTATTCCGATAATTTCCGATCCCGTTGGATTATCTGATGACATCGGGAATTGCGTGGGTGACACCGCGGGGAATTGGTGGTATTATAAAAAAAACCTTAGGTTTACTATTGGCCTACGGTTTATAATCTCGAGTTGTGCTAAATTGAATAAAATTCAACTAAATTTACTTATGCATGATTTCACCAACTTCCCCTAAGTTTTAGGTGTCCCTTAAGTATATTTGCTGGCGCTGTGGGGTAAGTACTCGCTTTGTTAGCAGAGATCGATCCCGGGTACGATCCCCGGTACTGCGAATTTTGGAAATAGCATTTTCTAATTTGACCAAGTAGACTAGTTGCTTTGGCCGTTGCTTGTTACTACCCTGTTAACCTGTCAGAAATTAAATAAAATTGAGCTAGTAAAGGGGATTGTTTCAATAGCTAAGAGGTCTCTAACGATGTGATCTTTAAACTGATAGGAGGCTTCGGGCTTGGCTAGTTAAAACCCAGTTAAAGTGTTAGCAATAAAATAAAATGTGGTCCAGCTAAAGTGATTGTTTCAGCTAATTCTAACTATGTGGTGCCTTAGGGAATGCTGGTGAAATCGGGCATAAGTATCTAAAACTTGATTATTATAACTGCTAACAAGAGTTTAAATATAGCCCACCCTGTATAACCCAATCACAAAAACAGACGGGTTTTGAAGTCTTGTTAGTATTTTAGTAAATTGAAAAGAATTTTTTACATCAAAATCACATACAGACGTTATAATATCATTTTGGTTTAAAAATACATACAATACAATTGAATATTGAAAATTTTATTTATTGTTATCTGTCATTTTAATCTATTTCATAGATTTATTAAAGTCACAAATTTATGTATGTCATATTATGTAACCCATCGCATTGTCTTGTACATAGTGGCATTAAGGGATAATCGTATCTCATTTATCATAAGAAATTTTAACTATATTATATATGTTGTGATATATCGCCTATCACGTGAAAATATTTTTTTCTGGAATTGTATTTGTTATTTGTTAGTAGATACGCGTAAGTTACAAAAGCCCAAATTATATTTTGTACAGTTGTTTTTTGTTTCAAATGATTACTTTTTGTTTCTGAAATTATGTGAGGAAATCTTAATTTTGCTTTATTAATGAAAATGTAACAAGTATTTGTCTATAACTAATTAAAATTAAAGAAAATTCTTCTCCGTTAAACAATCCTACATATACTGTAAAGATCAGAAACCTATGATTTAATGGTAATTGAATGCAAATTTTTTAACTCTTGCGCTATATTTTATTAATGGCACTCTCTCACTGCGTACAACTTATTACGGAAATTTGTCTTAAGTCTGAATTGCGTAATATTAGGTCCCAATAAAAATGTTCTTCCCTTTTGGCGTAATGTGATGACTTTCAAGTTATATAAGTAAAATTACGGTGATGTAATAGGCATAAATAATGATTTGTGAAAAATAAATAATTGTTAAATTTTATTTTCAGAAGTTTTTCTGAAATTATAACACTAACAGGTTATAATTGATGCCAAACGTATAAATATAATATAATATATAGTATAATAATTCCTTAATGTTAACATAAGTTTCTGTGTAACATACAATGTAATTTGCAATTAATAAAATAAACAACATTTCAACTTCAGCGTTTTACCTTGTTTTAACGTCTACTAGAGTATATCACACATCTCGATTATCCGGACATAATGGGATTGACCCTGATTTGGGATAATCGAAACGTTTTTTTGGGACGATATATATATAAAAAATTTGTGAATATATATATATTAAAGGATGACATTCATATTCACGTTGTCATATAAATATATATATATATATTTTGCGGTTTTGAGCGCATAATTGAGCGTTCGGATAAAATAAATCATTATTTTGTTTAAAATTTGTAAAACGTAATACTATGCTAGCCGTATTGAGGGGTTAACGGAGAACAATTTTCTTTTATTCGAGGTACAAATTTCACTTTGCTAGATAATACTTAACCACGTTTTAATAATTGCATACAGGAAAGAGTTTCCATTAAACCATTTTTGTTTACGAGCCCTTTTAAATGTATGGTGCTTTGGCTTAAAATATAGCATTCTATAGTGCATTTAAGTTTTGGGTTAAACTCTGCCAGCCAGCTTTTGCGGGTAAATTATGTCAATTCTTTTGTGTTCACTGTGGGATGAAAAGTTCGCCTTTGGCTTCTGTATGTGGAACAAAAGTGCCTCGTTCACACCCAGTTCGGTTCCACTGGTGCGCATGCGCGTAACTCATTGTTCCTCCCGGTAACCTTGCAAATACTTTTATCGAAGTGACAAAGGCAGCTTGTAACTCATTAACTGAAAATCAATTCTATGAAGTTGAACTTTTTATCCTAGTGCAAGAAAAATCGTTTACGCACTCCCGTGATTTTCATCAACAACGACATTTCACGAGCAAAGATGCCCTATGTTTCTCTCTAGTAATATATTAATTTCAAGACATAGACTGACTTTACTCTTACATTTTTTTATTCTCTGGTCAAGTTCTTGTTACTATTCTGCACGCTTGATATTAAAAAATGTAATTAAATCAAAACATATATCTTAAAGTAATTCTCCATAAAAACTCTTTATTTGTCTAAAATAACTGTTGTAGTTTTTTTAATGAGATTAACTTCATAAAATGATACAGTTTATTATAGAAACAATTTTTAAGATTGACAAATTTATAACAATATTTATGCCATTTAACTACTTTTTAAAAGATAATATATGTAAAATTATAGTATTTGCCTTCGAATATGACATACATTGTATTCGCTCTATTGTCTATGTGTATTATTTCTTATTATTGTATTATAAAGGTTAAAAATAAAGTTGAATATTTAAATGTCATTGATTTTGATGAATGAACATGATCAGAAACTTGTCATGTTTCATTTGTCTGTCGTTTATTATGTTACATATTAATAGCAGGCTTATGTAGCTGCTTTAGTGTAAGGTGCAAATGTTCCTATGAGTGTCAGAGTATCGGTATAATTATCGGATGGATATGATGTAGTTGTATAGACGACAGTTTCAATATTTCTAGCCTTGTTAAGATTGTGTGGCGGAGATTTTTCTATTAACATACACTTATCTTAATCAAATATACAATTTTCAACTACATTAGGTGTTTTTATTGTTCAACCCACAAAAAAATCGTCCAAGAAATCCAAGAATCATTATATAAATAATTAGAAGCTACAGAAATGAGGATTTTTTATGGTAAGGTTTTGTTTTTGCTGCGACGGCGTTCCCCAGCGACAAAACATGGTTTAAAAAAAACTAACCTAACCTGACCTTAAAAATTGTCAATTCTTAAGATTAGCTTAGTTTTTTGCTGCTGGTGCGTTTGCCAGCGATAAAAAAGGTTAAAAGGACACCTTAAAAAGACGATTTTTAAGGTTAGGTAAGTTTTATTTTCACAGGGCGGTCTTTCTCAACGACAAAAAAGGCTAAAAAACTAACCTAACTTGATCTTAAAAACAGTCATGTCTATAGCGAAATAGGTGTATGCATTCTTTATGTTCATTAACAATACATATGAAGAGAAAAACGAGTCGTGATAAACATAACCCATGTGTGAATTTATGGAATATCCGAATCTATGATGTTCGCGACTTGACAACCAAATCACAGAGTAGCCGACCTATCGTGTTTTTCCCACAGACTAAGTATTTTTTGAAATTATACTCCTTTTGGCGGGTTAGAGAAAAATGATTAAAGTAAATTTTTACGATGCGGGCTCACACCGTCCCAAAAAACCGAGACCCTGAAGTTAGCTATAGTCAACATTTTATTTTTTTTAATATTATATAATTACTATATGATACCTTAATGATTTTATTATGTTACTAGTTAAATATATTGCGACATTGAAAATATCAACGTGACAATCTTATCAAAATTATAACTTTCAGACTCGACTATAGAAAACCGACTATAAACTATTTATACCCAATGAAAATTAGTTTACGTTTATTTCTAGAAAAATAGACTAAGGCGAAAGATAAATTTTCTGGTTACGCCAAAGAAGTATAACGTCTAATGCGTGTACACACACACTTTTTTTGTTACAAGCATAACATCATGACATTCAGCCATCAGGAGTGCATATTGGCCTGCAAAACATTGTTATATGTATATATTAATATTATTAAAATACACAATATTTCATAAAACATGATACAATTTCAACAATTCAATAAACACAATTACTATAACGACATTTTACATTTACAGTACACATATAGACCAAAACTGAACGGATTTTTCGTTGTACCAAATAATTTTTGACAATAAGGATCCGTTATATAAAGCTTCGGTTTGATTGCAATACGTTTCACATTGACTGCCTTACGAAGATGTATCTGATCTGTTACAGATAATTTGCTGTCGAATTGTGGAATAAAATTGTAGTATTAAGTGGGAACCATTGGATAGCAATGTTATGTAAAGGATTAAAATATTTCGTTATATATACATTAACCATAGGCTGCAATGATTAATATATTCGCAAAGTAAAGGTATATTTTAAAGTTCTTACGGAAAGTACTAGAAAAAATCGTTGAATGGAGAAATTGGTTATATTGAGACTATTAAGTTACGTTGTATTTAAGCTACAAAGCACCACAGACGCGTCTTAACACTATAATTTTATTGAACGCTTGCACATCTATCGAAAACTCGTGATTATTACGTTTATTAAATCTAATTACAATGATACGCGGTTTCTTATAATTAAGATAATACATTAGCAGCGATATATATTTTGTGGAATATTTATTTGAGAAAAATCCTTATAGTTATATTCTGCAGTTGTGTCGCGATATCGTTTTAAGTTCGCATCAAGTGAAGATATTCAAGAAGGAGAATGTATGATCGTTTCGCATTCGCCATAAAGTAACTTAAATTAAACTTAGAACCGTAATGACTGTCCCAATAATCTGAAAAAAAAAAAATTACTTTACGCCTGGACTCTTCAAATACTAAATTTTATTTTTATAGTGTCTGCTGTTCTTTCATACAAATAAAAAGTCTCTCGTACTTGAAATATGCCAGTTTCTATACTTTTAAAAGACGATTGCACTTCCACTTTTTATCACGTAATCGTATTTTGTGTAGCCTTTTATGTATCTATGTAAATATTTATTTTAAAACTCCTGTATATTTACGTATCATCTGTGTATTAGTAATTAAAATTATTTATTTATTTATTTATTTATTCTTATTGCACACAAACATACAGATTTTGAAAGAAAACACTAACAAATTTATAGATAAGAGTGTACAAAGGCGGTCTTATCGCTTAAAGCGATCTCCTCCAGACAACCTTGGAGATAGTAGCCCATGAAATTATTGGGTAAGTGCAATAAAACATCCTACTATAGTTTCTTAAGTTTACTTACTATAGTTTCTTATATTCTATTTAAATTATATATATAATTTAATTTTGTAAATATTGATCTTTTATTGTTTTCATTGGTTTTTGTTGCGCCATCGGCTTTCTTTTACTGACAGTTTCCTTTACGCAAAGGTTGTCTGTTAAGTTATTGCTTATGTAATAAGTCCGCATTTGCATGCTGTGATTATTTAACAACTACTTAAGTTTTCCTGTAATTTCCTTTTTTCTCATATACAATTTTGTAACATTCATAAAGTTACAAATTTGAAATAAGATACAGTGATAATGAACTTTGTTACGACGAGATTACGCTTCGTGCTTTCTGTTAACCGTTAATAAAAGTGCCGACAATAATCACACCAGATTATTGATATCTCTGTATTAATCCTTATCCTACTAAAATATTTTATTAAAGACCGTTTCAGAACCTGCAAAATACTTTTAAAATTAAATTTGTAGGGACCCTTATAACTGGATCTGCGACTGGTGAGTTTAGCTCATAATCCAAGGATACCAATGATACCCACCGATATACCTATACTGTTTTTATTATTATCAAGCTAAAAATTTCTATTCTCATTACCTCCTTGAAATAGATAATTTTCAATATATGTAGAGTATTTTTAAATTTGCTAACGTCGGTCATTCTACGTAAATGTTGTTACGAATTTAAAAAATGCATTAGTTGGATATATATACGTGGCAAAGTTAAATCTGTATATGGCTTAAATTATAAATGTAAGTGTGTAACTAATAATCTCGTCGTCGTCGCTTCAACCGATGGACGTACACTGCTGGATATAGGTCTCACGTAATGATGTCCACAAAGTCCGATCTTGCGCCGCCTGGCTCCAGCGGCTACCGGCGACCCCCTTTATGTCGTCGGTCCACCTTGTGGGGGGTTTTCTACACTACGCTCCCCGGTGCGGTGTCGCCACTCCAGCACCTTCAGGCCCCAATGTCCATCGGTCCGTCGGACTATGTGCCCCGCCCATTGCCACTTCAGGTTCGTGATACGTAGGGTTATGTCGGTGACTTTAGTTCTGCTACGGATCTCCTCATTTCTGATTTGATCACGTAGAAAAACTCCGAGCATAGCCCTCTCCATGGCACGCTGAGCGACTTTAATCTTTCGTATGAGGCCCATGGGCCTCTAATAATCTGAAAGAAAGTAATTAAATACAACTTTTATATTGATAAAAATAAATCCGACTTAAAAGACTTTCCATTGCCACGAGATCGGTATCTACTCTGAAAACGTGGGGCATTGCATATGAAATATAAGGAACAGTAAACAATTTACCATGCATATAGTCGATCTCCCTGGTTGAAAAAGTCCCATTGTTGAATATGACATGTCGTTTAAGAGCAAAACGTTATACAATGTACAACTTCCATCCAGAAGTAAATCACCTTCTGAATTAATGTAGCCCAGGAGATGTCCTACTAAAATTCTTGATTTCGAGTGCTAATTTCAAAAGAAAGGAAAAGCAATGTCAGATGTCATTCAGTTCCTTGGAAATATGGGAATATCCTGATGGAATTGTTATTTTAAGCCATTCTTGAATCTGGCGATTGGTGTGCACCAAAAACCTTAATAAAATCGGTTCAGCTTTTTAGGAGCATTTCAATCATACACTCTTGCAGAAGAATTATATCCTTTTTATAGGTAACCAAGAATGGTCACTGTTGCTATTACATTTTATAATAATTAAGCTAAAAAGAACTGGAGAGGTTTAAAAAATTCTTTCAATACCTGTAGAGTATTTTCAAATTGACTTATGTGAGAAATTCTACGTAAATAATGTTTTTTAGATATATATTCGTTGAAAAGTAAAATCTATATATTATTTAGATTATGCATGTGTGTATCTAATAATTTGAAAGGAAGTAATTAAAACTTAAGTAATATAAACTTTTTTGTTAACACAAATAAATATATAGCCCGACTAAGACTTTCCACTGCCACGAGATGGGTATCTACGCGGGTCAAGCCGCGGGACATTGCTAATATATAATATGACTATAAGGTATCGCAATAAAAACCACAGTTACCTGTTTTTGGAGTTGATGGCAGGGTTCTACCAATATAAAAATTTTTACAACATAGTATATGTCGTAGAACATTGAATGTATATATTGGCCGATTAATGGAATCAAATCTGTGGAAATATTTAAGGAAAAGGTATGTTAGATATGTGTGAATATAATTTGTTGAGCAATCTGACAAGTTGCCTGGGATTGATGGGCAGGTGGACCTAGTGTTGTTTAGTTTACGATAAAAAAGGGAGGATTTGATTTTAATTAGTAATTAAGGATGCATATAAGTTTATATTTATCAATATCCTAATTTACGCGTAAGAGGATCTACCTGTCAATTAGTATATTTTTATTTCGGACTTTCTAAGCCGTCAAAATTATTTAGACGTCTGCGGTCAGAGAATTCTTATTATGGATCCTAATGAGAATAACGGACCCACCCTTGTGGGAGTTTCAGGATACAAAATATCCTATTTTACTCTTTGACGTTTCCTTTTTTATTCAATTCGATTTTTTTAAAGAGTTTAGTAGATTTGGTCGTTTTTCAAATGAAGCCAACAGCCATACTTTCTTCCTTATAAAATAGGTAGGACAGTTATAGGCACAACTAAATTTTGTATATACTAAATAATAGAGAACGTTAGATTTTGTTACGAAAATATATGTACACCTATGAAGCTCTATCAGCTATTGATGTGATGTGTTAAATAGAATCATATTAGAAAGACAATATAGTGAAAAGGATTTTTTAATTAACAATGAATTAAAAAAATGTAGTGATTAGCTTATATTTTCATTGGAACTGTCGAAAATTTCCATTGCAATAGTAGCTCAGCACACCACTGGTCTTGTTGAACAGTGACACATTGTTGGGTATATTTGTATCTACTGTATGCAATATCGATTACCTGAATAGTCTTCTTGCCGATTTTCATCTCCATAAAATTTTCTATAAGTAGTTGTAATAAATTGCATAGTAAAATTTGTTATTTGCATGAATATTATAGTTTTTTCTATGTCATTAAGTTCACGGACTATTTTGCTCGTCGAAGTATAAGAGCGAGTCAGCTGTTGAACCTTGAAAGCCACGAGTAACCTACGTTTTGGTATATGACCTGCGGACGAAAAGAAACATATTCAAAAATAACTAATTCAATTAAAATGAAACGAATGTAAGGTAGGTACATACTAGGACACATTAATATGTACGCGCTCTCTCTTATGGTACAAAGTGAACTAACTTTCAATGGGGCTAAAAAACAAATTTGTTTTAAAAATCAACTTTATAACGATTGCATATGCATTTAGGAAAACATTTATTATATCATTCCAAGAGTTCTGCCTAAATTCGGCTTAAGGTGGTGCTTTCTACTACTTTTGCTAACATATTACAAATATAGAAGGCATTAAAACTGACAAGATTGAAATTTTGGTGCAAATAATTATAAACAACTACAGCGTGCTCAATGAGGCAGTAGTTGCAGTAACTACTGCCTCATTGAGCGCTCATTGGTCTTGTGGTTCATGTTCAACTACAGACATGAGGTCCTGGGTTCGAGACCCGGGTTGGGCCAATTGAAATCAAAATATCTTTATTCAAGTAGGCATATTACAGCAGTTTTGAATCATCAAATTATATATTTTTTTCCACACTCTGATTCTAATATACGTCTGATGACGGTACTCAAGAACGACTTACGAGGGTTCCTTTGCGCCATGATCCGAGAAGAACCCACAACAAACTCTGTAGGGTATTTTTTTTGTTGTATTATTCAAAAATTAATATTGAGTTTTCTATTAAGGTTATCTCAATATTTCGGTCCTGCGCCTGATCTCTCCCCGATCGTGTCGGATTTCCGTCACATCGGAGTATGAGAGTGAAGGAATAGAGATTGTGCTTATGTATTATGCCTGCCAATCCGCAGTAGAGCAGCGTGGTGGGTCTATGCCCAGCAGTGGGACGGTAATGGGCTGCTACTTTCCTTTTTACCTTACAGCGTGAAGGATAAATTTATGTAACTGACAGGTATTCATTTGTATTTTTAAATATACTCGACATCATGGAAAGTAAAGTTTAGTTTGATTGTATTTTTTTTGTAATAAATTATTAATCTTGCCCTAACCTGGGTCAGTTACCTAAGACAATAAAATATAATTGATATGTTGCGAACAGAAAGTGAAGTTATTTGCCTGCGACGTTTTTAGGGACAAAGGTAAAAGGTAAAAAGCAAGCGAAACTTTTAGAGTTAATATCAATTTCAATTCATTCGTTACCTACCTTCAACACGTAGCCGAGCCAAAACTTCTTCAAAGCGGGCGTTTAGGTCCTTCAAAACTGCATTAATTGTTTCAGCTACAAGAACGAACTGTAATTCCACTAATAACAACATAATATTCATAGATCCCCGGCACTTGAAGAATATTACTACAATTATTAAACAAATTAAGAACAATAAATTATGTATACAATAATTTATTGTTATGATTATTTCCATTTTAATATTTCTGTAAACGATATAACTTCTAAAAACGCAAGTTAATGTACACATGTTTATGGCCAACTGCGACATATACGTACAGGCCACAATAGGGTTGGTTAGTAGTTAGGACCTCACAATTCTGACTTGCCCGCTATTTTTCAGTCTGTATCGTCTGATTCTATAACCATGCCAAAGTTCGCGACGGCATATATCTATCTTCCAAGCATAAGTCATATACGTATTCTATCTTCTAAAAATGATCACGCATATTGTGGTAATAAGAAAGTTATTCAGACAGATACAGTTTTTAAATCCGTATCAACTTAAATTGTTATATAATACTTATACCTATACATATAAAATACCTAGCTTAGTAACCTTCAGTATTGTCATTCCATATTCTCACTAGTATTCACTCATTATCATTGTAAACATCAATTAGTAGATAAGGTTCATTACAATAAATAAACTAGTTAAGTTAACAACCCTCTCACACCCTCCACGTCTCCATCCCTACCACATCGTCCTTTATAAATACTCCCTCATTCCCAAATACACATACATTCTATATCCAACACCCTTAGTTCTAATATTATTACTCTGTTTCTCATTACTTTGTTTCTCATTATTCTGTTTCTTTTAAATCGTAATTAAGTTATTGTTTAGTTTTATTTTAAATTATAAAGTTAAGTGAATAAATAGTTATTAACAAAAAGGACAAGTTTGTTTAACGGCCACATAACAAAATATCTTAAGTATTTCATGCACATAGTATACTCTTTTACACCACATTTAAACGAATATCCTAAGACTTATCACAAGCATAACGAACGAAAATATAAAAACGTGCGCATTTCTCACATTAACGACTAGACTTGATGCGACTACGCCCGAGCATTATATGATATATATGATATATTCTGGCAATAACACTCACAATATTCAATTAAATCTTGTAGAAACAAGAAGAAAAATCATAGACCAAATATTTTTATTTAAAATTCTTCATAACAAAGTTGACTCTAAATTCCTCTTGAGAAATATTTATTTCAAATGTCCTAGGAATACCAATGTAAGGTTATCAATGTTATTTGAACCTGCACCTTTGACCAACTATGCCAAAAATACATTAATTTATCGAGCATGTCACATTTATAAGGAAAATTGTATTTATGTCGATATCATGCACGATAAAATGAATGTATTTAAGGATAGTCTATATCAATGTTTAATATAAAGTTATTTATTTTGTGTTCTACTTTTTGCTTTTTCTTTTTAATTGCCTTATATATAGATTGTATTTTATATAAAATAACTCTATTGTAATTTTCTAATATATTATAGCTATGTATATGTGTTAGTAATTAGTGGAAACTTGATTGATTTTTGTGTTAAATTAAGTTGTAATGTAGTTTTTAAGTTATATAATAATTGTATGTTTTCCAAATAATAAATAAATAAATATTATTTTATTTTTAAAATATCTATACAACAACAACAAGTAATATAGATATTATATTACAATTAAATCAAAATAGCATATTTTGGAACTGGAATCTGTTTGAAATTAAGATGTACGATAACAAGACTTCAGTTGAATGGTTTGAAGCTATTTTTACTGATGAAAACTTTAAAATGTATCTTAAATTTGGGTCATGTATATTACGAGTTAAGGATCCATGCTTGACGTAATTTTGATATCAGCTTTGACGTATAGCTAGCTAGGTTTGCTAGTATTTTATAAAAAAAAATATTGTAGAAACTACAATTTATCGAGAGCATTTGTATAGAATACGTAAAACAGCAGCAGGGATTCTATAAGGTCTAAAACCTTTGGGAGGTGGAAGTCACTTAATGGGACGTTTTATTAATTTCGATATTTTTTATAAATGTATCTACTTAACGCTAGTTTCTTTGTTGATAAGTGTATCTATATAAAAATACACAAAAAAATTTCACTATAATTGATGCTCTTTAGAAAAAATTGTAATGCAAAATATTGTGTAATAGGCACATACTCTCGTTGTCATTGCTAAATATTGTTACTGCAGCTGGCAACACCACCAACATCGTTAACTTCGCTTTTGTAAAAATGTTGGTGTTCAGACGTACATTAATCTGAAACGTGAACAAAACGTTTATCCTGTTTTATGTATTCGATATGTTAAAACTATTTTGCCGATTAACTTTAAAATTAATTGAAATTATAACTTAGTTTATTATTATGGTTCTATTATCAAAGGCTATTAAAAAAATTGTTTGATTAACCTATTTATATAAAAATGAGTTCCTATTTCCCTACATCGCTTTTTATTTATTTATCTTTATTAAAAGGCACTTGTCCCAATTTACAGTTTAGTTACATAAAAAAAACCAATACAGAAAACATACAGAAAAATACAAAACCTAAATTAAAATTAATAATAATAATAAATTAATTTTAAATAAGAATTACAATCAAAATTATATCAAATAATAAATAAACCTAAGGGTATAAAGCTTCCTGATAATTATTTTTTGTTCTATTGTGTAAAGTCAGGAAAAGGTTCTCATAAAAAAAATTAACAAAATTACGTAAATCATCAGAATTTAAGTATCTTTTGTATCTTTTAAATGTTACTTTATGGCAGCGGTCGGGGAAATTTTAATTATTACCCCAAAATATTTTTGTGTAAGTTGATATTACCCCATGGCGAAGAGCAAAAAAAAAATGAGAAATCGCTTCTTTTCTTTCTAGCATCTTTCATATTATAGCCCCCATGATAATTTTCAAAAGAAAACTATAACTAAAAATTTAATTTAAACAATTTATCAATGTAATACCTAGTAATATATGCAACATACAGTTGAGGAAAAAAATCGCCCCCACAGAAAATATAAGTAAATGATAATTTCGTCTTATATATTTATTTATAAAAAAAGTAAGTTGAATTATTAGACGAAAAGATTAGTTTAAATTATTTCGGTTTTATCTCGCTCACATCCACTTAATAGACCGTTGTTACAACTTTAACCTGAAAAAAATACTAACAGGTTTATAAAACAGCAATTTAAAAATATATACTTTTTATTCACAAAAGTTTCATTTTTACCCCATTTCGGATAATAAACTCCGGTTCCCCGACCGCTGGCTTAATAACTACGTAAAATCGATCACGCTTCGCTTTGGCATCACCTGATGTTATTCGTTCCCGTACAAAATTCCTTATAAAAATGTTAATTCTTTAAAATGTCAGAGAATTACCTTTCTTATTTTAATTAGCAATTCCAGTAAACCTTTCATTCTTTTCCAACTGTAAAATGCTGTAAACAGCAAAGGTATTATTGTTGCTATATGGTTACAGATACGTATAATCAGCGCTGCCCTGCTTACTTGACTTTTATAAATCGTATATAGAGTTAAGAAATCTGAAAGTAAAAGGCTTAATTAGTTAACATTATACAAAATCAAAATATTCTTTATTCAAGTAGGTAGGTAGTCTGTCCGTTGTTAACAAATCTACCACCGGTTTGGAAAGTTGTTCCGCTCAGAAGAAGCCGGCAAGAAACTCAACGGTTACTCCTTTGAATATAGTTGTTTGTAGGTTATAATGTGCTGTGTAGCTTTCATGTGTAACTGGAATCAAATCAAAGCATTTTTCTCGCAAATAATCTTCAACAATATAACATGCCTTTTGTAATAGGACATTTTTAACATACGTCTTAAAACTAAGGGGAGGCAAAGCCAGAAGTGATTCAGGTATCTTATTGCGTATGCTCAACCCGACAAATGACTTCTGAACCTTTTTCACTCTAAAATATGGCATTACAAATTTGTTTTAATTTCTTGTATTAAAATTGTGTCACGGATATATAAAATGTTATTTATTAACTATTGCGACGGTACTGTGAGAATTAATATATTTTTGAATTTTTCTCTTAAGGAAACGCGAGATCCCAGTTGATATATGGCACGTGTTGCTCTTTCTTGCAATATAAAGATAGTATCAATGTCTGCCGTCTTCCCCCATAACAGTATGCCGTAACACATAATGCTATGAAAATAAGCGCCTTACCTTCCTAACAGCAAATGCAGCTGAACTGAGTTTGCTTGCCAGTCTTAATATGGGCACCCCACTGAATACCTGAGTCTAACGTTATTCCTAAGAAGACTGTAGTTTTAACTATCTTTAGTGGACTATTATTTATTTGGATATTTTTACAAACTTCTTATGTTATATATTTGATGGATTTCTTAATCACTTATTAAATAATGAGTATTAACGTTGTTCGTTTTTACTTCATTATATTTATAATAAAAATATATGATTAAGAGTTATACAATTATACACGATGGCGTATATGCTTAAATCTTAATTGTATATTTTTCCTGTCTGTTTTCTTTAACTGCCTACCTAACCGCACGGGTTGTCTCGAAGAGATCGCTATTTAGCGATAAGATCGCCCAATTGCTCTCTAAATGTATTTATTGTTAAGTTATTGTTATTGTCAGTGTGATCCTTTTTTGTGGTGTTCAATACATTTTTTATTTATTTATCTATCTATCTATGTGTACGACTTATCAAATCTTTTTGTGCATACACTTGACTAAGATGCCTGCCAACCTGCAATGGAGCAGCGCGGTGGGTCTCTAAAAATCTTCTCTCCTAATAGTGAGGAGGCTGAGTCCAGCAATGGGACGTTAAAAGTCTGTTACTTAAGTTACCTTCTTTGGTCTGCTTTATGCTCATGCAAAGTGACTTTCCTATTTTTATTGCTCGTATTTGACGGCGTTGCTGGCGTAAAATGATGCGAATACTGACTTCACCAGCAGAGGTTCCAGGTTCGTTTACCGGTAGGGCAAATTATGGAATTTGCCTATTCTGTGATCTGTGTAGATATCATAGGTGGTAATTTAGATGTTACCAGATTAGCGCGCTTGCACTTTACAAGTGTATTTCACGTACCATTAGATTACAGTCAAGCACTACCCTATCAGCAATAAGAAACTATGTAATAAGAAAAAAAAATATCTTAAAACATGTATTACTGTAATTCTGGAGAATAAGTCATCTAAGTAAATTATGTATGAACTGACTTAAGGAAAAAATCATGGCAATGCCATAATAGTAGTGTACTTTTGATAATCGTATAATTGTTCCCGATGCTGTAGATTCGAAACGTATTGGTGCGAGTCCAATTAGTTGTGAACTTCGCAAGATTAACTTTACATCACGGTTTTTCATTATGTTAGCGTACGTAGAGTTCGGCATAGTGATCTGTAACAAAATATAATACGTCATTTGATTTAAAGACAAAAAATGAGTAATGTATTATTAGCTGGCTATTGACTCCAGATTCTACGTACACCATCGAAAAGTTCACTTTCTTTTAAATTCCTTTTATGTCGTTCTATATGTCACATTCAATCTATAATATAAAAATAATTCGCAAAATGTGTTTGTTAAGTGCATAACTCAACAAGACCTTGACCAATTTTTCCTTTCCTTTTTAAAATGTTCGTTGAAGTCCAAGCACGGCTTTTACGGCGATAAAAGCTCGAATAAACGCAGGGAAAACCCCCTGAAAACAGCCCTTTTCTGTTTCCCATACAAACGTTTTCTAACGAAAATGTGGAGTAAGTGGCAGTCTAACCTAACCTTTATTGCCATGGAATAAATTTCAAAATAAATTAGTAGTATTCACTGTTGTCTAAGCAACGTAGGTGTTTTCCTTACGTCAAAGAGTCAAATTGCACTTTATTACCGCTGCGCAAAGTTCAAAATCAATTGAATAATCACAAAATGGAAGAGCTACAGATCATTAGTACTGCTGTAATTTAATTTCGAAAATCATTCGTAAAACTGAAATCTATCACATTGTTAATAGAATAGCGTCGTGGTATTGCTATTTTATCACTCACGTTTAAATACATTTATTAAACATGTAGTCGATGACACTTGGTACTGTAGTTTAAAATGTTAACTCATTAACTTTCTTGTCTGTAATGAGTTTAATACGTTCGTGCTAAATAATGCAGGAATACACTTTGAACTTCTTTTATGGTACATGTTGGTTGTAATAACAAGATTGTAATAAAAACATGAACTATATAGATAAATCAGTGCCGTATATTTGCGTAAACGGCTACTTAGGGTCAATGTTTTCCAAATTCTCATATTATTGCACAGTGGAGGTCCAATTTTAGAACTTTTGTGAGGTAGAAATTAAAGACACAATGGGAAAATTTAACATGATAGCCTTATGGTTATACGAGTCACACGATCGAAATGGGGCAGACTGTTTTCTTAATAAAAGTTTATTAAACTTTATGTCCTGTAATGGGGGTAATTAACGAATACATTAGCTCTTTCGATCGTAAATAGCAAAACTTAAGTCGTTGTTGAAATAATAATCAGAAAACGCTATGAAAAATAATATATTTACCCATTAAATCGTGGTTTCTGTCTGATACGTCTGGTTGTTCCTTCGTTTAATATATTTCTATGAGTTCGATATAAAAATGTAGAATTACATTTCGAATCATACGAGTATACTTAGTTGCAGTATCACATGATCAAAGGTAACAAAGTGAATCAATATGTGAATACTGTATATTTGCTTTTTAGTAATTATATGGTTGTATTGCATCGTTCCAATGGTAAATAAGCCTATCGGAGAATAATAGAGAAAACGGAGAAGCATAAAGCACAGGGGCGTAGGGTTCTCCGCCGACATCGTTATTAATTGGATCCATTATTTAATGTCTTATTCTGTGGGCGTTCGTGGGTAGTGTTGGTGCAATTAAACATTTGTTCCCGATATCAATTTACACAAACTCATTAACAATAATAGCTAGGAACGCGACAGTTTCAACAGTCGACCACTCCGGCCGACCCACACTCGAGAACTGCCGAGAGACGGGCCGGATTGTCACTTATTGACTCTGCCCCCATGCCGATACAAAGATGGCGCGTTACAAAGCATTCCACAGACTATACACACGGACCAGCGATC
This sequence comes from Elymnias hypermnestra, assembly GCA_015832385.1. NCBI lineage: Eukaryota > Metazoa > Arthropoda > Insecta > Lepidoptera > Nymphalidae > Elymnias > Elymnias hypermnestra. The sequence goes on along the minus strand of JACTOM010000909.1, from coordinate 7,349,521 downwards.
CACAGACTTTTGCACTCCGACAAGCCTAATAATGTTTTTTTCATTTATTTAGGAACACCAACAGCACATACATTAAACGCTTATAAACTAGTATTAGTAATAATGATACATTCTAATGTGTGAGCCAATTATAGGCGTACACAGCTTTCAAGAATGTGTTTGTTAGGTAAATCAAAAATGGAATCAACATATTAATTAATTACCGATGAACGATCAATTAAACTATAAACAGCAAATGGTAAACTGACTACAACACACAACTACACTATATTTAAATAACTACAAGCATACTCAAATTGTTGGTAATATTTTACATATTTTTGATTTGAAGCACATTAGGTTGTCACAGAATTTGATTTGAAGCACATTAGGTTGTCAATGCTAGGATTAATTGAACAACTTCGGTTGTATGTACTACATAGTCTATTGTTTGGGGAACTTTTTGTGATATATGATCGCGAGAGCGGATTTGTTAAAACAAAAGCATCAGTGTTTATAAATCGAAGTTCAAGGTTAAATGGAATTTGATATAAATTTATATGTAATCTGTATACAAAGAAATACACTATATTTTTTATTTTTATTATATTTACCTTTGATCGTAGTTCTAATTTAAATTTTATTTACTTGTAGACTTAAAATGTAAACTGGGACATGTGTCTTTTAATAAAGATAAATCATTAAACTATCTATGGATTACAATCTTGGATTACGAATTGGTTATAAATATATTATGTTTGATCGTCCTAGTATATTCTTATATATGCTGTGTGTTTGTCATTCAACACCTAAACGGCTGGACAGATTTTGTTGGTATTTTTTGTGTATCTTCAAGTGGATTCGAGAATGGTTGAGATTGACAATTCGTTGCTATAAATAATGAATTTACCCAATACTTTTAATTCTTCTATTCTCGTTGATATACATTTTACTTAAACTTGCAATGGATGACACTTGTCATCTTTCTTTTCATTATTATTTCAATATTCAAATTTAATATGTAAACCATATTTGCAAAACATTGTACAGCACCGTTCATTTCAACATTTTACAAGAGAAAGCTCACCTAAAATGTACAAAGGTTTTTATAACGATTATATACCTTTTTTAATATACTTATATGTTTTGTATACATCATCCCGCGGTTTTTGTGTTGGAAGCTAAATCTGTATATTTATGAATGGCTAAAGGTATTTAATTTTTACTAAAATATTATAATCATAGGCGGGAACAACAGTATAGTGAATAAAGAAGAAATAGTAATATATTAAAAGTCGCTAAGAGAGAAATTCAGAGCAGTTAAATAATGATAGTTCATATGTAAGAAAAACTTGCTGTACGTCTATAATAATATTAACTCTATTACTAAGAAAAGTGATTGCAGCTTACATAACTTAAGAAATAGAACTAAAATTGTTATAAATTCTAGTAGGTGGCATAAAATTAACTATTCATTCAAGATGTCACTTAATAGGTTTAAATCTTTTATTAAAGGAAAGCTAATTGAGAAATCGTTCTATAATTTGAAGGACTACCTAGAGGATAAAAAAGCTTGGGAGTTATTCTAATCGAAATAGAATATATTAAAAATAAATATATTGTAATGACGATGAGAAACAAAAAGTGACACACGAGTTTGTTGTGGGCTCTTCTCAGAACATGACTCGAAGGAACCCTCGTAACTTTAGATTCTAAGTCATTCTTTATTATCATCATCAGTTCATTCAAAAGTTCTGTAACAGCCTAATTGAATAAAGAATTCGTGAATTTGAAAAAGTGGGATGAAATTTTATAGCTTTAGTTTTTTCCGTTGATTTAATTTTAAACAATAGTCTCATACGTTATGGGTAAACAAATGCCTTTAAGTCGTGTTCATAGAATACGTAAAAACGCATATTGTTTTATATATACGGACATAACTTCACATTATTGTTTTAACCATGGGAAACGGCTACAATAAGACCGACCATGGATTCTAACGCTGAAAGGAGACAATTAGGAAATATAGTAAATGCTATAAAGCCATATTTCCAAAGAATTATAAAATTTAATTATCAATTTAATAAACTGGCATTGTTCAACGCTCCGTTATATTATATAACTTTCTTGTAATGCTTGTGTTTCAGGGTAGGTTTTATAAAAAAAGTACTATCAATCGGGTTTCCGTCACATCGGACTATGAGCGTGAAGCACTTGTGTCCTATGCCTGCAAAAGGAGGCAATCGCTCTCCAGACCTGTTCACTGATGAGTATTGCATCTATAATACTTGCCAGTGAGAGGTCTGTGTTATTATTGTGTCGATAAGGTCCCTCGGCGGGGCATTCTGCAACCATGTGGTGGGCTGTGTCTAAGGTGGCACCACGCTCGTGACAGCTGGCCGACGGCTCACAGCATACAGTTAGGTACAGGTATTTGCCAAGCAACCATGACTGGTAAGCACCTGAGACGTCAATGAGCTGCTAGTTAACTTTCTTACATTTTATTCTTAATAATTATGTCAGAAATGGTAGTAAATTATAAATATGGATTAGATATTATAGCAGGAGATGTTCCAGTATATAAATGTGTTTGCAAATGCACTATATTCTCGCGTAGGCTGATAGTAATTGGAGAAAGATAGTTTTGACTGGCATAATATTGCGAGTATGCACTTCGACGCAGAGGTCCTATATTCCTGGCAAGATGAGTTTAGGAAACTGCACTTTGTATTTTGCTTTGTCTATTGAACTGGTGAGAAGCATGCTACCACTTTACCAGAAAGTGTCAAGAGGTGAAATAACTCGTACCAAGTCAGTGAGTTTTATTCTAAGATTATATCATCACTCACCATCAGGTGAGATTACAGTGAAGCGTTACTCTGCTAAAACAAGATAAGGAAACATACAGTAAAAACATTTTTTACTTGTACTTTATGACAATTGATTTTAATACACTTTCGAGTATTTTAGTCTTTATGTTATATTTCTTATATGCATGTGTTTGTCACTGAACTAATTATAAACGGCTGGACCGATTTTGGTGGAATTTTTTGCGTGTCTCCAGGTGGATTCAATCATGGTTTAGATTGAGAATTCGATTCGATAAATAACAAATATACCGATATATCCATGTGATCATGAACGACGCTGGTGGCACCGCCGGGAACAACAAGTGTTTTTAAATATTACTTATTATATTTCATTGAATTATAGAATAGAAATATAATGTCGTAGTTGAATTCGAAGAATAGTCAGGTAGTACTTGATTTGGGACAAAAAGGATGTCAAGATTTCAGAAAAAAATTGTCGCTCGTATATTGCGTAAGCAAAAAAAAATATATATATATAACATTTAGCCGTCTTTAAAACAACTTCGGACCTTGAGCACGGAACGACCTGAGAAAACCACAACTCGATTTACTTTCGTGTTATTGCTAATAAGTCCGTGTACAGTGTTGAACCAAATAACATTTTCTTGTATAACTGACAATAAAATTGATACAGTTTTTACACCCATAAGTATAAATTATAAAGAATACATTTCTGAAGTGTACCCAGTAATCTAAATACCCAGTAGTACAGAGGCTCTTTATAATTAGAGAGCTTTATAGTCTGATATCCTTTATACTTTGGTTTCAAGGAATAATTTCATTCTACTCAGTTGTAAGTATTATTACAAAGTGTTAATAAATTACATACTAATTTAACCGTGTTGAAAATATCATTGATTGTCCTACTAAGACAATAATTACGTTCAAGGATTTCAACTTTTAGTTTTGAAAATTGTGACTTTTTTCAATTACAAAACGTGGTAAAAAATTTTGTTCGTTTTTTTTTGAAGAAAGAAGAAAAGAAATTATTTATATAATCTTTTTATTGCTTTTATATATAAACATAAATAACATGTGCAACTAAACAAATGTTCGTCATAAAACTGAATTATCTTTCTGTTTAATTAATTGATATAGTTAAAAAAAAACACCAATTACAAAGGTATAATGTAAGTATAATATAAAGGAATAATAAAGGATACATAATGTGAGCAAAAAAGGAATTAGTCTCCATGTACTTATTCAAAAGTCAATTTGGTTTCCAGTCGAAGGTCGATGTAACGCATCAAATTAACTTCGGTTTTGAATTGAATTCATTTATTATCATAAAAATAACGTCTCCATGCTTTGAAACAATAGCGTCACATTTCAAAAAAGTTATTTCACAAGAAAGCAGTTGGATATTAAAAAAAAATGTAATATATTCTAAAAGTTTCATTTAGACATTGCCATAACGTCATTTTGGCACAAACAATATAGCCTATTATATAGGATTCTGCTGTGCCCTTATCTAATTTTTTAAGAACTTTGTGTTATCAATCATCCAAAGCAGCGATGTGTATTTTAAATGACAAATATAGGAAATTGCTAATGTTAAGGTCGGCCCGATTATGATAGGTAATTTATTGAACGGAAAGCGACAAGTCGGTTTGGCAAATCGAGTGACGCAATATAACTTCCTCAATACAGTTTATCAAGGATCTTCGCCCATCGCGCAGACATGTATAGAGCGATGGGTTTTTACATTAAATTTACTTATATTTTAACAAATTAAATCAAAATATTCTATATTCAAGAAGACTCAAAAAGGAGTCTGTCCATTGGTAACAAATTTAATACCGGTTCGGAAAGTTGATTCCGCTGAGAAGAAACCGGCAAGAAACTCAACGGTTACTCCTTTAAACATAGTTTTTGTATGTTACAATGTGTTTAGCTTTCACGTGCAATTGGAATCAAGTCCAAATATAGTTGTCGATTAAATAAACTTCAATTCAATCATAATATGCTTTTTGTTTTTAACATATTTCTTAAAACTATCTGAAATGAAATCTTTAATGAAGTGTTAGATTTTATAAACGTTATTAACTAATGTAGAAATTTGCTGTGACATCTACCTTAGTTCATGATCCCGTGATGATATCGGTTATGTTGTCAGTTATCGGATCGAATTATTAATCTAAACCATTCTAGAACCCACCTGAACACACACAAAAAAAATGATCTATATCGGTTCTTCAGTTTAGGGGGATTTCAGTAATATACACAGGCACATAAGAAATATATCCATAGCAGATCGCGTAGGTCATCATTCCGTGGCGATATGGGTAAAGTCGTTATTTATGAGATCGAATTGTCAATCTAAACTATTCTTGAACCCAACTGAAGACATGCAAAAATTTAAACAAAATCGGTCCAGCCTTTAGAAGGACTTCAATATTTATAAGACATTGAACTTTTAAAACAACTTTTTTTAACAATACAAATTTGCAGCAGTTTGTTACAAAAATGAATATAAAATAACAGCTGTGGGATAATAAAAATTAGGTAGAAATTTTATTAAAATATTATTCTTTAATTTAACGTCTCTCACTTTAAGTATATTAAAGTTAAATAGCTTTAATATACATAAAGTGAGAGACGTTGACATTAAGACATTGTAATTATTTTCCATAATTCTCAATAAATATTTGCTACATAATAATTTCATTTAATTATTAAATACTCAGTTGTATAGAATGATAGTAAGACTTTAAATCCCTCTATAGACATTTCGTAAAGGAGACGTTGTTATAAAATATTCCAGGCCTATGTGGTTATATCAATAGCTGTGCAATACTCGATAGAGTCACATCTTTTGTTAAGCGATGATGAATTCACAACGCACCTAATCATTATTAATTCCTTTTATATTAATTAGTGCTAGTTAAATTTATGGGTAACTAATTAAGCAAGTGCATTCCATAAATATTTACTAATTAACTAGGTTATATATTTTATACAATTATGTATTAATTAGGTAATTGTAACATTGTAGGTGCCAGTGTTAGACATGGATCGGCAGAGTTTAGTTGGTGCTTTTTTAATTATTACACTTCTATCTAATGCTTTTTGTCTTCCAACAACTGGTATTCGAATAAAAAGACAAGATTCCTCTGATTCTACAGTAAGTACTCAATTTTATTGTTAGTAATAATATAAAGATATTGTAATAATTATAGAGTTTTAAATTGTGTGTGCATTCTGATCTTTCTCTTCAATCTCTTCGTTACATTATGATTGTATTTAATAATATAAATGGTTTATACCTACGCCTTTACTTCCTATACAATATTTTGTTGACCAGTTAAAATTTAAAATAATCGTACTCACAGTGTTTGATTATTTACGCAAAATATATTTTAGCCGATACAATGTCGTGATGAAAAATTGATGTAACTATTGTCCATCCAAAAATTATTTTAACAGTTATTATGTCGGTTTAATTTTGTTGAAAGTTGGTCTTTGTTTGAAACATTAATTTCGTTTACCTGTTTGTTGAGGTATAATTTATTACATTGTTGCTAATAGCAATGTTACAAATTATAGTGCAACAATTCTAAATATACACATATATTCAATTCTATACTTATTTTAAAACTATTATTCATTCTTTTATTATCTACTATCTTTTTATCATGAAATTTTAATGCTTTTTTACATTAATATCTACTTTTAGTTTACAATGTTGCTGTATATATTTATATATATACATCTCGCTCAAACTTTCGATCGGTAATAAAATACTTTTTATTCATCTATTTAATTTCAAATACATTTTTAAAATCTTCGAGTGTACACGGAAAATTTTGAGTTTTTAGATAGTCGGTCAAAAAGGATATGGCTTTAATATTTTTGCATTACTTGTTTCTTAACTGCCTCATTAGTCTAGTGGTTAGCATGTTCGATTACAGACATGAGGTCCTGGGTTCGAGTACCGGGTCGGACCAATTCGAAATCGATATTGAGTTTTCTATTAAGATTTTCTCAATATTTGCCTGAAGTTGGGAAGTTGGCGGTGTGATCCATCTCCGTGCCTCGTAGAGCACGTTAAACCGTCGGTCCTGCACCTGATTTCTCCCCGGTCGTGTCGGATTCCCGTCACATCGGACTATGACAGTGAAGGAATAGAGAGTACACTTATGTACTATGCCTGCCATTTCGCACTGGTGCAGCGTGGTGTGTCTATGCTCTAAAAAACCTTCGCTCTTCGGAGTAAGGAGGCCTGTGCCCAGGAGTGGGACGTTAATGGGCTGCTACTTTCTTTCTTCTGACTTGTTTCTTATTTTATATGCCTGATGAATAATATTGACACATCATCGTTAATTGTAAATCGTTTATTTCGGCTTACCCTTGTACCGTCGTTTCTGGTGTCCGTGAAAGTAAGTACATTTCAAACCGGCAACGTAAATGTGTCCTTTAAGCTGAGATTTCGACGTCATTCAATAAATATTCATTAATAAACAGTCATTTCATATATAACTAACATTATGTAATATGTAACAGATTTTAGCTAAATTTAAAGATTCTTTTTATAACGGTTGTAATGTTTCTATAAACTGTATCAGTAGATGTCCGCGTGCTTGAACATAATTGCTATACCGACTTTTAAGAGAAGGTTATGACGGTAATAATCCGGTATAATTAAATGTTTCACTTTAGGCTTTACATATACATGGTGATTTTTTTCCGCTCTTTGATCTAATTGTTTATGCGCCAAGTAAGTAGCAGACCATTAACATCCTACTGCTAGGCAGAAGCCTCCTCACTCATATGAGAGAGGGTTTTTGGAGCATAGACCCACCACGCTGCTCCACTGCGATTGGCAGGCATAGTACACAAGTGTACTCTCTGTTCCTTCACTCTCATAATCCGACGTGACGTGCTTAACGTGGTCTCCGAGGCACGGGGATGGATCACACCGCCAAATTTTTCCAACTTCGGGCAAATAGTGAGAAAACCTTAATAGAAAACTCAATATTGATTTCGAATTAGCCTGACCCGGGACTCGAACCCAGGACCTCATGTCTGTAGTCGAACATGCTAACCACTAGACCAATGGGGCGGTTTATATATGTGTATCTGTATGTGTATCCCGTCATAATTTAAGCACTGCACGGCTTGATGAATCTTAATGGAAATTTAAGTGGTTAGAATATATTATTATTGCACGAATCACTGATCGATTAATAGCTTATGTACGCGTCTTTGTCTATATTGAGAAATCCTATTATATTATTATATAGGTGTGGTAAATAGTACATACCAGTCATATTATATTGTCGTATTATATGTATATTAAGAGGCATATGTAGTTATCTTAGAGATAAATATGATCCAAACGTATTAGCAGGTGTCATCTTATTAATGGATTTCACTCGACATTGTATTGGAACGCACACAAACTCAAACTTAAAATATCTTTATTCAAGTAGGCCTAGTACAGCACTTTTGAATCGTCAAATATAGTTTTTTTTCCACACACTAAGTCCAATGTACGACTGTTGATGGTATTAAAGGACTAAACTTCTTACTCTTGATTAAACTTCTTATTCTTAAGTTATATTCACTCTTTTTATAAATAGAGTCAATACTTTTATATACGTACAACAAGTTTTCTAATATACGCAGTGAACTTTCATTATATCATCTTCTCTAAATTTGATTTTTAGCGACTTTCTTGGACCCATATTGTAAATAAAACGAGCAGCCCTTTTCTGGAGTACAAATATTGTATCAGGAGTATTACTCCACAGAAGGATACTGTATGACATAAAGCTATGACAATAGCTGAAACACACCAGTCTGGCAGTATCAACATCTGTCAGACGACGAATTCTTTTAACCGCGTAAGCCGCAGAGCTGAACGTGATCGATAGATCACGTATATGGGGCCCCCACAGTAATTTATTATCTAACGTAAAACCTAAGACAACGGTATTGTCTTCAAGATGTGCTGGTACTGTAACTATTTCCAGCAATCTTAAGCTAAACAAATTAGGAAATACAATTTCCTAAATTTAGTAATGCAATTGTACTGGGAATCTCTGTTATCAATGTGAATATTAGCATCAATAATTTAGTGAGGGCTTACAATGCTTTAGGGGCTATCAATAGGAGTTAGCAATTTTGTAAAGTATTCTAGACAAATATATGGAATCATAATGTTATCATTTAGAATTTATAGCACTGTATAATTATTGCGGACTATAAAAAAATTGTAATGTGCTGTTGCAGAACAGTGACACAACGACGAAAATTGATGATAACGATATCAATAGCTATTCTGATCTATCACCTCCAGTATCATATAATAATGACGACAACGATGATGACGATGATTTCAATACGATACAGGATACCAGCAATTCATCAGGCGGCGGTGGTAGTAATTTGTTCAGCTTGCTGAATCTAGTTACAGCTTTTCTTCCTGGATCAAGTAGTTCAAGCGTAAGTATTACTTTTACAAGTTTTATAAAGCTTTATTAGCAGTTTATATTTTCTGGGATACAGCTTACGAGTGTTTTTTTAATAAAACTTCTTCAATTTTATTTATTTTATCAAAACTGTGGTTAAAGTGTGTTCTTTTGACTATTGCATTTCATTGTATAATTAATTAACACATAAAATATCTGCTGCACTATTTTGCACTAGCAGTAATAGCAGTTGTCAAAATTAATGGCTTTTTTATTTGTTTTAAATGTTATACACGAGGAAGTACGATTAATGACTTTGTTTTTAATTGGTACAATCTTTATGTTGCAATTATAAATACCGTGAGTTTTTTGGAAGTCTAAAAATTTGTAATGGTTTGAATTTTTGGATAGATTCTGTTCTGTACTTCTGTCCCGAGTAATGCCCGATATCACCAAAATTTACCAAAGCATCACATAATTAGGGTCTCCTAATTGCTAGTTAGGAGACCCTAACTATACTTAAAACCAATCTCTATAAGTTGGGTAGAAACCACCTGATTTTATTTTGACCACGTTTCATGCTCCTTTTATTATACGTTGCACCTTATATTCTAACAAATTTTTATTAATAAAAATTTTAGCAATGTGTTGTGAAAAAACATATCAAAGTGTTACTTTTGTGTGAAATTTTAATGCACTTACTAAAAATATACCACAAATAAAGGTAAGTACTTTCATATATACACTATATTTACTTTTATGAAGTGAATGTTTTTAATAAAATGATAATATTTGGCATTAAATGATATTTTTATTATTGTAGAGAGTATTGCGAATTTTTTTTAAACACATTGCCAAAGGCAGTAAACCTAAATTAGACAACATCCGGCGACAAGATTTATCAAACAAGAAAGTTATTACCGACCACATAGTGGGTTTAAAACCTCCATCTTTTGTACCACAAGAACAAGTAAGCAATAATATTGAATTAGAAAATTCTGAGAGCGATTCAAATGAATCTGATAATGATAATTCAACTGAAGAAACTTTTGAAAACGAGAAGGAGAAGAACGAATCGAATGAGGATACTAATTTAAATACAGATGAGGACTTTGACAATGATGATGAATATGATGAACCGCCAGGAGGAGGAGATGGTGAAGGCGGAGGACTTTTAGGACTTCTTGCAGGTCTTAGTGGAGGCGTAAGTTTAACAAACGTATTATAACGATTATGTTAAATTGATTGTAAATTTTCGTGATTGTTATTCTATACTCGCATTATAACACGGATATATTTGCGGTGCCATTGTATCGACTTTGTGATTAAAGATAAGATTGAATCAGTGGTATTGAATCCGATGTTGCGTGACATAAACATAGCCGAGTTCTATAGTAAATTGTTATTTTAAAACTTTAATTTGTTTGTTTCGTTATATAATCATAGTAATCAACTTTTTTATGTTTTAGGAAGATGGACAGTCGGATTTAGGTTCACTCCTTGCCACCGTTAGTGGAATTATTGCAAATCTGAGCGTAAGTACTATGGTCAATAAGTTTAAAAGGATCGGTGAAATCGATTTTGGACAACATTCTATAGAAAACTTTATAATTATCTTTATTTCTCAGGGCGATGGTATCGATCTCAATGCTTTAATAGCATCTGGAATTGGACTTTTTGTTGGATTACTGGTATGTATTATAAACTAACAAAATATTACCTAAGACTATCTGAATCTCGATTAAGAATTGTTTCACGAACTCTATACTAATGTAATAAATGGAAAATAACAAATAAAGTAACTCTTTATTTGTTATTTTTCAAGTCTAAATCATTACATCGTTTTTAATGAATTTTTGTATCGAAGGTACGAGTACAGCCTGCTTTTTCTTACGAAAATTTATTTAGAAAGGGTAACAGATGATATGAATGTTTCTTCGTGTACCAGTGTATTCTTCATGTTCAGGAAAATAATAAGAAGGAAAGTAAGATATATATATAACGTTTCTCAGTTTTTGACTAATCAAGATATAATATGCATGATCAAACATTTGCAAACATATTATGTTAGTATAAACACAAGTAAGGTGAAGTCGCGGGTACCCCCCTTTTCATTATGATAGTGATAGAAAAACAAGCTGGAACGTTTTAGGATGGTCTCTTTCTTTCTCCGGCCTTATCCCATTTTAACTGGGGTCGGCTTTCCTAATCGCTTTTCGCCACTAATGATTTGTGTGGTCTCTAGGCCTAAGCATTGTTCTGCTAGATCGTTTTTGATTGTTGCCAGCCATGATAATTTGGAACTATCATGCTTTTTTGAGCACGATTCCAGTTGTAAAATGCTTTTTGTCATGTTCGAGGCATGCCTTGGTATGATATGATCATACCAGCGCAGGTGAGCTTCCGTAAGCTTATCTGGTGTTAGCCTGACTTTGAAGCTACCTCAGATGTATATGTTCGGCACTCTGTCATTCATGGAGATACCTGCATACCATCCGAGCATTTCGCATTTCCGTGACGTGCAGTTTCTCTTATTGGCGCTTTTTAAGAGGCGAGCACTATGCTCCGTACATTATTTACAGGTCTCATTGTAGTTTTAGTTTTATAATTTTTTAAACATCTTAGATAGATAGATAGATAGAAAAACTTTATTGCACATAGAAATTTCAAAATACAAAAACTTATATGTTAAAGCTTATACAACAAAAAGATTAACCTATGTGCAAGGGCGGCCTTATTGCTTTAAGCAATCTCTGCCAGGCAACCCCTGTCGAAATTAAAAACTAGTAAGGAGATATACAGGTAGTGCAAAAATAAAATAAACTAAAATTAACATTTATCATTTATAGTATAAATACAAACAAATACATAAACTAAACAACAAATGTATAATACATATACATGCACAAATACATATATAAATATAATTATGTATTATGTATGGTATATTAAGAAAATACTTTCATTTTGATAGATTTTATTTTTATAGTAATTTTGATTTCCTTAAGTACGAAGTAGGTAAATGTTATGTATTTTGATTCTCAATATTGTGGTATAAAATGTTTGACTACTTTTTGAATAAAGTCCTGTTCAAGTTGTCTACATTTAATACACAAAATAAAATAATTTCACGTTTAAAATGTTATTTACAGTCGGAAGGGGAACAAAATCCCGGTGAAATAATAGCTAGTTATCTATTGACATCTCTAGATACAATCACTGGTGGTGGTTCGGTACGTAAATTCTATATATTTATTTACCCTTAAATGAGTTGTTCATTTTGTGCAGCTTACTAGAATTTATAATAAGTTCATTTTTATTTCTTAAGTTAAAAGGACATTCACTCATTTTATTATTTAGAGTCAATGTTTTTATATACGTACAACAAGTTTTCTAATATATATACGCAGTTATTTTATGATGTCAAAAAGTTTGAAATGGGGGCTGACTTTTTATACGAACGTATTATTTTAATTGGACTTTGTATTGTTTGAGTAACAAATGGCCCAAATATGAAAGTCTATACACATGAAATGTTTTGTATGTAAATCGTAAAGCCTGAGAAAGCAGTTAATGGTGTAACACGAAATAACATTTTATATGGAATTTCGCTGTTTTTGAGGAAATTTCATCAGCGTGTAGATAGTTTATAGGTCAGCAATTAACTATCATCTCACGTGATAGTAAGTAAAATATCATAAGATGGTAAAGCGGTTCACTGGTAAAAAGTAATTTATCACGTAATGGCTTCTATTACACAATAGAAGGATTATGATCCTTATTAATATTCATATTATGATTGTTACCACAATCACCCACCGTTACTCTATACCAGAATTTTATTTTGCTATGGAAGACTTATAAGAAAATTGAAAACAATATTTGCCTTAATTAGGCGAAGATACGAGTCGTATCAATATCATATTCGATCAAAATGTAATAAATATTGTATTGCTTTCAGAAAAACAATGGTGCATTTTTTGGTAAATTTTTAGCCAAGCTAGTGAAAGGGACTAGTGCTGTAAGTATTATTGTGTTCACATTTTAAATGTATTAAACATTTAGTAATTACGTCTCATTGAAGGTTAAGATATAAATGTAAAAATAAGATTTATAACCAAACCCATTTTTAGTAAATACCATGCTGAACATAATTCCAGCCTTGCTTGCCAGTTGCCAGTACCAACGCGCCGAACTCTGAACTAAGCATAAATCCTCTTTGGCGCTCTGCATACCGTCAATATAGTATAAAAGCTATCGCACTCCGCTGCTTAAACTGGATCCAAGGGCGCGTAAGAATTTACCCGAAGTTGGGAAGTTGGCGGTGAGCTCCACCCCCGTGCCTCGGAGAGCACGTTAAGCCGTTGGTCCTACGCCAGATCTCACTCGGGTCGTGTCGGTTTCCCATCACATCGGACTATGGGAGTGAAGGGAAAGAGAGTGCCTGCCAATCCGTAGCGAAGGAGTGTGTTGGGTCTATGATTTAAAAACTTTCTCTTCTATGACTCAGAAAGCCTGAGCCCAGCTGTGGGACGCTGGAACGCTTAAGCTAGATCCAAGGGTGCGTAAGAATTTACCTGAAGTTGGGAAGTTAGCGGTGAGCTCCACCCTTGTGCCTTGGAGAGTACGTTAAGCCGTTGGTCCTACGCCAGATCTCTCTCGGGTCGTGTCGGTTTCCCATCACATCGGACTATGAGAGTGCCTGCCAATCCGTACTGAAGCGGTGTGTTGGGTCTATGATCTAAAAACTTTCTCTTCTATGACTCAGAAGGCCTGCTCCCAGCTGTGGGACGTTAATGAGCTGCTACTTACTTTACTATATCTTACGTTAGCGCGTTACAGTTGGGATTATCAGATGGAATAATAGTAAAACGATAATCTGCACGTATAATATGATACTAGCGAGGGTATAGATAATTTTATACGAACGGAAATAACCCCTACTATTAATATAAATGTGAATATAACATTGTCTGTTACGCTTTGACGTTTAAACCACAGAACCGATTTCGATGTAATTTTATTGCAAACAATGGCTCGGAAAGTTTGAAAAGGGGATGAAAGTTCGTATGGAAGTTTCAATATACCCTCATCCAAATCAGTGTAGACGTATTTTTTGTAAAGAACAAATATAAATTTTAAAATTTATAATCAAAACAAACTATATATTGGATTAGCGAATCTAATTGATATAGATAGATAGATGTAAACTTTATGGAACACCATAAAAAAGAATCACAGTAAAATATAATAACTTATATTTATTATGAAAGAAATCAAAATAAACTGATACACTTTTTTCAAGGAATTAAAGTATAATCTTAATATTTCAGTTAGAAGACACCGATGCAGATTCAGATGAAGATGGCAATAAAACTGAAATGAAAGATTCAGCGGGGTTTTTCTTAAGCCTTCTTATGGGACTTCTTGGTGATATGTCTAAAGGAAGTTCGGGATCACATCCTTCTGAGCGATCGTTTGATCAAAATAAGCATTTTCTAACAAAGTGGTTAGGAAAAAATATCTACGACTAATTTAAAACGTTTTTTTTTATTTTAGGAATATAAGGACTTCTTATTTTACTATGATTTATATATCATAATGGCTCCAGTGGTTTTTGTGATATATATTATAAAATATTTGAAAAATGTCCGAGGAATATTTTACAGTCACTTAAATTTGTATTACTTTGAAATACAAGCAAATACATAAAAGCCATTCACTGTAAGAATAAATAAAAGATTGCAACACTGCTTTACGTATTATTTTTTAGTATATTCTGTGTTATAAATTCCTCAAAAATACATATATATATATAAATATCTAATTCATGTGTGCGTGTGTATGTTTCTGTACTCCTGTTAACCATGTTTTGTTGAAATTTATTGTACCTCCAGGTAAATTTGAGAATAATTTAGACTGATCTGATCAATGACGATCGGGATGACAAACTACGCGGGTTACACCGCCCAGAACAGCTAGTTATATGTAAAAGTATAACAAATGATAACATATCGTTCTCTTCGCATTATAAGTTATCCTATTTATAGTAGGGGAGCCCAAGAGCAGATTTTGCGCGTTACTCGAGCGGGTCAGAAAACCATATGGGGAGAAACCTTGCACCCGGTCATACTCATACCAATTATGAATTTAATTATTATAGAAGGGTTCGTTAGGGGCAGCCAGTTAAATTGATTTTAAATTGAATTGAGAACTTGACCTCGTCTGATAAAACGTCAAAGATTTAAGTAGGATACATTTTAGAGTGTACTTAACACTCACTTTTAATATCTGATTTACTTATTTCCCGTTATCATGGCCTCCCCCATTAGTTCTTAATCATCAGATTAATGTGTATCGGTGATCAGAAACACCAAGCGCACATATCCTATAAATTACTGACAGGACCGAGTATTTCCATGTAAGTTTTTTTCAATCTCCTATATTATTACGTCTATTAAAATTAAAAACGTTACATAAGCGTTTTAGAATCTATTCTTCACAATTCTATAAGTCCCCATGGTGCTCGAATAACTGCAAATTTAGGATCCCCGACTCCTACTATTATGCGGTTTGTTAATTGAACTCAGTGCTAGTGTTTATTAACCCCACGATTTGTTACTTTTATTAAATTTAATATTTAATTTCACAGAGTCAACAGTCAACAGAAGAAGAAGCTCCGTCTCCCTTTTGGACCTTGAAGCTTGATCTCTTGCGAGCGTTGTTGCAGTTTGGTACATCTATCTTGGGCTTGGCTTCATCGTCTTCGTCATCATCCATTTTCTCTGCTTCATCGGGTTAATTTTTAGTGCCATAATAAAAAAATTAAATAATTCGTGTTTTTAAATCCTTTTTTCTGCCACAGATTGTATTCCGATTTCGCTGATCTGTAATTAAAGAAAATTAATCTGTATTATTATGATTATTTTATAATTATTACATGTAATACTTGAGCGCCAGTTGATTAGGCTTAATAAGCTATTTAGCTGTGTAGCTTTCTTAGAGCTAATGTTAATCCCTAAGAAAGATCCATTTTAATTTATTTACGATGTTTACTTTCACAGTGATTATTTTTTTTTAAACAAACAACATGTACATAATGAAGTGACATCGATATACTATGAAATTTAGTCGCGATATGACAATATACCATTAAGCAAAAAATTAACGTGGTCAGCTTAACTAGACTATATGTATACAAGTATTATATTTATATATCATATACGCAATTCTTTTGTATGTAATTAAACTCTTCATAAGCCACTGGACTGATTTCAAGAATGGTTTATACTGATAATTAGTTTTTATATGTGATTTTTCCATTTTTCGCACATGGTTCGTACAATATGTATAAATCAATTGTTGTTTGTTAGTCTCGCAAAAACTCGCTATCATCGCTCGTGGACGTCCAGGGACAGTTGAAAAGGAGACTGAATATGATGCGTAAAAATGCGTAGATTAAAATAAAAACAATATACAAATTTCGCTCTCCCTTAAGAACTAGGAATACTTTAGAGATAGGAATATCTCTCAAACATTTGATGTTCGTCCGACGTTTAGAAGTCAAATCAAATATAAAGAAGATCGATATCAAATTAAATTTAAAAGAAGTTGTTTTTAATTTCTTGGTTTTGAATGTTTACTTTTAATGTTCATCCCGTCATTCAGATATCAGATTAAATTTAATTTTCTTTTAGTTCCGGTTTAGTGTTGACCACATTTCTTTCTAAAATTGAAACATTCTGCAATTATCATTCAGATTTTTTGAAGTGCAATTTCTTTAGGTGCATGAGGGTACATTTTTTACGGATGAAACGCGTAGTTAGCGTCACGAAGAAGTGCAGCGTCTTTTAATGCCAATTCGTTTGGCAAATAACATGTGGCATTTTAATTTTCCACTCGTCATTTAATAATTCAATAACTATTTTTCATAAAATAAAAATATTTCAGAAATTCTCTTTTCTAAATATTAATTTCAAAAACAAAGCATAATTAATAATTTCAAATATTGACAAAAAGCACGTGGCATTTTTATTTACAATTCGCCATTTGAGATTTCAACAAATTATTAGTATTAATTTTCGACGCTTTAAATATTTTAATGACAATTAAATTCATTAAATTCTTAACATATCTTTTTTTTCCCTCCCTCTAAGTTTCGGAAATCTAAAGTTATAGATTTTTATAAATATAAATAAGACTTAGAAATTAGTTTGCTAAAGAAGTTTCACTTCTGACATGTGTACTTTGTACGCACTTCTAATTTTTTATTTATTGATTTTGAGGCGATACGACGTTCGTCGTGTCTGCTAGTAAGACAAATTAACACGTCGAGTTTATACTTACATTTACATTAGGAGGCGTGGAAAGAGCGTATAAAATTGCGTTGGCTACTTCAATTGGCTCTAAGATTAGTATATCATCTTTGCGATCACGTGTTATTTCTGTACGAACTAGTCCAGGAGATATGCTCTGAAATACAAGTTAAATTTGATTTGATCTTATGGAGAAAGAGGAAGGGATTGGGTTGCTTTAATATGATTACATAATGCCAGATATCTGCATTTGACGGCCTCGCTGGCGCTATGGTGCGAGTACTCGCTTTGCTAGCAGAGGTCCCGGGTTCAGTCCCCGGTAGGAGGAGTTTGGAAAATTTTACTTTCTAATTTGTCTGAGTCTGGACTGGTGGCAAGTTACCACCCTACTAGCAAAGAGGTACGCGCCATACAATTAAAATTGTGTTCCGATACAATGCCGTGTAGAAACCATAAGGGATATATCGCCTCTTACCAGATTAGCGCGCTTCCATCTTAGATTGTATCATCGCTTACTATCAGGTGAGATCACAGTCAGGCGCTAAACTGTCAGCAACAAAACAATAGTGCTAGCTTAAACTTCATGAACAAATAATGTTCTTTATCGCGTATAGTGTTAAAATCTAAGAACCAAACTACCTCTTTTGGTTTCTACACATTATGACACTGGAATGTCAATGTAATGTTTATGAGGTGCGTCTTTGCTGGTAAGATGAAAATTACCCTCGGCTTGCAGTACGCTCACTCTCACTCACTTCAACAGACGGACGTCGACTGCTGGATATAGGTCTCACCTAATGATACCCACTGTGCCCGATCTCGTGCCGCCTGGCTCCAGTGGCTACCGACAACCCTCCTTATGTCGTCGGTCCACCTTGTGGGGGGTCTGCCTAAACTGCGCTTTCCGGTGCGGGGTCGCCATTCAAGTACCTTCGAACCCCAATGTCCATCGGTTCGTCGGACTATGTGCCCCGCCCATTGCCACATCAGCTTCGTGTCGGTGACTTTGGTTCTTCTACGAATCTCCTTATTTCTGATTTGATCGCGTAGAGGAACTCCAAGCATAGCCTTCCCCATAGCACGCTGTGTGACTTTGAGCTTTTGAATGAGTACAGAATCACACAAATTATAAAATGCAGTTTGCTCTGCCCAAAATTGAACTCAACACCTAGCATAGCTGCTATCAAAGCAACTACTTGCACCGTTCCTATAGCAAGGCCTTAAAAAATAAAGGCACTTTTCAGTCTACCCGTGGAATTGAATCCTAAAAAGTGTTCCAACATCAGGTGTACAATTTATAAAATGTCTTACATTATTTTAAAATAAAATGTCGTAATATCAGTGAAAAATATACATTACCGTTACTTTGATTCTTCTTTGGGCATCGGCCATTTCGTTTAATAATGCGTTTGTGAAAGCGGTAACAGCGTGCTTGGTGCTCGAATATATGTTAAAATCCGAATGGAAAGGTATGTAATGGCCGGCCAAACTGGAATATAACAAATAAATATTAGTATTCGACGATCTCGCTGGCGTTATATTTACAGTATCTGCTTCTATGAGGTCCCAGTTTCATTTCCCAGCAGAGAAAATTTAGAAATAAATATTTACTGATATCGCTATTATTGATTGGGGCTAGTTAGATGTTTCAACTTTGAATAGTTACACTATCAAACAAATAATTTGTGTTGCAATGCGTACTTAAATTATCACTTACCATCAGGTTAAGTCATAGTCAAGAGGGCCCTTAGACAACGTAACTTTCGAAGATTACTAACGCTTCATAAATGTACGAGAATTACGTTTCATTCGAAACATATCGAAAAATGAAACGACATTCCCATACATTTTTAAGC
The DNA here is from genome assembly GCA_015832385.1 of Elymnias hypermnestra. NCBI lineage: Eukaryota > Metazoa > Arthropoda > Insecta > Lepidoptera > Nymphalidae > Elymnias > Elymnias hypermnestra. The sequence goes on along the minus strand of JACTOM010000909.1, from coordinate 7,330,088 downwards.
GTTAGCAATCTTCGAAAGTGACGTTGTCTAAGGGGGCTGCACTAAAATCAACAATATAAGGTATAAAATTTATCGTCAACAGAATCGTAAAATTTTCTTATCGTGATATTTAAATGCGGTATGTGAAAGTCGATTTTATTTAGATTACACCGATAAAAGGTAAAATAAATATTATTTCATAGATCAGGCTAATAACTATAACTTTGTTGAAATATTTCGGTTGCTTAAATCGCAATATCGTCTTGATTTTAATCGCAGAATATGGAGACCTAAGGGTAAAGAATTTGATTATATTTCTTGAATATAAGCTGCACGAGCGAATAAATACATACTTTATGACGGTGAAAATTTAAAAAGAAAGCTTTGATCGTAAAATATAATTTGAATTTTTTATATTTAACATATTAAAAAGGAACTAGAGGGTAGATGGGAGAGAAAAGTAATATAAATTAAAATACTGCCAGTCGTTCCCGGCGGTATCCGCGTAATTCCCGATGTTGCGTAAATATCGGTAAATCTATTTGTAGTCTAATAGAATTGTCATTTGTAAATTATTCTTGAACACACACAAAAGGTTTTACCAAAATCGGTTCAGCTAATTTCAAACACATAAGCACGTGTGTAGGAATAATATATATTCTTATATTTATGTTTGTGTAAAGAAGTATTTTATAGTAGATATTATATTAAATAAATAAAATAACTTACCTGTTAATATTTATAACGTGACCGTCGAAATTGCGTTTTTTCATAGAAGCAATTGCTTGTCTTGTACACATGACGAGACCCCGAAAATTAACGTCCATGATAAGTAATATATCACTATCACTTAATTTATCATCCATTGCATCTGAAATAATATTTATCATCATATTTTAAAACTTTTGACAGCTAAGACTATTGCTATGACTCTTTCATTGGTCTAGTGGTTGGCTTGTTTGGCTACAGGCATGATATTCTGGGTTAGTGTTTTGAAGTTGGAAAGTTGTCGGTATGTTCCACCCCCATACCTCAGAGAGCACGTTAAGTCGTCGGTCATGCGCCTGATCTCTCTTCGTTCCTGTCGTGATCACCCTCCGGTGTGATTCCCTCCGGCGGATTTGGTGTGATTTCCGTCCCATTGGATTATGAGAGGAAAGGAATAGTGAGTGCACCTGTAGTTGCGCATACACTCGTGTACTATGCCTGTCAACCCGCAGTGGAGCAGCGTTGTGGATCTACGCTCTAAAAACCCTCCCTCCTATCCTACTGCTGCAACTTACCGTTTACCAGAGTTTTGTCACACAAAAATGACTATACTTTACTTTCCGACTATACTCATGGCCCTAAGGAATCCTCTACGATGTTGTGGAAAAACCACGAAGAAATAAATATATTAAGACTGTATATCCTACGTGTTATCACACTAAAATTGTGTAAAACATACAAAAAACTCAAACTTTTGCGAAGATAGTAAAATTATACATATATGTGGAGATATTTTATCGAAATTATCTAACCATAAAAATCGATGAGATAAGTGTAAAGCTTTTCAAGTTTATCACATTTTATCTTACACTACTGGATCCCCCATGTTTGCTACTCTAAAAATGAAATAGAAATACATTTTGTTGGAAAAAAAAGGAAATTTCGTCTATATTTTATTACAAAGCTATTCGGGAAAAGTTTTGTATTGGAAACGTAAAAATTCGATTTCATGAATGTACCGATTGTGTCTAGTCCATCGTTTTAGTGAATTAAAACCATGTTCGCGTTTTTACCTTTCTAAGAAAACCGGTTTATGGTACATGTTGTATGCTAATAAGGTTTCAAAGTTTGTAACGGGTATTAGTGAATCGTTATGTATGTGCTAGTTGCCCCACAAACTTCGTACCACCTCAGAATCAATAAATTAAAAAAGATGAATGATATTTGCAGCATATTTCAAGTTTTGTAAAAAAACTTAACTGGAAAAAAACAATTCCTAATCAAAAAACGCCTAGTTTCCCGCCAAAAAAAAAAAATTATAGATCAGAAATTGTTGGTCATCAACTTTAAAAGTCCAAAAGAAAAGTATTCTTTTAAACTTCACTTGATTTCTGAACGACGGCACGAACATCACCTTTGCCATTTAGGTATAGTTTATTAGAGAAAGCAAAGTTGTTGTGTTTTCTATATTCCAACAATTTTTTTCTTATTTACTCACCTCATAAACTTTCCCTGGACTTCCTCAAATATTTCTAAACTTAGATTAGCCAAATTCGTCCCACCGATCTCGAGTTGTAGCGAGACTAACGAGCAATTCATTTTCATAGAAGAAGATTTAAATTAAATTTTAGATCGCTCAGAATAAAGAGATCACTAATGGGCACAGATTATTCCATAAATAATACCTATATAGATTATTTATTTAATATTTATTTATGTACCAAAACAGATAAAAAAATATAAAATGATGATGGATGTATATAGGACAGCTTATCTCTTAAAAGGGAACTCTTCCAGTAGCCCTTTGACTCGCTGGGAAATGCTTTTATGCACTGACCCCGACCGAGTGTCAGGGGTGTGGGACTCGGCGAACAAGATCTCGCAATACCCACAAAAACCCAGCGGAACCCTCTTCATCCATGAATGAAGCACCAGGGGTTCAACTTTCGCATTCATCCCTGGTGATAGGAGAGTACTTGATGAGATGAGAGGTACAAGTATGTGTAACTAAAGATAACTACATACAAAATTTAACAACGATAAAACTTAATTAGCTGACAGGAAAAATGAGATTTATAATGATAATAGTATAAATGCAGATACAGACATACATAAACCCATACATATCTTAATACATAAACATGTAATATATGAATATATAAACCATAAATATATACAATATTATCGTATAACACACAAATACCCATATATAAATAATAGATATGATCTACAAAAATATCAATAATAATAGATTAATATGTCGACGGCACCTAGGTATAAAAGTTCAACTTGCATTTTGAAGTTTTTGTCATTTTGATAATCCTCTATTCATCAACTTAGTTGATCGTTTTTAAAACATGATGCTTAATAAAACATACATACATAGCTCTTCCCCTCGGACCGCGACGTAGTTCGGACGTGTGTGGTGTACAATTAAATATTAACCCACAAAAACACATTTAAATCACTTGAAAATTATTCATAAAGTACTAGGCGCACATAGAAGTGAGAAGCGCAAAATAAGTTACCCATGTAACCGGTTACTGCCTACAAGTGTATAGTTGAAACGACCACATATACTTCGAACTTTTTAAACTGTGGAAATAATGCCAAGACCCGCCAGATCACCTCCTGGTCAAAGTCTGCAGCAAACATTGTCGGATTCGGATATTGCAGCTGCTCATACATCTTCGCCGAGTTTCATAACTCAAAGACAGAAAAGACCACGTGAATCTAGTGAGGAGCAACTATTTTCTTTCAAAACTGAGATCAAAAATATGCTGGATGAATGGAAGGACTCCCAGAATACGTTACTAAATAAACTAATATCTGAAGTAGCTGAGATAAAGCGTCAAAACGCTCAAATAAAGCAAACCAATGAAGATATAGAAAAATCACTGGACTTTTTAAATTCACAATATGAATTTATGAAAAAGAAAGTAGAGAGTCTTGAAGCCGATAACAATAGGCACGTGCTAAAAATAGCTGCATTAGAAACAAGATTAGAGGATACGGAGAGAATCTCTAAATGTACAACAATAGAAATGAGGAATGTTCCTATAGTTAAACAGCCTGAGACCAAAACAGAATTATGCGATATTGTTAAAAATTTGGGCGATATTCTTGACGTAAGTGTACCGAAAACCTCTATAATAGATGTGTATCGCATAAATAAAAAGAATGGTAAAGGGCCCGGCACAATTGTTGCACAACTATCATCTGTAATTTTAAAAAACGATGTGATACAAAGTCTAAAAAGATATAATAAGCAACGACCCGACCACCGTCTTAACTCAAACTTAATAGGAATTAAGGGTCAACCTACTCCTATCTATGTGTCAGAGGCCCTAACTAACCAAGGTCGAAGACTATTTTTCCTAGCAAGAGATTTCGCGAAAACTCAAGACTTCAACTTTTGCTGGACAAATAATGGAAGAATATATCTTCGTAAATCACCTGGTTCACCGCATATTGAAGTCAAGAACGAAACTCATCTGATTTCTCTTAAACGCAAAAATTGACTATAT